>QGSO01000166.1:400996-693168 GCA_011037825.1 Carya cathayensis | reverse complement strand
AGTGTCAAAAATTACATGATTAGGATGCTAAATTAAATAAATTGTTCAACCAAAAGTGAATTAAGCACTTAATTATGTAGTAATTTATAGCACTTGACTCAATTGATAAATTCTGATATTTTTGTGCTTAAAAAGATTTATAATGCAATTATTTCACATGAAAATAAATATTTTAATTTTACTCCTCTCATATCATGCTTATACACTGCAAGGTGACTTTGTTTTTGAGAAATAAATATATGAGCTGTTACGTCTCTATTTGAGACTAAAGAAACATTATAATAAAGAAAATATAAAATTTATGTGGTGGTCCAGGTGAGAGAAAAGAGGATTGAGGATGTGGAGCTGGAGTGGGACACATGTGTTGGAGCTACAAGCCGAAATAAGGAAGCATGTGGACTTTTTATTGTTTTTTTTTTACTTAGCTTGGGTTTTGGGTGGAGATAGTCGGTGGGGGGTCTCTCTCTCACAGGCTGGTCTTATTTTTTTATTCTTTTGTTTTTTTTCTTTAGCTTGTTGTAGAGCTGCAGACCGAAGAAAAAGAGGGCTGGTTTGAATTTTTTATTTTCGGGCTGTAGGGTTCCAGAGGGAGTTTTGCTTTTCTTGAACATGTCTTGCTGTAGAGATAGGAGTTGGGGGGAGACGGCTGGCATTGTTTTTTTGTTTTATGTTCATTTTTTCCTTCGTTCTTTCGTGGTTGGAGACCAGAGGGCAGACGGAAGGAGCTTGGTCTTTGGAATTGCTTTTTCTTTTTGGTGTTTTTGAGGAGTTCGGTGGAAGCTGAGGACTACAAGTCTCTCACGGCAGATGCATAAACAATAGGACAGCATCATTCACGGATGCAAGTTGAAAGAAAACAAACAGAAATTCAGCACATGCAGAAAAAGAAAACAACTCTCACACATGCATCAATCACGGCACCGCAGAAATCAAACGTGGACAGCAAAGAATGACAGCAACTCACGGATGAAAGCACTTCACATGCAGACTATAAAAGGCTGGAAGCTTAGAAGGAAAAAATATTATTGAGGACTTAGACGGTGGCAGCAGAAGCCACTAGCTTTTTTTTCTTTCCTATTTCTTTATTTCCGTTAGGCATTTTTCGTCTAGTGGAGTTTCAGTTTGTTTTATTTCTATTTAGTTCGGTCATTAAGTTTATTTCTCAGTTCGTTCCAGCTTGTTTTATTTAATCTTCTGCACTTATTTTCATTCAACTTGAAATGTTAGGATTTATCATTTTTATGCATCTTGCTAATTTAGTAATGATAGGCTAGATTTTTTAGCTTGGGATTCAATGAGTAACCTATGACTGTTTTGGAGTGGATTTTCTTCAATGTTATTTGATTTCAATGTTTAACTTGTTGGATAATATTTCAATTTACATATAGAAAGGATTGAAGTTCTTTGTTCTTGGTTTAGATTATTTGTAGACGTAAAGGCACAATTAATACTTGAACAAGTAACAAGACTTTGATGGTTTTCTTTCACTATTTTATAATTGTTATATAATCTATCAAGTAATTTTATGAAGCCAATAATTGTGGTTCATTGCTATATTATCCGACCATGAGTTTTAGGAATAGGATCATGGTTGAGAGAAGGTGAAAAGAGAAGTAAATCTATCTCCAAATAAGTGGGTGAAAATTGCATCCCAAGTGTTTGTTTTATTGTTTCTTACAAGCTTAATCCATTTGTTACACACTTTCTCTAAGCCTCGTAGTTTTGGTAATTTTAGAAACTTAGATCTACATTCATTTTCATCTTTCATAATCGATACATCTTTTACACAAAGAAAATCTCACAAACGCTTTGATAACTCTTTGTCCCTGTGGAATACGATCCTGGACTCATCCTTGTATTACTTTGACAGCTTCTACGCTTGGAAGACATAATTATAAGCTGATCATACGCTTATCGAGGTTACTATTCACTAAAAAAAACGTAATAAACTTAGTACTATTACGTCATGACCAAACGTCCGAACGTGTGACCTTATGTATTCCTTACGTTCGCACGTTAAATTGTATCGTGCAAACGTAATTTTTGACGTGCGAACGTTATTATCCAACGCTTTAAGAGAACGTTGGATAAAACGTTTGAACGTAAACCGTTGGTCTTCTTCGGCTATGAAGAACGTCCGAACGTATGACTGTTCAAATTCATTACATCAGAACGTTTATATCAAACGTTCGGACGTAATGAACTCATTCGTACCTTTTTATCGCACGTTTAAATTTTACGTTCGATAAAACATCCGAACATAAAATCTTTGTACATTCGGACGTAAAGTTTTTACATTTAACGTTCGAACGTAATTTCAATAACGTTCGAACGTTTTCTATTAAAATTTTTTTATATTGTTTCTTTTTATTATTATTATTTTAGATATTGAAAAAGTGAAATTATTTAAAAATTTTATGTCAAAATTATGTAAATTTATAAGGATGATATTTTAATTTTCTGTATATTCCATATATGTCATAATACGTATGTACTGTGATTATAATATTTTTAAAATTATACTTATATATTTTTTTTAATTTTCAGGATATGGCTAGTATATGACGACAAGGAAGCGAGGGAGGGATGGAGGCAATCCGGACATTGCTCGACTAGGGGCACGAGCTGTTATGGGGGAACGAGAAATCCTCATTAATGAGTTTGATGAGCTCAGCTGGGAGCAGAAGACGCTGAGAGACGTCACCAGAGGCTGGGGCCCCATATGCACATTGAGGGGAAAGATTTACCCCTCAATGGTTCGAGAGTTTTACATTGGGATGGCCACCATGCCAAACGATACATCATCCCATACTCTCACTGTACGCGGTGTACAATTTCAGTTCTCGGCGGATGTTATCGCCGACTTACTCCAGATTCCGTGTATACTACTTGAATTTTCCCCAGGTACATTTGAGGCAAATCCAGCCGCTTCTGCTTCATCTTTGGGCCCTCTTGAGTTCATGCCCAGTCATGAAGAAGATCGAACGGTGCGATGTTGATGATGGTATAATATTTAACTTAGGTTAATACTTGTACTTTTGGATTTGTATCTCAAGTATTCTTTTGATCACAACCATTTTAGACTAGTGTGGTGATCACGGCTTTTTAGTATGCCTTTATGTATGAAATATGTTTCAAGTATTTGGGATATTTTTAGTTTGGTGCATAGTATTGCTAAAGAAAAAAATTATCCGCTGCGAATATTGCATAATGCTAGATGCATGTTAGGAACATTGTATCTTATATGTCATGAACGGGGGCAGGTAACCTTGTGTTGCATGTCTCGACGCTTCAAATGTCCATTCAATCCCAAGCGGAATTTGGGGGCGTCACACATTCAGTCGGGCTCGTGCACAGTTCCTGATTCGCTTGGCACGTGGTGAGCCCATTGACTTGCCCCTCGTTATATTTGAGTGGATCCGTTACAAGGCCAGCATCGTTACCACGGATAATCTCCCGTACAGAGTCATCATCAGCCGCTTATTGCTAGCCCAGGGAGTGCCACTCCAGGTGCAGGAGATGATGATAAACCAGATGAGCCCAATCGACATGACCACACACCGCCGGAACATTGGACAGGGGAGAGGCTCAGCTCGGCGTCAGTCTGGTCCTACGCCAGATCTTGTTCCCCAGAGCGAGTCTGGGGCCGATGTTGCTCGCTCATCTGCGAGTACTAGTCAGCAGCAGGGAGTTGCATCTGCGGGGGATGTGCGACCTGCTTGGGTTGATACAGTGATGACAGATATGATGGCGCATATAGACCGACAGATCGATAGACAGATTGCGCATATAGATCAGGTTGTCGCACATCTTGCACATCATGTAGGTGTGCTAAACAATAAGGTTGGGACATTGACTGAGGAGTTTCTATCTTTTGTAAACCAGCAGTTCTGAAAGTCATTTGTAAAAATTTATCATATTTTATTTTTTATTTTCGACATATGTAATAGACACAAATATTTAATGTATGTATTGTGTAGCTTAATTTCTACTCTTAATTTTTTTTAATATAACGTTACTCAACCTTACTATTAAAAATATATATATTATGGTTAATTTATGGAAATTAACATTTAACGTTCGAACTTTGGCGCTAATATTTTAACGTTCACACGTAATTAGATAAAACATTAGGACGTTCGCGCTAAAAGTTTTACGTTTGCATGTAAATATACATAAATTTGAACGTTATTGTGACATGCGAACGTATTATGTGAAACGTCCGAGCGTTATAAAATTCTTACCCAACATTTAGTGACAGTTCCCACAAACCGTCACAATAAATACGTTTTAGTCACAGTTTGGCAACCGTCACTATTTCTAATTTGTCACTAAAAGCCATATTTGTTGTAATGTATGAAAAGCACACACAACTATAAAATAATAGTTGAAAATATTTTAAAATATGAAAGCACGCAACTGTAAAAATAATGAATAAATAAAAAAAATAAAAAAAACAATACCAATCCAAAATATTAAAATTAAATTTTAAAATTTTTTTAAAACAAAAATAGAAAATTTATAAAAGTAGACAAATTAGAAGGATCCAAACGATGCCTAGATACATGGATTAGGTCCATTAATTGAGGCTAACTTGGTCAGTTGAAATCCAAATGCATGTGCGTTGAGTGGCCTAGACATGACTTGAGAAGGTGGACCTAGGTTATGGCACCTACACAGTGCTTTTGTTCAAAAAGAAGAGGCTGTCCATTTTAATTTTTCTTTCATTTTTTGCAATTCAGGTTTCTTATACGTTTTTGTCTTTATTAGATATGATTAATTCAAATTATCTAAAGCGGAGTAGAATTTTCACAAGTCTGAATCTTTACAGGACGTCTTACAATTTACATCAAATTGTTGTGATTCAAACTCCTTGCCACTTAGAAAACTACTAGAGTTTCCTAAAAAACATCAACACTTAAAGATCAAAAGTTTAAGATGGTTGTTCTAGAAAATTATAGAGAGAGTGGAAAGGGTTTTTCCTTTTTGTGATTTCACTTTTTCAACTCTTATTATATGTAAAACTCTCATTTAAAAAAATTCCTTAAAAGGGATTAAAATATCCTTGGTCCATATGGCACCCTAGGTCCAGCCCAAATGAGGGGTCTCATAAAAAATGAAGTGAAAGAGGAGAATAGGGGGACAAGGATGGGATAAGGGATAGGGGAAAGTCAAAGACCAAGGGAGAAGTGACGGGAAAGGGGGGGAAAAGGGAGAGGAATGGGGCCAGATAAGAAACTAAAGACAACAAAATGACATAAAATTGAGTTCTTCACCTACCACTAATAGAGACCAATAAAAGGAACTTAATCGGCTGAGAGAATGAGACTTTGAAGTGACTGGATGCAAAAGCTTCTTTAGCCCCCAGATGTAAGCTTCAGTTTTATTATTTTCTACAGGCATTAGGGTTCACTAAGCCTATTTGTATAGTGAGCTACGAGAAACCATGAGAGATTATAAATTACTCTCATTTATAGTGTATTTGCCCTCCAAACAACTTGTGGATGTAGGTCTTGTGCCAAACCACTTAAATCTATGCGTCACATTCTCCATTTATATTTGTTGTATTTATTTTCTATTTACTGCAACAGACATACGTACAAACACTGTACTGTCACTCCAAACCACCCTCTTGGATATCAACCGACACCAACCAAGGCTCGAGTCGCCAACATGGGCCAGGAATAACTCTTTCTCCCCTTCCGACCTGGATGTTACAAAACACACCTTAGCATTTAAATAATTTCTTGGTGGTTGCAATGGACATAAAATTCTCATTTAAAGAATTTCCCGATGGGGTTAACTGCTAGTGGTGGGGAATTAATTAACTGATATTGGTGAGGAGTTTATTAACAGCTTGTAGCTCCCTACCCATGTGGACACTACATGGGTCATGGGGTACCCATTACTAACATCTCCCACTTGTTCACAATGGGTGTCATGGCCATTAACAATCTTCACCTAATCTATCAATCAGTTATCCCACATACAAAAAATGAAGCTTGCGACATGACAAGAAGGCAAATGGTAGGAGTACTATATTAACTCACAATCTTATTGACATAGTACATCACTCATAAGATCTCAAATATGCCCTAGACTATTGATCTCACTATGGTAAGGGTCCTTAATCTCTCATGAGTTTATAACTCAAAGTGATTCTTGACCTTGCATTATATAATATACTCATAATCATATTGAGTTATACTGACATAATCATTCAAGCTATGAGTCATTAAATAATAAGAATCCAAATAATTTTTTCTAGACATTTATGTCAATTCAATTAAACTTACCACTTTCTTAGACATACTCCAAGAAACTATATGAAATATATGTTACAACGGAACTCCCACTCGATTGGGCTTGTCACATTTAAACGATGTAGAAATCTTAGTCTAGTCATAAGAGAGGTGCCCAACTTGAGTTTCTTAGCACAATTGCTCAGCTAGCGCCTGCTTCAAATCTATTATTTTGTTTTAATCAAGCTTCATGAATTTGTACAAATACTTCATTTGCGACTCTTGTAAGTCTCATCTTAGCCAACCAAAACATTATTTAAATTTATCTTGAATGTTTCTATAGCATCAAGATTTCTACTTGCTCGCTTTCCAAGCGCCAGAGTAATTAATCTATCTCTTTTTGCTCACTGTTGAGGCACTAAGGTGATTATCCATGCGAATGGATTGATCATTGGCTAGTGACAACTCTATATATGTGTTTTCTGCATAGTATTAATTAACTTATACTATGAGATAAATACAATTATCTCACCGATGCAATAGATACTAACAATATCTAATGTACAATAAAGTCTAACGTATCCTTAATATAAACATAAATAAAATCATATGAAGTTCCAAGCTCCTAAAACGAGTTTGAAAAACATTTCTATGAGTAGCCATAGTAAGAGGTTAACTTCTTGATAGTGAAGAGTTATGTTGTAGGATCACCTCACCTCATGCAACAACATCTCGAATATAGTGAAATTGAATATCTATGTGTTTTGTTTGGTATTTGATATTTGGGGTCCTTGGCAGATGCCAAAGTTGTCATACTATCAATGTATATCTTAACGGCTTCATCTGCAAGAGTTGTAACATCTAGGTGTTGGAATAGTCTCCTCAACCAAACAACATATACAGCTGCTAAACAAGCAACGTACTCTATTACTTTGACTCTATTGTGGACAAAGCAATAATGCATGATTGTTTTTTGCTACACCAAAACAAAAACTCTCCTACTAAGCATAAATGTGTAACTCATCAAGGATTTACACTCATCTTTATCACTAGCTCAATTAGCATCACTATAACCTTTAGTCTCATATATCCACTTTGATAACAAAGAACGAGGTCTGTTGTCCCACGAAAGTATCAAAATATCCTCTTAACTGCTTGCAAATAAATAGGTCCTGAGTTACTCGGGCAACGACTAACCAATAAAACTGTAATGCAAATTTCAGGTTGTATACACAATATAGCGTACATCAGACTTCCAATTGTACTTGCATAAGAAATTATGGTCATCTCTTTCTTTTCTTCATCACTCTTAGGGCAATGTCCTAGACTTCATATATAACCATTCTCAATTGGAGTGTCTATGGGTTTAGAGTTGTGTATATATAATCATTCTAAAATCGTCTTAATGTGAGACAAAATAAGAAGTTTTCTCCTTTCTGCAACACCATTTTATTGTGGTGTGTCAGGAATTGTTAATTGACTGCATATCCCATTTTGCTCACATAGTCCCTGAAACTCTTCAGACAAGTGCTCATGACCCCAATCAGTTTGTAGAATTTTTAAATTTATTTCTTTTTTATTCTTAGCCTTAGTTACAAAGCACCTGAAGCAGTCCAAACTTTAAACTAATGGGAGACCACATAGACTTAACTGAAATGTAAGTAGTTGTTTATAAAGGTGAGAAAATAAGAGGTGCCATGGTGTGCCTTCACATTTATAGGTCCACATATGTCAAAATGGACTAGCTATAAAGGATAAGATGCCTTATGAGCTTTTCCAAAAGGCTTCCTACAAATTTTCCCAGCTAAACAAGGCTCACACACAGGTAGGCTTATATTAGCGACATACGCTAATAAGCATTCTCTAGCTAGTCTAGCCATTTTATCTTTTCCTATGTGGTGTAGTCTAGTATGTCATTTCAATGTATTCAAAACAATATCATCATCATTTTAAGCCATAACGAAATGAGGAATTATCTAAAATCAATATAAAGAAACCATTCGAAAAAAACCATGTTCATACAAAGCCTTGTTCAAATGAAAAAAAACCATGTCCATAAAAAAACTCTATCCAAATAAGATTCCAGCTAATGCTATCAAAGATAAAGGTAAAACCAAGTTCTAATATAAAAATAACTAAAAATAAATTACATTGAACACCAAGTGCATAAAGCACATCATGCATAAGTAATAAGAGTCCTAGACGCATCTTGAGTTGGTAGGTTCCAACTCCAAGTACTTCTTGTCGAGTTTCGTTACATAATATAACGTATTGTTTGCTAGTTAGTATTCTTCTATAATCTATGAACCCAACCCGGTCTCAAGCTACATGTTTGGTTCCTCCTGTGTCTACAATCCATTTAGAGATTGAGTGAGTAACAAAAATATGTAAATAAACATGAGTAATGAGAGAGTTGTGTTTGGTGGATACCTTCTTTGCCTTAAAATATATCAATAGACATAAAATACATTCCTTTACATGGCATCAATAATAAAATTACAATCTCAATATTACATTTCTAAACAAAATCCTACTACAAATCTTCTAGGAAAATAAATAAATAATTAGGGATGACACGTTACCGACATACTTATAAGCTACAACTTAACAATATACATAAAAATAAATACATACGTTACACATGAGCACAACAAGTTAGCAATATCAACTCTATCTTTTTTAATTAAAAAAATATTAATGAACTCAAACATCCAATTAAAATGGCATTCATGAAGGTTCAATGAATAGAGAATCTACATTCTCAACTAATGAAAAGGGTTTAATGGGCCATAAAATATTAGGACACAATTATTATAAATTTTTGAAGCATTTTACCTAAAAATAATTTAGAAACAAAATCTTTAGGACTTAGATTAAATGAAAAATTATAGGTATGGACTTCCTAGATAAACCAAAGCTTACACTTGTCAAAGGTGTCGAGAAATGGCCATGTAAAACAACTACATGCTTCTACACACATCTGTTGCGTGTAGGGTGAGCATTGACCTAGTTGGAATCGAAATCCCCTAAATCCAACTCTGACACCAACTTTGTAGGAGTTTGAATCAGAACTCCAACTTTGACTCTGACTTTTGTAGGCTCCGATCCAATCCTGACTCCGACTTGTAGGGCAAAGTCAGATTTGGACTTTTTTGAGGTTTTTTAGCTTCATATTTAGCCAAATGACCATAGTAGTTTGCAATGACCACAGTTTCTTCCAAAATACCCCATGTTGAACTTGCTTAGAAGACTCTTCAGTTGACCATGTTAATATTTGTCTCTGCAAATGATAAGCACTTCAAACTAAAAAATTGCCATTAGCAGTTCCTCTACAAATTAATTTATCTACATAAGACATCAAACTAGAAGGAAGTTTTAGAATCTTCTAAATATCTGCCTCAATAAAGATAGCATTAAGTAACTCTAGATTCCACTGCCCCTGTTGTTTGTCAAAAAGGTGAGCAACCACAACATTCTCATCTAACACAAATACAGGAGATTGAACTTTACAAAAACTGTATCTACTCAACCACTTCTCTATCCAAACATTAATTTCAGTCGCATCACCAACTCACCATAGAAGGCCTTCATTTAACAAGGATATCAATTGAAAATACTCCTCCAAATATAAGAAGGTCTAGGGCCCAATTCAACATTCAAGAGGTTTGTGTTAGGAAAATATTTTGCCGTAAATATCTTGGTTGGAAGAGAATCCGGACATATTGGGAACCTCCAAGCTTGCTTACACGAAAGAGCTAGATTAAAACAAAGCAAATCCCTAAATCCAAGACCACCATATGCTTTTCTAGAACTTAACCAATCTCATCTCCTCCAAATTTTAGATTGGTTATCTTAATGACCCTGCTAGAATTGAGCAAAAATAGAATTCAGTTGTTTACAAAGAGACATGAGCAGCAAGAAGACACTCATACTATAGGTGGGGATAGCTTGTAGGATAGCTTTAATAAGAATTTCTTTCCCGGCCTTTGAAATAAACTTTTTCTTCCAATTGCCAAGCTTTTTGCCAGCCATATCCACAATTCCTTTGAAAGTAGTCAATATGGATTAACTAATAAGGGAGGGAAGCCTAAGTATTTATTGAAGTTTTTAGAAGTTCTCAACTCTGCTGCCTCCATAAGATACTTTTGAGTTGTTGGTTTGATATTTTGCTAAAGAATAAAAAGGTCTTTTCTCTATTAAGTTGTTGTCCAAATGAAGCCTCATACACTCCAAGAATCTAATTCAATATTTTTCCTATTCATGCATAGTTGCTCGACAAAATAAAAGACTATCATCAGGAAAAAATATATGATTCATTTTGATCACACCTTCGTCTATTGGGACACCAGGATTGAGCCCTTGATGCTTAGCAGCATGCAGTTGGAAACTCAAAGATTCATTATAGAGAATGAAGAGATAAAGTGACAAAGGACAACCTCGTCTTAGCCACCTATGTGGTTTAAACCTCTAATGAGGGACACCATTGACCAACACAGAGAATGAAGAGGTGGTGATGCACCTTAAAATTATATCAGTCTAGCTAGAAGTAGAGCCCAATTTATCCATCATAGCTCGGATGAAGTCCCATTCCACACCATCATAGGCTTTGCTCATTTTCAATTTCAAAGTCATATATACCCATTGTTGCCATAAAGTTAAGTGTGCATAGTATGAAGGGAGGTAGCCAAAATGTTATATGTAATAAATCGACCAAGGACAAACGCACACTAATTTGGTTAAATGAGTAAAGGCAAAATAAATTTCAATCTATTAGTGAGCATATTTGTAATAATCTTGTATAAAACATTACAAAGATTAATGGGTCCATATTGAGTAACCTTCTTTGGATTTTTGGTTTTTGGACTAAGAACCAAATATGTTAAATTGATATCCTCTATATCAACATTTAAATTTAAGACAGAAAGTACAACTTAACAAACCTCATTTCCAAGCACTAACCAGTGATCTTGATAATAGCAAGCACCATACCCATCTAGGCCAGGTGCTTTATAAGGTCCCATTTGGGCCAGGTGCTTTGTAAGTATCATTCATTTCAGAAGAGAACTTTGGGAAAAAAGTGTAATAGCCTACTAGAAATTCAAGGAAATTTCTTTAGGCTTTAGGAACCTTGTGAAAACACCAAAAGTTTTTACAAATCGACCAATTGCATAGGTTTTAGTCTATAAATATAGTTAGTGTTGCCACCTATTATAGTGCTAAAAGCACGATTTTATTTATTTGAGGTATTGTCTCTCTAACTAAAGTGCCTTCCAAGTGCAGAAGGTGTACAGTTATTGTATAATGAGAGTCACAAGGTCAATTTCACAGGGATTAAAAAAATTTTATGAGTCAGAACTACACCCTTATGAGAAAACAAAGGAATAAGAATTAAATGTTTGCTGATAGGAACACCTTAGTTACTGAGCAGTGGCCAAAGAGTATTACTTTAGCAGTGACATGGACTGAGTAAAAGAATAAGTAATATTAAGAGATTTTTATTTTTAATTTTTTTTTGCTTCTTTTGTTTTCTTTGAAAATATGCTAGATGTATAAGAGGTATTTTACTGAACTAAAAAGATTGCAAATTGAGTCAAGGGAAACAAATGCAATAAACAAAAATGGCTTTTGATAGATGTTTAGAAAAGGAATACCCAAGTCTTGAGTCACTTTCTCACAGTAGATGTTCCAGGGAGTTTTTACAATCCATAGTTTCCTTCAAATGTAATACCGGTCAAGGTTAAAACACTTGGATGATGTATATGAAATGTGCACAAGCAAAACAATGTCTAAATAACCTCAGTAAATTTCATTTCAAGCTAATGTTCAACATGCAACTTAAGAATAAGGATCTACACTCCTCAAGCATCCTTCATGCTTTCAATCAATGAAGGATCAAAAGGAATCAAGAAACCCTAACCTTGGCTTCAAATCAGAAATGATAGAAACTTAAAGAAGTATGAATTCAAAACCAACAAAAATTAAAACCCCCATTAAAACCCTACTGCTCGAAAGCTTCCCTCAATTTAGGTTCTGAAATTACTCACTCATAAAGTATGAAACTACACTATTAATCAAGAAAAACAACATTTCCATAAACCATAGAAATAATAAACCCTAAGATTGAAAAAAAGTTTTCGAATGACCCTCTCTGATTTCCAGATTTTCCAAGAATTTCCAGCCCAGTGATCCCCATTCTTAGTGTGATTTTCTTCGTATATATAGACCCTTTGGTGTGTGCTCTGCCTCACTCCCATAGCCTCCATCCATAACAGATTTTTATTCTCTAGTAGTTCACATTCTTCCTTTCTCCCATAGCCTCTGAAATGTCAATTGAATGGTGAGGCGAGGAAACACTTAGTTGTTTATAGGTTTTCCCTTTTAGTGCTTGTAATTACAATTTTGGCCTTCATCAGTTCCTCTTTCGTTTCGTGAATGCCCTATAGTAGATGAACATAAAATGAGTATTTATTACTCTAAGGGCAACAACGGGTTTTTACGTGTAGAATATTGCCATTGATTAACTTGGAATCCAATATTAGAATTTAATGTATAATTAAGTGCTTAACTCTTATTTGAGGAAATAGATAACTCACTTAAGCCACTTAATTATACATTTTTCACACTTTATCAGGTACCTAGAAGTGTCAAAATGAGATGTGGCCTACCCCATTAGACTCAAAGGAATATTTAGGATTTTGTGCCGCAATAAAATAATTTTCGATTTCCGGACGGAACGCTTGTTCAAAAATGCGTTTTGATTATTTTGAGACACTTCAGAGTCAAACTTTGATAAACTATTGCATTCTAAGATAAGTATGATTATTTATAATACAAAGTTTTTTTTTTTTAACTTTTTCAGAGTGAATAGTAACCTTGATAGTAGCACCTAGAGTAGTGTTTTCAAAATCTTAGTGTGGAATATCCTTAGGTTAGACACGTTTTATTTAAACATATGACAAGATCTTAGCTACACTTGGTAAATAGTATTGGACACTTGGCATCAAAAGGAATCATGCGATGGAAAAAGTGAAGGGAATTACACTTTGTGATCATTCCACTTATGCAAAACACTATTCAATCCAATCATTCAATTTATGCCAAACCAAATAGGGTTTCAACCCTAGAGAAATTCTAAACATTTGAAATCTAATTGAAACCCAAAAAAATTGGTTGATACCGAAACTCCAAATGGTTTCTCCAAACCTCAAAGCTTGCCTCTAAACACTAAATGAACCAGATTTTAGCTTAGTCTTTAATCACTTGATTAAATCACTTTCACATACTTTTAATCATTAAAATTCATGTTATAATATTATTATTTATTCTATTAACCTTGAAAAATCTATTGGGCCAAGAAAAATTAGATTTGGGTTTGATAGCAACCCAACAACCAAACCCCATTGAAATCCTAAATGGAAATCCATCAGTTAAAGCCCATTAAGGCCCACAAAATTGAGCCACCTAAACAAGGCTTGTGGAAGAAGTTTCCCCATCTCATGGCAATCATACCACCATCCAAAGCAGACCCAAAAAGCACATGATGTGAAGGCTAAAGGCCACCTCAATCCTCTCTCACACACAGCAGCTTGAGGTAAAACATCATGGGCTGGTTTTGCCCCTTGTTTTGGCTAACATGCCTATCACTTGAAGTGTCACTCAAACCCCTCATATCACCTCCCAGATGTGTAAGAGGCTTCCAAGTCCTTTCCCACTTCGTTTGATCATTTTCCAACCCCTTTCTTGGATAGAAAACCATAGAGGCTCTCAAGTAAATTTTATGGCTTACTTTGCTCTTTTTTTGAAGCCATTTTAAGTATTTTCTCATCAAGTGTTCATCGCAAATTGTTCCACTTTGGGTCTAGTTTTTTATGTATGTTTTATGTTGATTGTCGTAGTCATTAGATTGGTCAAAAGTTGGTTTAAGAATGGAAATGTCATTCTTGGCTATAAAGTGGATAGTGTATGATATTTTGATGATTTTGACCAAGTTATTGTCAAGCTCTTGGTCTGATATTTTTATGGAGTATAGTTAACATGCTTATATGAAAGTTTGATTGGGACTCATTGCATGTTATAAGCTTTTGATGAAAGTTTTACATAAATAAAAAAAAGTTGAAAACTGGAAGGAGCAAAACATATTCCGTTTTGTGTAAGCATGAATCTTTTGATGAGAAAACATGTTCCAATGGCTTTGATATTTTTTTATATAATTACATGTTAGGATGTTAGTTTAAGGATTTTTTGTGTTGGTTTTGGAAGATATGACTTTTTATGCATGAAAAGGTTTAGTTAGGCCATAGATTTGAGCTTTTTGTATAGATCTATGTTTTGGTTTAATTTTGTCCATGTGACCTTGAGCTTAAGTATATACTTTGATGAGAAAACATGTTCCAACAGTGTAATAGCCATCCACGTGGTGGGACTTTCAGAAAATGATTTTAATAAAGAGATAGGAATTACTGTTCATTTTAAAACTTTTCCTTACCTACCTTGGATACAAAAGACTCCATATTTAAAAATTACACATGCTTATTAATTTAAAGAGAGTTACAATGAAAACCATTAAACTTTAAATTTTAAAATGAAACCCATACGAGTTTCTCCACCTAACGCCACTGCAACACCACCACCTCACCGATGACCCTTTCCTCCGTTCAACCCAACCACCCATAGCCCCAATCCACCCATCATGCACACCCTCTCTCTCTCTCTCTCTCTCTCTCTCACACACACACACACACACACATGGGTTTTCACCTCATGGCCTAGATCCGCTGCCACAGCACCACCCACCACCTTCTCGAGCCACAACCTGCCTCCACGACACTCCCTCGGCGACCTCAATGCCTAGCCAAGCTTCCCCAACTCTCCCCCTCCATTCCCTATCTTGAGACCCACGACCAGCCCCTTGGAATGCATGGTGCTGCAGCCACCCTACCCACCACAAGCCTCCCTTGGCCTCCCCTAGCCCAGACCTAAGCCCCCATCACTTTATATGGGTGGACAACCATCATACATGGTGGATAACCACTATATGGGGTGTAGCCACCACGTATGAACCTTTCGATGCCATTAACCAGGCTGGGAAGCAAACAACGCACGAGTTAACCTCGACGATGGTATAACTCTCTCCCTCGTTATTTATGTTAGATGTTGGTTGGTTGGTTGTACACTATGCTGTTAATAATTGTGGAGTTTGCTGTATAGTTAATCATTGGGTGTAGTTGTCTAGTGTGTTGTGTAGTAGTGTTGTGAACTATACCATAATGACGGTTGTGAAGTATGTGTTATGGTGATGCATGGCGTAGTGTGGATCATGCTTATTAATTTAAAGAGAGTTACAGCGAAAAATATTAAACTTTAAAATTTAAAAGTCCTTTATACAAAACATCATGCTTATTCTTTCGTGTTCTTCCCCTTTTGGTCGGGTCCGTCTTGATGCGTTCTGCTCATCTTGTCCCTGGGAGGGGAACACATAAAAATTAAAATGAGTTTATGACTAATAAGCATTACTTCATATAGACAAAATATACTAACATAGCTTTTCAGTAGGTGGGAATCACATGCGAGACTTACCACCATCCCTACAACTCGCATTGTAGGTAGGAGTCACAGGCAGAACTTACCACCATCCCTACAATTAGGCATCATTCAAAAACATCAGTTCATGGCATCCTTAAAGCATTAGCTCATAGGGACATTTAAAACACTTTCTCTGCATCGTTTAAAGCATAAGGCATAAGCCTCACATTTCCTTTCATGAAAATATATCCAATACTTACTACATATACCATCCATTCAAATGTATACACTTAATACTTTGGGGTGCATAAAAAGGGGCTGCCAAGAATGGCCATTACATACATGTACTTGAAAACTTATACTTAGCATACTTTCGTAAAACATCATTTGTGTCATTTCTTAAAGCTTCGTAAAGGAAAAGCTTTTCCTTTTCATTCTCATATATTTTAGAAAACTGTAGAAGGGTATGAATATATAATACTTATCTGGACTCCATGCTATACTCATTTCATGCAGTCCATTCATGTGAGTGTTAGATAGCAAACTACATGCAAACACATAACCTTAGCGTCATTCTCCATCTAATGCATAAGCAACTAAACTAGAAATATAACTACACTTTACTTGGAAACACTCTCCTTCTATCTCGAGCTCTTATGTGCCTCTTACTATGCGAAAACCTTCAGGTTCCACTAGCAGTAACTACCTCTTCCAAACTCAATATCTTACCTTGAGTACTCATCTACTAAAGTGAACCCCCATGATTCACTTTATGGTTAAGACACTAAGAACTTTATCTTACCTTTACTATCAACCACGTCCCAATGCATAACTTGAACGACCAAGTTTTGAGTCCCAAATCCTAGTCCATACACACGTCACCTCCTTCCTGCATCCTAGCCCACACTTCATCCTCATTCCCAATCATGCATGCCACACAACTCTAAGCCAACTCTGAGGCTTAAACATCATGCAACCATGCTTAGGATAGAATATCCATTACATATGGTAAATACGTTCGACACATGTGCCTCACTAGACACACATGCACCCTACCTCCTTATCACCTAAGATCAACTTATAATCCTTTGATCACTTGCTTGTGTGGACAAGTTCCATACTTCGATACCAACTTCAATGCAAACCCAACTAGCATGACTCTTCATGCTACCAATCCAACTTGATAGTTCTTCCCAACACTTAACATGACAAGACTCCATTCACAACTACACTTCCTTCATGTCACGTGGCTCGAGACTAATCTCAAGTTACACTGTGACACCCGTCACTACGGAAGGGTCACATCACAAGTACTTCGGGACACTGTTCCATAGTTCTTAACATTACACAACACACTCTATGCTCCTCAGCTACACCATCCAACTTTCGTGACAAGACATCCGGTGAATCACGATTCGCCACATGGAGTACACTCCATGTAAATTCCCTTGTATCCACACTATGCCACACATCACCACAACACATACTTCCCAGCCATCATTGCAATACAGTTCACAACACTACTACACAGTACACAGCACACTGCACAACTAAGCCAAACACTTCACTACACAGGAAACTCCACAATTATCAACAGTACAGTCCACAACCAACCAACCAACATCTAACCTAAATAATGAGAGAGAGAGAGAGAGAGAGAGATTTATATCATTGTCGGGGTTAACCCGTGCATTATTCGTTGCCCGGCATAGTCAATTGCATCGGAAGGGTCGTATGTGGTGGCTAAACCACGTATGGTGGTTATCCACTGTGTATGGTGGTTGTCCACCATATAAAGTGGTGGTTTAGGCTTAGGGTTGGGCTAGGGGAGGCCAAGGGAGGCTCACTTTAAAACACTGGGCTAACTTTAGAAATCACTTAATATCTATAAACACGCTATCAAGATTCGACATGTAGAATGAGAATCGTGATCATTAGAGAGAGAAATGAGCAAGTTGTTACAAATGGCTTTGACATTTTTATATGATTACATTGAGTAACCTGAAGAGGAACCTGGTTTTTGCCAAACGTTTTGAATAACTGCTTCACAATCTTCGTAAGTAGACCAACTAGTTTCATATCTACTCAACCTATGAGAAAGAGGAGAGTGCAAGTGCCTTTGTTCCATAGTAAGCAAGTTTGGACAATGTTCATAAGTCATTGAATTCAGCACATAAACTTCCCCATCACCAAATTCACTACTCCAGGATGTAGAGGCCACTGCTCTATCAAGCCTCTCTTTTGTAAAGGTGCAATCTTGCCTATTATTAGACCATGTAAACTGAGCCTTATCCTGAATCATTGAGTTGACAATCATGTAAGACATCACTAAACATGGCAATTTATTAGTCATTCCTTCAAGTTCCACCATACTTTTCACTATGAAATAAAATTTCATTGAAATCACCAAGGCAAAGCCATATATGAGGATGCAAAGTGTTTAAATATCTCAATATATTATAGTCTTCAAATCTCTTTTTAGTTTTAGGATACCCGTAGAAACAAGTTAACATCCATGGGAAAATAAATGTTGGAGTGGTAATCCAAGAATTTTTGTGTCTTTGTGAAAAACTTTGGATCTCAAGTGGAACTTCTTATTTACATTGTAAAGCTAAACCTCCACCTCAATCTATACCATCGATTCTAAAAAGACATTGGAAGCCCAATTGATGTTTCAACTTATCCAACTTAGTTTTATGTACCTTAGTTTTCATTAAGAATAAGATGCTAGGCTTTGTAGCCTTAACCATAAGGTCAAGGTCATGATCTATCTGCGGGTTGCCAGGCCCTCTACAGTTCCAACTTAAAAACCTCATTTCTCTCAATGGGACTGACTTCTACCCTCTGTCGATATAGTCAAAGTGGAACAAAGGGATTTTTGTTTCCTGATCAATCTTATTTTGTTAGGGTCAAGAAGGGCACAAGAACTTAATGGTTTTTTTTTTTTACGAGTGGCAGTCATGATAGAAGAGGATAGAACATCAGTACAAACAAAGCTCCTAACCTTACGTTTCCATTTGTGAAGGGAAACAGATGAAGTATTTGCAGGATTCTTTGTTGTGGCATGTACAATAGCACTGTCTAACGCAGCATCGACTCAAAGTAAACATTTTTCTTTGAATGGATGTGGTTCTTATTCAAGGATGGAAGAGATGAATTAGAAGAGACAGAGATATCTTCAACATTAGTATTCACAGTAATATTAGCCGGAGCAGTTATGGTTTTTTCAGTTGGAGCAGTTATCTCTATTAGTGGATGGCCTATCATATTGGTTCGAGCAAGATTAGCATCATGCAATGTGTTACAATCATTTCCAAGAGCCAATGAGGTGTTAGGAAGGACATAACTATTATCACCACCCCCATAACTGTCATGACAATTATCTGAAGGATAGGAGATCACTACCTGCTCATCAGAAGGAAGATTGAAGGGCAATTCTGATCAACCACTAATATATTTACCAACACCAGAACGTGGAAAAGAAACAAACATTCTCAACCAGGAACCATACAGCAAACTGGAAGTGGAACTAGAGGATGATGAAGTAGTTTTATGAGTTTAACTAGAAGCACCATACAGAATAACACCACAAGAGAAACATAATCATGGTAACAGTTCATATTTGAAAGGCACAAATACATCTTGGCTTTGTGAAAACACCAGTGTACCTCGAGCCAATGGTTTTAGGAGATCACCCTCAGAAATTTACCCCAACCATTCTCATTGGCATCCACAGCAATGTATAAAACCTTACCAATCATAGCACCAATTCAAAAACCAATAGTAGGGTTCATGCAGCCAAAAAGCAGATTGTGTAATTGCACCCATAAGTAGGTGTGATTAAATGTATGAGAACTTGGAGGGGTAAAACCACAAAAAAACCTCATGTAGATAAGGTGTTGATCAAATAGCCATGGTTGACCCTTCCACAGACAATGAAGATTTTAATAGGGTTCAAAGATGAACAAATTTTCACCCACATCAAAATTTTAACATCCATCACAAACTTCCAGACTTTTAGCATGGTACGTTTTAAAGCATCTCGATTAATCCTTTTTTCAACCACAACCTTGCCAACCAAAAAAAATTGACCCTTCGATAGGGTGGGTTGAATATCATCATCAACAACCACAATTCATCCTTCTCAGTTTCCATTAGACATAGTTTGTTCCACAACTTTGTAGTATCTTCAGCCATTAAACCATCAAACAATAGTGAATCATAGCAAAACAAACAGACATAATCACACAATAGAAGACAACAACAAACTTTCCTACGGCAAGAAAGACACCTTCCACTCAAGGGCGAAGGAAAAAATTCCTCCTTAGAGAACCGTGAGAAGAAAAATATTATATGTTATTAATTTATTATACTAGACTCATTATTTATTTCTATATTATTGTCTAATTAGTTATGTACTATACTTATACTATAGTATCTAATTATATTTTTTATACTTTAATATTACATTTTATTATACTAGACTTTCTAGTGTTTAAATACATACTATTATACTCTAGTAAATTAGTATTATGTGTTATTAACTTATTATACTATACTTATTTTATGAGAACACGGACTTTGCCAATTCTCTGTTTCTTCTTATCATTTTATTTTTTTTTTTATTTTAGAGAAGGTTTCTTAATCATTTTTTGGACTGAGAGATGAATAGATAAGTGTTGGAAGAAAAAAGCCCTTAGTAAGTTTTATTTTTGAACCTTAAGGATCCTTAGATTAGAAGGCTTTAAGGGAGAAGAGATAAAGAGAAGCCCAATAAGGCCCATAAGGGATTCGGCCAACAAAGAAAACACTGGAGTTGGTAGGCCCAAAATATTTTCCAAGGCTTGTGGTAGGCACCACATGGCTTTAGAGGGACTTTTTTGTCTTTACAAGAAAGGAACCTAGAGAAAGGGGCATTGTGAGACACTTGTCTTGCATGCATGAGCTTCTAGAAGGATGAGTGGAGAGTAATGTCACTGAAACTAGGGCTTTCACACTCCTTTGATAAGATAGGTCAAATTGTGCCACTTGTCACACGTGTGGAGTAAGAGTGGTTTTTAGGGTTTCAAAGAGATCTTGTTGGGAATAGGAAGAGGCTTGTTCTAGGAGGACTTGGAGAAGCAAAACTTAAGAGAGAAGGGAGAGAGAGGTAGACGGTTTGGCATAGGGAAAGCCAAGGATTTTGTCTTGGGAAGGCAAAGGATCACCTAGGAGAGATCAAGGGGTTTTCAGCCAAGCTTTCATCCAACACTCCTTCTTGCCATATGGCAATCATGCACAAGGTTGGAGGAGCCCAAGGAGGATTTGAAGAGTATTTTACCTTTTAACCATTAGATGCAATGAATCTAGACAAGAGGAGAAGGGCAAAGAGGGAAGATGAGACAAATAGGGTTCGGTTTCTGAAGTCCCACAAGCCACCCTTGTAGGTGTCTTTTGGGTTTCCTATGCAATCCCATCTAAGGTGAAATAGAAGAGTTACTTTGCCAAATGGCATCCATGCATGGAACTTTTGGTTCTTTCGAAGGGCATAGAAGGATCCCTATATAAAGGGATAGCCGAATTAGTGGGAGGCCTTTTTTTCTCCAATCTTCACTTTTCTTTCTAAGGGTTTCAGCACAGACCATTTCTCTCAAAGTTCCTACACTTTCTCAACACCCAGACGCCACCATTTCACTTCTTTTAAGTTGAGAATCATAAGGAAGATACCCTACACCATTCGGATAGAGGAAGAGTTCAAGGAGGTGAGAATCATTCCACCATTTTCTTCACACACATGGCCAAGAAGGAAATCCACCATTTTCATTTGGTTTTAAGCTTTTGTTCACAACCACACACTTCCACTTTAGTAACTAGGGTTTACTCTTTAAGGAAGAATGAACCCTAGATACCTATGGTATTTTGAGCAAAAGAAACACCGAGATTTTAAGGGTTGAAGTTTCTATTTTTGCTTGAAAAAGAGAAACTAGGGTTTCTCTAGTGGTTTCTAATACATCTTGCATATATTTTTCATATTTTTGCTAAGTATATACGATTGGATTTTTGTAAGTAAACTTCCAACTTACTTTGAATAACTCTTGTATATGTATGATGAACTCTTGGTTGTTATTTCTTAATTGATTCTTGTTATATGATAGATTGTTTTTCAGTTTTGCTATAAGAATGCATTGCCATGATTGGATGATGGTATATTAATGTAAATCTTGGGTATGCTATGTTTAGGGTTTTGGTTTAAACCTAGTTGTATGCTATGTGTGTTTGTTTTGATCCATGAACATGTGTAAGCATGTGAATAATGAATGTGATGATGAGAATCTATGTTTGAAGGACTTGAAAGTTTTAGCCAAGGTCATTTAGAGAGAAACCGAATTTGTTTTTGGGTTGTGAGAGTGTATTTCATGTGTGTTTATACGTAATCATACTATAATTGCATGTTCTAATATTTTTAAGCCATATTGTGAGATGCATATGGTGATTTGGCTTATATGTATTTCAAGTTGCCTAAGTTGCATGAGTTTGATGAGTTGCTATGCCATGTCTCATGCATTGATGTCTATGTTTTTCAAAATGAAGAGTTAAATTATCTTTATCACGACCCCAAATGCTAGGATGGGGAAATTTCCAAGTGGAACTTCCTATCCACTCTAGAGTGTTTAAAATTGAGTGGAGACCCCTGAGTCGACAAAGTATAGTCGACAGGCGTTGAAGGGTTCCTATGAGAGGATAACGGAGCGAGGTTTCACCTAAAGCTAGTGGGTGGATGTTACAGTGAAGGCAAAGTAAGCAAACTGCCATAAAATAAAAAGAGAATGTTTATGATAAGATGTAGGGCATGTGAGCTCTATGAATGATAAGTGATGCCATGAAATGTTATGATATGACATGTTATGATAAGTACAAGAACTCAAGCTCAAGTGATATGAACACATGTTAAAAGTTTAAAAGATGAAAAGAACATTTATGTACGTAAAGTTTAAGTTGCATGTGTCAAAGTTTCTAGGTGAAGGTTCATGTTCATGCATTTTTTATAAACTGCGGTTGTTTGTGGTTTGTTTATATATGCATATGTTATCTATTGTATATTGACTATTTACTTGCTGAGATTTCTTGAAATCTCGTTGTGGTAGTTTTCACTACCATTCCACCAACTGGAATGGTAGAAGTGATGACAGGACTAGATAACAAAATGAAAAAGGCCGGCACTCCCTCCAGAGATGATAGTGCCGAAAATGGAGGCTAACTCTTCAGAGCCTTCAATCCCCAAGCTTTTGGACTCCATTGACAAGACCCTCACTGAAGCCTTACAACTCATTGATGAACTTAAGCGACTCAAGAACATAAGCAAGGATTGGTTATTTGAGATGAGGATTAAGCTAGAAGGGCTGTAGTTTTTGGGTTAAGTGTTCTGAGGTATTTTGGGATCAAAAACTATATTTTGGATGGTCCCTTGTTTTGGGGAGATGATTTCAAACTATTAACTCCTTTGGAAACTTGTTTATGGAAGTACTATCTTTTGGGATTTTATTATGGTACCATGTTTAATTATTTGCCACTGTCCTTAAGAAGTTTAAGAATTTTTTCATTGTGATTTGCTGCATATTGCTAGTTTATAAGTACATTGCATCTTAACTGTCATGTACGAGAGGTATGTAACCTTGTGTTGCATGTCCTAACGCTTCAGTTACTGTCCAATCCTAAGCGGTGGCTGGGAGTATCACATATTTAATTGCTAGTCTCTAACTTATTTCTATACTTGATTATGTATGGTAATAATACTATAATGTCTATATCTACTAAACTATTATTAGTATATTTATATTATATTATAAGTATATAATTAAATTTAACTATATAAGTTCTAGTTATATAATTATATAACTATACTAGCATATATGATCAATATATAGATAAATTCATTTTTTTAACATATATATAATATAAGAGTCGAAGGCCAAAGTTGCAATCTAAGCATAAAGTCGGAATCGGTCCAGCGACACCTTCAATTCCGATTGACAAACTAAAATGAAATCCAACTCTTGCTCCATTTTGTCAAAGTTGGTGCGGAGTAAGATTCAGAGTCGAATTTTCAGATTTTAGCTTAACCCTACCTACCCGTGTGGGCTTTTTTATTTTTTAAGTGAGAAACAATATTGTTCCATTTACACTTGCAGCATAGAGAGTGTATATCACCTCCTCTATTTCTAGCATTTTCGGATGTCAAAACACAAAGTTTCTTCATCCTAAAGTATATGTATGTTTATACTATGGAAAAACATGGACTAGAAATTCAAGGCTGGATCACACTCTCCTAGGCCGAGAGTGGGACTAGTAAAAATATTACTGTTTATCATCTTCTTCCTCAACAAATGTTTTTCGGTTTTTACCGACTTCAACCAAACATTTTCATTTGGCCATAACTTACTCATATTAAGTCCAAATCAAGCCTATGATGTGTCAATTGAAAGTTTATGAAACTAGTTTATAACATTTGGCTGGTTAAAACTTGGCTTGAAGTAATAGTCCGAACACGAACTTTAAAATTAGGGTTTCAAATTTCTCTCTCTACATGCAATGAAATTTCTTCAAATTTAATGAGAATGTTTATGGCATTATAAGGAATGTTTTGATGTAGAGAATTAAATCTTAAGCATATCATAGCATTGCCTCTAATAAAAAATCTGAAACTCAGAAAACCATGATATATCATCAATTACATGCTTTTAAACTCATTCCAAATCATCAAACAACATCTAATCATATTCATATGGGTGAAAACAAGTAGCATAGGCTTTGATACCAATGTTAGATAAGGTTAGTTCGAATTACTCCAAGCGGAACAAAATTCTCATAAGACCGGATCTTTGTCATCTAACAACCCATTTCAATTTGTTGTAATTATACATCTACGTCACTTATGAGGCTACTAAAGTCTCCTTAAAAATTTTAACACTTCAAAATTAAGAGTTTAAGATGGTTGCTCTAAGAAATTATAGAGAGACAAGAGGGGCTTTTTTTGTTTTTTGTACATTCACTTTTTCCACACTCTTCAAACTAATATACGGAAAACTTTTATTCAAAGAGTTTCCTGATGAGAGTGCTTGATTAATTTCCCTAATAGCTAATTAACTACAAGTAGTGGGGACTTAATTAACTGCTGTAACTTCCCACTCATATAGACATTACAAGGGTCACGGGGATACCCATTACTAATTGTCTTTAAAGATTTTTACGTTTAATTGCATTGTTTTGATTTTGTGCTGCATTTGTTTTCAAAGTTTTCATGCTTTACTATATATATATTGATATTTTAAATTTATACATTTTAATTTATTTACTTTTATTTTTTGAATGTTTTTTTTTTTTAAATTAGCCATGTGTGTAAGCATTTCCATGAGATAACGTATGTCTTTTGTGTGAGGAAGAAACCTAATTGATAAAATTATAAAACTATTGTTTTAAAATTAAAAACATGTTTAACGTTTTTTTAAAATTTCATAAACAAAAAATCACGCGTTAAATTAAGGAAAGATTGTAAGAATGCTATAACTAAGAATTTGGAGATAATTGTTGGGGACTGGGGTACTGCTACTCGGTCATCTGAATTTACCACTCAGATAGATCGCTTGACTTGACAGTGCCAACGTTTTCTTTTAAAAAAGAGAACATAAATCTCATTTTTTTTCTTATTATGACCATATTAATTAGTTTATCATGATGGCAAACTTCTGTAGAATGATTCACCTACAAACTTGTTTTATAGTCATTGCTATTAATAAAAAAAAGTGGAATGAGAAATGCATCTAACGAGAAAGCCGCAAAATTGAAAAAAAGAAATGAAGGTTACGTTCTATTTTCTTAAATGACATGGCAGTACCACATGACACTACCTGATCAAGTGGTTCATTTGAGCGGTAAACTCAATTAATGATGGCTTGCCAGCTTTGATGCATTTTCTTAACTGTTGAGTTGAACCGCCCAACTTTTATAACTAGTAGCCTGCCCAAATCGGCTGGTAAACTCAAATGGCAAGCATTAACACCTGAACATGGATTACCCGCCCAGTCATGATGTAGACCGGTCGGATGCCAAGGATACTAGTCTTGAGGCCAGTGATGCCGAGTAGAATGAAATTTTTACATCCTTATTGGTAGAGACCGCACGCAACTAAAGAGGCCGAACTTGTTCAACCAGAGTCAACTGCTGCCTTTCTTCTGCATGCTACAACCTTTTTGTTGCAACAAATATAGATCCTATGGGACGTAGGACCACATTCAGTTTGGCTCGCTCACAATTTCTGATAAGATTAGCATATGGATAGCCCATCGACTTGCCACTCGTCATATTTGAGATGATCCGTTACGAGACGAGCATCGTCTCAATGGACAACCTCTTGTACGGAGTCATCCTCAACCAATTATTACTAGGGCAAAGAGTGTCACTCTAGACGGAGGAGATGGTGATAGACCATATGAGCTTAATCAACATGACCACACACCATTGGAGCATAGTATAGAGATAGAGGTCTGCTCGGCATAAGCCAAGTCCTATACCAAATCTTGTTCCTCCAACCCAGTCTGGGTTCGATGTTGCTCCCCCTATTGGGAGTAGTAGTCAGCAGCCGACGAGTGCAACTGCGGGGGATGTGCCCACTGCTTGGGTTAATACAGTGATGGCAAATATGAAGACGCATATGGACCGACAGATCAATAGACTGATTGCGCATGTAGATTTAACTATCGCACAGGTTGCCAATCATGTAGATGTCCTAAACAATAAAGTTGAAATATTGATTGAGGAGTTTTGATGATTTGTAAACCAGTAGTTCTGAATGTTGTTTGTAAAATTTAATCATATTTTGTATTTTGTTTTCAATATATGTAATGAACAATATTATTTAATGTATCTATTGTTTAATGTTAGATTATCCAACTTTAGTGTTAAATCACTGCAATTCAAATTTTTTTTTTAAATTAAAATCTTTTCTAATCTTTTTTTAATATTTAATGGGGCTCTACTACCTTGCCCCTATTTGTCCCTGCCCTTGAATGAGGCCCCCACTGCGCATCTAGCCCCTCTAACGGGGACGAGAGCCCCGCTTATATAAATATATATATAAACACAAATCTATATTATAGTCAATTTTAAAATTTTAAATTTACATATAACATTTGAATGTTAAATAAAAATTTTTACATTCGCAAGTAAGTAGCCTCAATGTTAGAACGTTAATGCTAAAAATCTTTACGTTTGAATATAGAAGTTTTCACGTTCGAACTTAAAAAAAATCCTCCCACGTATTTAGTGATGGTTTCCACAAACCATCACAGAAAATACATTTTGGTGACGGTTTGGAAACTGTCACAATTTCTAAACTGTCACTAAAAATCATTTTTGCTGCAATACCTGCAACACAACGTAAATAATTGACCATGATATCTGGAAATAACAAGAAGCATTGGGGAAGATATTGGAACTTAATGGGGGAGGACCCGGAGGAGTTCCATGAAATTTGAAATACGGTGAGAAGCCCTCAAACCTAACATGCATGATGGTTCGGTGGTTCTCTGAATTATCCCATAATAATGGACACTTGTACGTACGTGATAATTAATAAACAAAAAACTCGTACAAACACATGAACTAAACTATTTTATATATAATATTTTATATAATTTTTTGTAAAATATTATTAGTTTTCGAAACTATTTGAATGTTATTTGACTTTGATGGGTTTTAATTTGGGAAAAAGAAATATTTTATTAAAAAATTCTGCATAAGTTGTAAAATAGGAAAAATGATATAAGAAAAACTATATTACAATTTGTTTAAAACTAAGTATAAAAAAAAATTATTATTTTATTTATTTTGAAACGCTACAAGTATAGAAATTCTGAATTAAAGTAAAAAATATTAATATTTTAATGTGTAGTAGTAATCGAGTTGTAATATAACTGCTGCTGTATCATTGTCCGTAAAATAAGGGCGGTGCTACACACACCGTTGGGAGCTCCCGCTAATGGTTTTAAGTTTTTTTATTTTTTTGTATTTATTTACATGTATTTTTTTAATACATTTAAATATTTTTAAAAAAATAAAAAAAATCAGAATATTATTAAAAAACATTTACTTAATCATTAAGTAGAAAAAAATAATAATAAAAAAATTAAAAAAAACAGTGGTAGAATGTAGCGGTAGAAGTAATAGTAAGACTAGTATTTTCCGTAAAATAATTGTCTTGTCATTTTCCTTACAAATTTTGGTGAAAACGCTCATGTTTCTCTGTTAGAGAAGTTGTTCAATTGTTTAACTCTCTCTCTTCCTTTCCCTCCTTCCTTTTATCCCCTCTTCAGTATATTTTAGTCCTAAGTTCACATCATAGACACCATAGTAAAGGCGACATCCTGGCACAAATCTATCACGTCAATTGGGTAGATCTGGTTTTCCCTAGCGCTTACAGACCATGCGTTGCCTCAAATAGGTGTGCTCCCCACTCACCGCCATGCTCAGCCGTAGATCTGCTGCCTTTTGCATCTTGTTAATTGTCCAAGAGCTTCATGCTCTTCCTTTGACAATGTGGGTTTAGTGCTCAACGATATCTGCTTCATCCGGAATTTTACAGAATGCTCTTCAAGGCAACTCAACTTTGGGTTGCACTGAAAATACGTACCCTAGTGGCCGGAGATCACATTTTGTTTGGCTTTATGCCAAAAAATATGGGACCAGCTTGTGTAGCCATTAACCGTTTGTCTTTTATTTCTGACTATGTAATAACATAGTGGAGTGTTAGGTGTTGTTTGCCACCACCGTCATCATTTGTACCATCGATTAATTTAATGCTTATCTTGCTCATTGAAAAGAAACTCTAAAAGATTTCTAACATTTATATATTCAACGGAATGGACATTTTTCAGTCCTCTAGCTCGGTGGTGGGGCCATTGAAGGGGTGAGACGTTGCTATATGGGTGAAAAAATATATATATATATACTAGTAGAAGCAAAACGTCTAAGGGACGTTTTCTGCAATTGCTCCAAATAGAACAGCGTCTTCTGCAATTGCTCCAAATAAAACAGCTGTCAATCGTCCTGTATTATTATCTATCTCAACATAGGCTCGACAACTGGAACAAATAAAAGTAGAATTGTCAATTTTAATGATCTATTCATATGAGGAAATTGTTATATCAGAAGTTATAAATCAAAATATGAAGGAAACATATATACCGTGGTTGTGCGATTCTGGAGTTCTTGTAAATAACACAGTTAATGAAGAATTCATCAATATTAAACCGCTAACCTTATTTTTCAACAAAAACAGTGGCCAGCTTTTTAGATCAGACAAGCACCGCAAGTTTTTTCTGGTTTTCTGTAGCTGTCAGGCGCCGCAGAGCTATGATGCTACATCTTCTTGTCTCTTGTAAAGAGACGCTTCACGAGAGATGCCGTGAAGCGATAATCTCTCGTGAAGCGATAGAGGTGCTTAGTCATAATTTTCTCTATAAAAGAAATATTCAGCTCATCTTCATTCGCATCCCATCTTCTTTACTTTTCTGTAATTAGTCTGCATTCTTACTCTGCAATCTCTCTCTGCATTCTTACTCTACAATGGCCCAGCAATCTTCTCGTAACCAATACGTGAGGTATTCTACACCATTTTCACCAGTTGTTTCTGCTTCTGCTGTAGGTTCTATAGTACAATACAATAATGATCTGGCTAATAAGTCAGATGTTGAAGCTATCTACGAGCTTGTAAATCTCGGTACCCATTACTCTTCAGCTATTTATGCATTTTCTCAGCGACTACAATCCAAACCTTATAATTTGGACAAACTCAATGAGAAAATTTATATCCTTCAGCAACTTCTTCAGGAGTCTCAGATGAAGATAGAAGTAATAAAGTAAGAGAATAGGAAATTAAAATCATTGCTTAATTCTTCTTTTAGATTGCCTACTCCTTTAGACAGAGATGCTACGCAAATTTTAGAGGAACAAGATCGTTTGAAGAATGAGGCGAAGAGCCTCAAATTTCTGTAATTTTATTTCGAGATAATAAAATAATATCTCACAAATATTTATATTGTGTATCTATCTTCTGGTAGATATTCTGTATGCTCTATTTTATATTTGGTAGCTAAAATCACTTCTACGTTTAAAGTGAAAACTAATAGATCTAAAGGAATAGATATAGATCTGTCGATACACAACAAAAATACATGTTCAATACCCAAAAAAACCAATTTTTTTTTCTCTTTCAAAAAATCAACTCGGAGATGAAAATAAAAGAAAGATGACTTAGAAAATAGAAAAATAAAAATAGAAGGAAGCAGTTTTGATGGTTTTGCTTTGCCTTTTGTGGTTTAGAGGGTGCAAAAGTGGTTTTGTTGTTCTGGTGAATACCTTGAATTGTAGAAAACTCGTACAACTTTCTACGTTTAAAATGAAAACTAATAGATCTAAACGAATAGATATAGATCTGTCAATACACAACAAAAATACATATTCAACACCCAAAAAAATCAAATTTTTTTTTCTCTTTCAAAAAATCAACTTGGAGATGAAAATAAAATAAAGATGACTTAGAAAATAGAAAAATAAAAATAGAAGGAAGCAGTTTTGATGGTTTTGTTTTGCCTTTTGTAGTTTAGAGGGTGCAAAAGTGGTTTTGTTGTTCTGATGAATACCTTGAATTGCAGCAAAACTCGTACAGCTTTCCTCCGCTTAGCAAAGGTCACCTAGGTGTTGATCTTGTTCTCGATCCTCAACATGAACATAGATCTAAACGAATAGATATAGATCTGTCAATACACAACAAAAATACATGTTCAACACTCAAAAAAATCAATTTTTTTAGAAAATGAAGATGAAAGTCTGAAAGAAAAAAAAAACTTGAATCAAAAAGAAAAAAATATATATGAACACAGATAGAAAAAAAATTTGTTATGTAGATCTGAAAAATAGAAATCAAACAAAAGGAAAAAAGAAACTTGAATAAATTTTTTACAAACAGATCTGAAACGGTGAGAAGGGAAGAAAAGAGAAGCGGAGAGCACGGGGAGAGAGAGAAAAGAAGAAAGAAGAACGGGAGAGAAAAGAAAAACGCAGGGGAAGAGAAAAGAAAGAAAGAAGAAGAAATAATTATCTTTACTGTGCATTTTAAATTTTTTATTATTATCTTTACTGTGCAGTCACGGAAATTCGTCGATTTATAGAATTTTTTATTATATTTACTGTGCATAATTACTGTGTATTGACGGAAATTTTGACGAATTATTATTTTACTGTGCGAAATTACTGTGTAGTCACGGAAATTTTCGACGAATTATTATTTTACTGTGCATAATTACTGTGTAGTCACAGAAATTCGTCGATTTATAGAATTTTTTATTATATTTACTGTGCATAATTACTGTGTATTGACGAAAATTTTCGACGCATTATTATTTTACTGTGCATCATTACTGTGTAGTCACGAAAATTCGTCGATTTATATAATTTTTTATTATATTTACTGTGCATTCTTACTATTTATTCACGAAAATTCGTCGATTTATATAATTTTATATTATATTTACCGTGCATTCTTACTATTCATTACTGTGCAGGTTCGAATTATTATCTTACTATTCATTACTATTTATTACTATACAGATTTCGAATTATTATCTTACTATTTATTACTATTCATTACTGCAGGTTTCGAATTATTATCTTACTATTCATTACTGTGAAATTATATTACTGTGGAAATTAACGAAAATAAAAACGGAATATTACTGTGCAATGTTACTGTGCAAAATGGAATTACGGAAACGGAACGATAATTTAACTGTTGTCTCCTGTAGTAAGCGCATAGGCGCTTATTATAATAGATAGATATAGGAAAAATGATGCATCCATTGAGGAAGTGTCCCGATAAAGTTATTGATTTTTTTTTATTTAATAGTTAAGTATTTTCAAATAAATTTATAAATTATTTTATGTTTTTTAAAATGTTAAAAGCAACTTAAAAAATGTTGGGAAAAAAATAAAAAAAATACATTTTACACTTCCCAATAAAAACACTGGAGACCATCTGTCAATGGCCCTAGCAGTCTCCTATACATATTATATACGTGTGTGTGTGTGTGTTAAAAATGCTGAGAAATGGGGAATGGTGTCTTGTATTGTACCAACAGTATAAATGTACTCTTTTCTTTTTGTAAATATCTTTAAACATTCTTTAAAAAAACAAAAATCGATTCATTCATTAAGTGTAAAAAAAAATACAGAAATATTGGTCTCAAAATAGGGGCACCATTCTTGAAACCCGTCATTTTCGTATATAAACATCAAGAACCGGCCAACATATCACATCGATCTTACAACATGATATCAACCCAGACAACTCCCTCATGCAATCCGAAAAATGTTTATTACCGAGGTTCTTATAAATTTATTATAGGCAGCATAAAGTTTGAACCAATCTCCGAAATATGAAAGCATATGATCTGAAACAGTCCCAATTAGGAGTTTGTCCTCGCCCTCTAGAATTCGTTACTTGCAATTAATGTATTATCCTTAATTTGCTTCTTAACAAGCACTAGCTAGTAGTGCAGCAACTAGGTTTTCCATGCAATGGATAGGACAGCCAAAATGATCACAGATCAGCACAAATTAATATAAGGTGCTGCATGCCTAAACTACCCTTATTGAATATTACTAGGATAAGCTTTCAAAAAGGGGAAAAGAAATTCAGGAGGAGAGATCCAGTATTGCCATGCTTGAAATAATGCAGTTTTACAAGCAAACTGATGTCTGCGACATGCTCGGTCGGGATGTGCACAGCCTGCATGAGGTCAAGAGGAGCATTAATTCCTGCGCAACCATTGTCAACAAGATAAGACAAAGCAACAAAGCTTACGAAGGAACTCAAGCACGGAAATGGAGATTATGAAGTGATAAAAAGCTTACATTCCTTACCAACAACCACTTCTAAGGTCTCAATCAAGAGAGCTTTCCTACCCAAAGTAGAGAGAGAATCTAAGATTAGAGGGGGATGAGAGAAAGGAGAACTTCCAGGTGACTCATGCTGAATCACTGAGAACTCTTTTTCATCCTCACCACGAGAAACTCCAGAGATATTATCTACTTTGGACTTAAGGGGTTGGTTACTAACTCCATTGTACTGAGAGATCATGAAAGATTATAAAATACTTATATTATAGTGGATTTGTTTTTCAAACAACCCATAAACGTAGGCTCTGTGTCAAACCATGCAAATCCGTGTGTCTCATTCTCTATTTATATTTCCTATACTAATACTGTTTTACTATTTACTACTATGGGTACTGTATTGAAGCTCCAAACCACTATCTTGGACTTTAGACCACATCTGCATTGAGGCCCAAATCATCATTGTAGGGTTGGGAATGACCCTTTCCTCAATTCCCAGCTTTGTGCAAATTTATGCATTAACAAAACAAGTGATATGGAAGAGTCAATAACCATAATAAGATCATGAATTGTTATTTTTTTTTTATTGAAAAGTAATGATAAAACGATAGAAAAGTTAATGGACAATACAATGAAGTCTTTTATGGGATGTTGGACTAGCGATTTCTAAACGAAAAATATGATTAAACCTTAATCAGCAATCCCGCCCATAGTTTAGGCAAAGCAACTATAAATCAAATAATTAAAATTTTGCAATACGATGTATTGAAACACAACTATAATTCAAATTTCCAAGTCCTCTAAGCATTACCACACAATATGACAAGAAATATGAACCAATGACAACACAACCACAAGGCCTTCAACCTCGTGCGTCTATATGTAGTCAAGTTCAATTCAAAACCTCCAACTCTGCAGCTATATATAACACAAGGAAAATCTTTTACAAATTTTAAAACAAATATATATATATATATGTATAAAGATAAAGAAATGAGCCATCAATAAGTGGCTGCATAAGAATGGGTACTATACTGGACTTGTTATGAAAGTCCCCTGTCCTGTAAGTTTTTGCATCTACACATGTAACACGTACCCTATATCCGAAGGGTCAGGGAATTACTTTTTAGTTCCTAAAATATCTCCCATCAACATAATATATATACTCAAACTTCTCAGTGACACATAAAAATCATTGTTTCAAATCAGCTACCTCAATATAATTAATCTAAGATATCACAAGTCTCAAAATAAATGTTAGCCTTCCAAAATACCCAATCAACAAAATCAAATTAAACTATTGAATAAAACTCTCCCAAAATCAAAGGACCATCTTTGTACTTATTCCGCTATGCTCGCATAGCCTTGACCATGTTTCCTATTCTTGATCACCAGCTGATAAAATCCAATACATCAGAAAATATTATGGAGATAAATGGTAAGTTATCAATAACTCACTAAGCAATGAACATAGACCAATGAGTAAACATGAGCCAGTAACAGAATGCAAAACAAAACATGTTATCAAAGATATTAGAGTGACAATTCAAAAATATCCATATTCAAAAGTCCTTAGACATAGCATAACTTAAACATCATCATATCAAAATGGAATTTCATGTTTAACCCATGTGGTTGGGTTGTGTAAATCTCGACGACCCATTGAGCAAAAATAAAATGTGAATATTTTCCTCATTATTCTCGAAACATCAAGTGTACACGCAAGAAAGATTATACAGAAAACCACTTTATTTCCAAAATGGGGGAACCAAAAATAGAGAAGTTGATACTAACCCAAACAGAGGCCACATTTTTACACATGTGGTAAGGTCAGGGCAGAACATAAACATAATATCATGCCAGAGGTTTCAGATGTCACATCATATCATAACAAAGTACCTAACACATTCTGAATCATCTTTTCATAATCATGCAAAAATTTTATTTTTCATATTCGCTCTTTTTATACAACTAAGAATCAAATGCCAAATATAGCTCATGTCTACACTAGTCATAACAAAAAATAATTTTTTTTCTCTTTTTATATAGATTTCATGAGTAATGCTGATCAAATAGCCGAGGTTGTTTCAAGTTTCTTCTCATAACAAAATATGCATGTTTTTCATAAAATTAACCTCAGTCTATTTTCTTTTATGTAAAGTCTAGCATATGAGTCGTGTTTACTTGAGTCTTGCATTGTATTATCTAAGCCTTCGGTCCAACTTCTAACAATATCAAAACCTAAACTAGAACACATTTATAAAAGTATTAATAACCCAAACAAGCATAACACTAACTTTGCTAACGAAGCTCAAACAAGCACACAACTAGCTTTACAAAAAAAATCCATAACCCGAGCTACAAATTTAACATGCACAAATCCATCACAACATTCAAAGAATTTCAATTCTTCTCGAAAATTAACCAATCCTCCTTGTATTCACTTAACCATTTATCACAAGTTCACGACTATTCACAAACTCATTACTGACATGTTATACAAATAGTCTACATATTCAAAAACAACTTACACTTGACTTTCCAAACTAATAAACAACAATACTTACCCTTGACACGTCAAACCAACATGCCCAAATAACCAAACAGACACTATTAGGTCTTCTCTACCCACAATACTACGAACCCGAGACTCCCTGTATGTCAAACTACCAAGCATCCCACAAACTAACATATCAAGCAATCAAACAGCCCCTACTTACTTTTAACATATCAAACAAACACAAATAGCCCATAGTCAATTCCTTCCTCAGTCCCCAACATCACATCAAGAGAACTACCACAAAGCAACCCACCATGACTTTACATAATTTACAAATCTACCATATAAAACAGATACTTAGATCTCGTTTGGATAGTGGTTGTGTTTCATCTCATCATTATAATTTTTTCAAATTTTCACACAAAATATAATAAACAATTCAACCCTTTCAAATCTAAAAAGATAATAATATTAAAAAATAATAATCTAATAATATTTTATTCAACTTTTATCTTAACTTATCTCATTTGAACTCACTATCCAAGCGGCACATTTAATTTCCAACAACCACCAAAATCAATTGTATAGCACTCTATTAGGCTCTCCCATACACTTGGCCAACATCTAACAACAAGAGTTTTCCCAACCACCGAATACAATAGTCCACACAAGCAATAATCTCAACACAAAATTGATAGTTAACACAACACATGAATTTCTAGAAACCAAGTGTCAGTTATACCTTTGTGATTTTGACCAACGTGAGTAACCCTCAGATGTGATGGAGATGCTGCTGGGTTAATGTGAAAATAGGGGATGTTATGTGCAATGGAGGTTAGTAGCAGGTTGGGTCTTTTGTGAGTGATGGCATGGGTGTTTGTCGTGGTCTATGGTGGAGTTAGGTGGTTTAGTTGTGGGTGGAGTGAAGGAGAATATGGCTAGGGAAGGTAGTTTCTACAGTGGCCGGTGCTCTGTTTATAGGGGCAGATTGCAATGGCTTGAGGATAGCATACGGCAAGGCTGGACAAGGCACGCTTGGCAGATAGTAGTATGCGATAATATGAGGCCAAAAAAACTTGAGATAGAAGATCAAAGAGAGAGAAAGATCTAAGTGGAACAAATAGAGGAGTTGAAACATGAGAGGGCAGGAGCTTGTTGGTCTGGTCTTAGGATCATAGGGCTTGAAGGCTGGCTGTGATGGAGCTAGACGACTATGGCGCTACAGAAAAGGGCAGCAAAGCCCAATTTGAATAGAGAACAAAATGATCGATTAAGGAAGAGAGAGACGAGACAAAAATTAGGAGTGAGGCTTACCGACCGGCAAGGCAGAGGCTAATGGCATGGGGAGGGGCATTGAACCTATGGAGAGAGAGAGAGAGAGAGAGAGAGAGAGAGAGAGAGAGAGAGAGAGAGAGAGAGAGAGAGAACTTGTGGGTTATGGATCATAAAGAGAGATGGAGCAATTATAGAGGTAAGGCGCACTATGGGTGTGAAATGGGGGAACATGACATGTGTAGTGGAGAAAGAAGAAGAAACTGATGGGAAGGAGAGAACTAAAAGGGAAAGTTTATTTACCTAACGATAGTGTTTCTTCAAGTGCTTGGCATCCTCGCAAGCTTGGGCCTAGGTGTTACACCATGGGGTTTAGCTTCTACGTTTCTTGTCCTGTGGTTGTTATGCCTTCCACTTTTGGCTTACAAGGTCTTTTTTCTTTTCTTGGTTGTGCGTTCTACATTGTTGTGTAAATCAATTTTGCTATTGTAGAGCTTGAATACTAAACTCAATGGCAATATTACTTTATTCTCTCTATCGGGCAAAAAACTACCTGCAAAGTGAGTTGTTAGACTTGACCGCCTACTATTATGAGCAAGACTCAGGAGATATCCTGTTGTGTGGGTGCTCGACCCGAGCACTCAATGTGATTGGCTTGGAATGTAGGGGTTACCCTGTAGCGTAGGTCCCTTATGTGACGAATAGGAAGAGTTTTGTTTACCTAATGAGGAGCTTAGCAATTACCTCGTGGCATTAGTGCTTGACTCCAGTGCTAAGTGCAATTGGCAGGGAATTCAAGAGTTATCTAGCAGTGCAAGTGCTTGACTTAAACACTTAATGCAATTGGTGGAGAACTCAAGAGTTGCCCTACGCGTTAATGCTTGACTCGAGCAATTAATACAATTGGTGGGAGACACAAGAGTTACCTTGTAACACAAGTTCTTGGCTCAAGAACTTATTGTGATTGGCAAGAAACTCGGGAGTTATCCCACAAAGCGAATACTTGACTTGAGTGCTTAATGTGATTGACGATGAACTTGGGAGTTACCCCACCTTGCAAGTGCTTGACTCGAGCGCCTAAGTTCATTAATCGCCATGTTTTAAAAGAGACCATGTACACCAAAATTATCTTTATTAACATACCATTACAAATGCAAAAGTCTTCCTAGACATAATACTTATTCAACAGTTGTACATTTCACGGGTTTGGAAGCCTTTCCCATTCATGTCATCTAGATTATATAATCCTAGCCTTCTGCTCACTATTATTACAACGGTCCTCAGGTCTCCTTTTGTTGTATTCTGCCACCTTTCTCTGATACTTGGTGGCTCTCACTCCTGCTAACTATCTTCGTGTGATACCCGATATGATATTGATAATAGTAAGTGGTGTATGATATCTCACATTATTCGAGAATGACAAATTTTTGCTCTTTATAATATTTTAATGAAACTTCAATTGTATTATTGACTAGCCCTTTTGGAGTATAACCCATGAGATTTGGGTATTCCATTAGGATGTTACGAATAATATCAGAACTTATCTCAATCAAAAATGTAAGACTTAAGTCATGCAAACTACGATGGACTGGCCCAATGAAGACATTAGGAATTTAAGGAGGATAGATTGTGATACCCCATATGATAAGTGTGACGCCCTCAAATTTCGATTTGGATTGAACGGACATCTGAAGCGTCGAGACATGCAACACATGGTTACCTGCCCCCGTTCATGACATATAAGATGCAATATTCCTAACATGCATCTAGCATTATGCAATATTCGCAGCAGATAATCTTTTTTTTTTTCTTGAGCAATACTAAGCACCAAACTTATAATATCCCAAATAGTTAAATCGTAATCCAAGCATACTTAACAAAATAAACATCCACGATTTCAGTATGAGTCTTAGAAGACTATAACCTCAAAAACATAGGAGACCAAACTCCATATTTACATTACCATAATACACTATGGAGGAAGTTCGTCGAGTAACTCATGTAACTCGACTAATGAGGCCAGAAAATTATCCAAAAACTAACTATGAAAGTTGTAAGCTCTGTGTCGTGTCTGCGGCGTCTAGTCAACCTCCTTCAGCCTACGAACGTCTGCTCCCTACTCTGATCCTGACACATCGCCTACCATTTGGGGGGAATGGTAGTTGGGACTACCACGGTGAGATTTGATTACAAATCTCAGTAAGTTAACAAAAAACTTCCACATAGGTTAAAGATGCATGCATGGCAGTAAAAGCATAAATGCATAAATAAAATCGTAAGTAAGTATAACATAACTTAACATATAGCATGACATAACTGACATAACTTGAACTTGACTTAACATGACATTAACTTGAGCTCAAACCATAACATGGACTAGCAACATAACATGAACATGAACTTGAAACATAGCATGGACTTGAAACATAGCATGACCGTGAACATGCATAACATAAATATCAACTTGAACTTAACATAAACCTGAGCATAACATGACATAAACGTGAACTTAAGACATAATGTGGACATGAACATAACATAACATGAACGTGAGCTTAAACATGTCATAAGCGTGAACATAACATTATGTGAACATGAACTTGAAACTTAACGTGAACCTGAACATAACATGTACGTGAGTATAACATAACATAAAACATGAACGTGAGCTTAAACATGTCATAAACGTGTACATAACATGATGTGAACATGAACTTGAAACTTAACGTGAACATGAACATAACATGTACTTGAGCATAACATAACATAGCATAGCATGAACTTGATCTGAAACTTGACTTAACATGCACTTGATCTGAAACTTGACTTAACATAAACTTGGAATCTTGCTTCTTTACTTAACATGAACTTGGACTTAAATTCTGACAATCAAAAATGATTCCGCTAATCGTTTCATCAGAAATAGTGAACAATCAGAATGATTCCGCCCAACATATTCCATCAGAGATACTCAGACAATCAGAATGATTCCATCATGAGTATTTTAAAACACGTACCCTAACAATTAGAATGATTACACCAGGAGTACCTCATATTACTCCGACAATCAGAATGATTCCATCAAGAGTATCTTAAAAACATGTACCCTAGCAATCATAATGATTACACTAGGAGTACCTCATATTACTCTGACAATCAGAATAATTCCATCAAGAGTATCTTAAAAACACGTACCTTAGCAATCATAATGATTACACCAGGAGTACCTCATATTACTCTAACAATCAGAATGATTCCATCAAGAGTATCTTAAAAACAGCTGCTCTAGCAATCAGAATGATTACACCAGGAGTACGCTAGACATAACTGACTTAAACGTAACTAGAAAGACATGACTTACTTAAGATAGAAACACTTCATAACATGACCGAAGATGTAACAGATGGCATACTTGACGTGACATACTTGCAACAGTGAATATCATGTGATATGACATACATGTAACATATAGCATACTTAACTTGGCATACTTATAATATACAACATTGCATGATAGAAAAGATTGTGTAACAGATAAATATTCATGAAAGAATAAATCATACGTAACAGATAAACATGTAATGACATGGCATATATGATAACATACATACATAAATTGTAGTTCCCTTACCCATCATACGTACACAGTAAACTGATAGTAAGTTAGAAGCTAACTTACCTCAATCGTCGCGTTCTACAAGAATAAAGTGCGAAACACGAGTAACTGTAAAGGGTCATTCTAAAAGTTAGAAATTTAATTACTAACAATTAGAAACATGAAAACAAATTAACTTAGAGTAAAATTATCATTTTACCCTCTACATGTGGGAAAATGACCATTTTACCCCTAACTTACGGATTTCGCATCCTAACTTCAAAAATTTTCAAAATTTACATTTCTCATGTAAATTTTGTCCTAAACTCAAATATTAACTTAGAAAAATTTAAAACACAACACAACTATGAAAAATACACTACGGCCAAAACATCCACAGGTCATTTCTCTTGATTTTTGTTGCAAATCCTTCCAACTTCAAAACTCATGCTTAAACCAAAATTTTGCAACAAATATCTTCCAATCCTAAGTTTAAAACCATACTTAAAACATTCATTTAGAAAAAAGCTAATAATCAACACCAAACTTTTTGTAAAACCAAACTCTTGAATCACAAGTTTTGACCCTAAATCCAAACATCTCCAAGAATTCCAAAAAAGTCAAATCTTACTTCTAACATATTCACAACATCATCCTAAGATCAACCATGCTTTAAATCATCAAACTAAAGTCACCAAAATCACAAAATAACACTTGAAGTTTTTGCTTTTACACTTAGTCCAAAAACATAAACTTTTTGCTCAACTAGTTTTGATAAATCTCTTGATCAATGGCTTAACAATGTGAGATTTTCGAAATAACGTATCACATAGTTTAAGAATGTGTCTTAAATAAGATCCAACAATCAAACTTGAAATCACATGGCTAAAAATCAATAAAACATAGATCTAACCCAAACACATCAAATTTTAGGCCTAACCAGAATCGTCTTGCATGGAAAAATCATATTTTTGAAACTAATATTAAATATTTTCAAAATAATATCCTAACATGAAAAAAAGAGATTTAGTATTATCGTATAAAAATATCAAAGCCTTTAGAGTAAGATCAAATCTCGAAATATTCAAACTTTCTCCAAATAAAAACTGTTTTGCCACTTCTAGTTTTCAAGTTTCTAGATCTAAGAAAATCTATCATCGAAAGCTTTATTCATGCAACAAAAGCTCAATGAAAAGTCTTAAACACATGTTAAGAACACTCCATAAAATTTTCGGACCAAGATATGTCCATTACCTTGGTCAAAAACTCCAAAACATAACATACTCTCCAGATTCACACCCAGAATGACCTTTCCATGGTTAAAAATGCTTTTCACTGACCAAATGACCATTGAATGATACGAATAATATATCTACGGAAACTATACTCAAATACGAACAACTTTTGTGAAGGAGTCATAATGTAAAAATATTTACAAGCGGTTGAAAAGCTCCACACAAAAAGACCCAGAAATCTGCCCGAGAGAGCTCTTTTAGGTTTCTCTCTAAGAACGAGGTGAAGAAGTAATTAAAATGAAGTAAGAGTATCTTGCACGACTCAAGCCTTCTATAGGGGGAACATATAGACCTTAATGACTCTTGATTGGAGGTGGCTATGTGACATAAAGTGAAGAATAGTGGGGGGCAAAGAACTGCCTGCAGAAGCTATGAGGTGTGGAGGTTGATGGGGTGGGTTTTTCCATCTCTTCAAGGCACTATTGGGTGCAGCCAATGGCAGTGAATGGTCTGTCATGTGGGGGAGAAAACTTCTCCAAGAAGCCTTGCCAAGGTGGCCAAATTCATGGGCCTTGGTGGCCCCCAACCAAGTGGGCTTCAATTTGGGGTTTAAAGAGAGTTTGGTTAGGGTTTGAGATGCTATCAAGTCCAAATCCAATTTTTCTTGGCTCAATTAAATTTCCAAGGTTTAAAAGGTTGGATAATACTGTCATAACAAGAATTTGAAAAATTAATAGCATGTGGAAGTGATTTAATCAAGTGATTAAATACAATGCTAGAAATTGGATCGCAAAGGTTTTGAAGGCCAATTTAGGATTTGGGGAAACCGTTTAGGGTTTCGGTTTTAACCAAACTTTTAGAGTTTCAATTGGATTCCAACCATTTAGGATTTTACTAGGGTTGAAACCATCTTTGATCTGGCTCAATTTGGTTAATCAAATGAAAAAGGTTTTGCTTAGGTGACATGATCTTACACCTTGATTTCCTTCACAAATCCATCTAATGGTTCCTCTTTATGCCAAGTATCTAATACTACTCACTATGTGTGGCTAAAATCTTGCCAAGTGTCCAAATAAAACTTCTCTAACCTAATTTGGACATTTCACACTGTGATTTTGAAAACACTGCACTTAGTACGCTTATCGAAATTACTATTCACTCCAAAAAAAAGCGTAATAAACTTAGTACTGAAAAATCCTAAATATTCATATCAACCTACAGTGAAAACCGTTTACCAAAACTCAACCCCGAAGTGCCCCTATAAATAAATTCACAGTTTCGAACAGTCGTTTCGTCCGAAATTATGAAAAATGGGTTATTCGACAATAAAATTCTAAATATTCTATTGAGTCTAGTGGTGTAGATTATAACGTATTATGACACTTCTAACTACCTCAAACAATTAAAATCGCAATTCTGTCACCATAGTGAGTGATAACACTGACTACATTGACAGACTAAAACCTGTACGATTGATCAATTCGTGAAAACTTATGAGGTATTCACGAGATTTATAATAAGGATAATAGTAGATGGTATATAATCCTACATTGCTTAGGAATGCGAAGTTCTTACTCTTTATAATGTTATAATGGAATCTAATTATATCATTAACTAGTCATTTTTGAGCATAAGCCATGTGATTTGAACCTTCCATTAGAGCGTTACACTTTGTTCCTCCAACAGGTCCAAGTTTCCTTCTAAGTTCTTGTTTGCTTCCTCTGTCTCGATTCCGAACACTAAGGCATAAGTCTCTTGGCCAAAGATCTCTAATGGCCGCCTAAACTTTCCTTGATAACGCAGAATGTCTTACTAGTTTCCTCATATCTTCATCATTACCAAGTTTTGGAACAATCTTGAACAACCTAGTAGCATTCCCAGCCTCTAATGAATGTTACCTGCAAAACAGAATGAAGCGTAAGATGATTCCAATGGGGGATATCTTGACTACCTAAGTCTAGGAATGAACAAAGGATATATATATATATATTAAAGTAGCTAAACCTAGTTTGTAGCACGTACCTGATCGGGTATTCATAGAAATCAGAGTGTACTTCAAGAAAAAGGGCTCCTATTAGAGAGTATAACACGGAGGGCAAGATGTAGTTACGCCGTAAGTAACTCAATAGTCCCTTGATTTAAAAAGCATGTGAGAAATTCTCACACGTTTATAGGACAAAAAAAATTTTAGTGACTCAAGAAAACTTTTTTAAAATCCTTCGGTTAGCAAATCATACACATTTTCTCACAAATGATTCTATCATTATTTTCATTTTGGATAAGGTTCCAGTAATACAGTGATTGTTCTGGAAAGTGAGGTATATAAATAGAATTTTACTACATACAAGCAAAGTCGCATACTAATTTACGTACCAATATTGATTTCTTTATATTTAAAATTTAAATTAGCACTATTTTCAATCAAATCAACTTTTTGACCAATCACATTCGATTGGTGCACATATTAATGTGAAAATTTAAATTAGCACTATTAGAATATTATTTTTTAATATCATTATTGTTTTGCGATTATTTAAAAAAGTTTAATTGTTTATTATATTTTGTGTGAAAATTTAGAAAAATTATAATAATAAAATGAAATGAAATCATTTCTGTATTCAAACTAAGGAATATTTAAACATGAAATATTATAAATGCAAGGTAACATTGTGCAGGACAGAGATACTAAACTGCAAATAGGATGTCAGAGACTCAGGACATAACATAACAGAAAATAAATCATAGATTAATTGAAAATAGGACTAGTGACATTTATATCTTGTAATAAACTAACCACCATTCTTAATTAATGTAAAGGATCATTCTATACATCAAATGCGATCTACAATTTTGGAAACATGGAATATTGTACCCATGAAGCAAAAAAAAAAAAAAAAAAAACGCCTGGCCTTCATTCCCCTATTATTATTAATAAACTAAAATTAAATAATGTCATTGAATTAAAGTTATAAAATGAAAACTAGTCTATAATTAGTAGCAAGAGGACTCATGTAGTTTTACAATTCAAGCTAGCCAAAATAAATTTATAAAACTTAATATATTTATTATTATTATTATTATTATTATTATTATTATTTATTTCTATTACTAGACGCCAACATTTATTACTGGAAAAAGGGTGGCAGAAGAAATGTTACTTTTTTATACCGTTATAGGCTCTTCTCTACAAAAATAAATAAGCTAAAGAAATCGGCATTTTGAAGGAGCAGGAGGGGATATATTTTGAATCACTGTGATAATCCAGCCTAGGTTCCTTTTTATGTTGGAATAAATTTCCAACTTTTCTTCCTAACTTGAGAAGATCTAGAAGAAGCTACTGGGTAATTGTGGGCATTTATATGCCCAAGTGCAAAAGAGATACAGTCAGTACTGGTACATATATAGAGTTTCACCAAGGATTTCCTCTACAGCATGCACCTGTGTCTGATCATATTTTCGCCAAGCATCATCAGAAGGAACTACGATGATCTATATCTCTTTTTCAAGAACTTTCGAAGGAGGCATAAGTTTTCTATATCGATGTGCCCTATAAACATTGCGAAAGTACTCGGAATTAGGCCGATCAGTAATCGAGGTTACCTAGAATGATTTTACTTACCCTAAGAATTCCCAAAAGAAGGCTGTGAAGAACTTTATTACCTGCCCTTATTGCTATTCTGAGAGAATTAACAAGATATATACGTAAGGTAAGTTTCTGATCAAAAGCTATATCGATCTTTGTATAGCTAGCTGTTCTCTATAAATCGATACAGCCTATTAAAAGCCCGAACTAGGATGATCAAATGATTTTACATAGCCCATAGAATTAACTATTCTAGCTCCCAAGCTAAGAGATTACGAGGGAGTTTCGATGCTTGCTTTCATGTAGCTTTATTTAGCTAGAGAGAGAGAGCAGGAGAGGGGGGGGGGGGGGGGGGGGGTTTGTTACCTTCTTCTAGAAGCCTATTTGTGAAAGTCTCACAGATCTTGATGGATCTTGGGTCAAAACAACGAACAGAACTTTTTGAGTCACAAAAACAAACATAAATATCGTGAGAGATCATTTCATCACCCTCAAAAGCCTTGTTGTCTGATGAAGTCTTTATCTCCTTGGCGGATCCCTTCATGCATATGCTTCTTTGGTTCAAGCTTCAAACAACTCTTCATGATAACCCTTTTGGAAGATAAAAAATAGTAAGAAACAATTAGAAGCTGGTCAGTCTTCAAAACCCTACTTACTGAGATCCCTTTAAAGGAGCCAAGATGGCATTCACCTGCAACTGCACCTGCACCTGTTAATCAGTTCATCTCCCCATGTATATAGCTTTTGCCATGCTTTTTTAAAACTGGCTTGCTTTTTGAAATTTTTATGTACGAGAGAGAGAGAGCAAAAGTGCAGGTGCAGGTGCAAATGCAGATAAAGGCAACATGTTGGCATAATGCTGTCACAGGTCCGAAGTCTCACAGGTTTGCATTGGTCATACTTCCTGAGTGACAGGAGGATTTATAGAAACTAGAGTGGTAGGCTGGTCACTGGTAGTGTTAAGAGGGAAGAGAGACTATCTCGATCGGGCTTGGATCATCTGTGTAGGCCGCACAGATCCCCATAAAAGTGAAAAAAAAAAAAAAAAGCATTAAGTGGTTTTCTGTCGTGCTCAGATTTTCGGTGATGCTGTTATTGCTGGATAAGGATTTGACGACGACTGTTGCCTATCTCTACTGTCAAAAGTACATTCGTATCCTGTTTCATGGCCACAAACCAGCGGGTCCTGGATCACGTGATGGACAGCCACAAAACACGTGGGATTTGATGTCCCGGCTAATGGAAGAGTGCCACTTGTCTTAAATATGAGAATCCCACTTGAAATGGCCCGTGCGTCCACGTGGTGTAGTCTCGTTGTAGGTGATGTGATGAGGTGGGGAAGGGTTTGGGAATTGGATTTGCATGGGGTTTGAAATTGAAAACTGCATAAAGGAGGAATATAATCTTGAAATGTAAAGTATTTAACAATTATCTCCATCAGTCTGATTGTCAGCGAGGTACAACAAAATAGTTGGCAGTGGGACCTCAAGTAAGTCCGAAATAGGAGTAGGGTTGCATTTAAAAATACGATGCAAAAATACGAATATTCGACGGTGTGTTTGGAAAGTTTTGTTAGTAAAGTTATCTACTAATTTATATATCAATATTAAATTTTTTATATTTAAAATTTAAATTATTATTATTTTTAATAAAATATATTTTTTAACCAATCACATTAAATTAGTATCTATATTAATTTACAGTTATATTTACAACTAGATTTTTCCGTGTTTGGGTGTTAAAAATATTTTAATACTTTTCAACATATTTCACTACTATTCATTATCCTGTGACACCCCCAGATTTTTGCTTGGGATCGAACGGACATATGAAACATTGAGACATGCAACACATGATTACCTGCCCCCGTTCATGACATATAAGATGCAATATTCCTAACATGCATCTAACATTATGCAATATTCACAGCGGATAATATTTTTTTTTCTTGAGCAATACTATGCACCAAACTTATAATATCACAAATAGTTAAATCGTAATCCAAACATACTTAACAAAATAAACATCCACGATTTCAGTACGAGTCTTATAAAATTGTAACCTCAAAAACATAGGAGACCAGACTCCATATTTACATTACCTAAATATACTATTGAGGAAGTTTGTCGAATAACTCGTGTAACTCGACTAACGAGACCAGAAAACTATCCAAAAACTAACTATGGAAGTTATAAGCTCTATGTCGTGTCTACGGCGTCTAGTCAACCTCCTTTAATCTACCAACGTCCACTCCCTACTCTAATCCTGACACATCGCCTACCATTCGGGGGGAATGGTAGTTGGGACTACCACGGTGAAATTTGATTACAAATTTCAGTAAGTTAATAGGAAACTCTCACACAATTTCAAGATGCATGCATAGCAGTAAATGAATAAATGCATAATTAAAGTAGTAAGTAAGTATAGCATAACTTGACATATAGCATGTCATAACTGACATAATCTAAACTGAAAGTGAAATGAACTTCAATTGACATGACATGAACTTGAACTTAAAATATAACATGGGCTAGCAACATAACATGAACTTAAACTTGAAACATAACATGGACTTGAATCATAACATGAACGTGAACATACATAACATAAACATGAACTTGAATTTAACATAAACCTGAGCATAACATGACATAAACGTGAACTTGAGGCATAATGTGAACGTGAACATAACATAACATGTACGTGAACTTGAAAATAACATGTACGTGAACATAACATGACAGAAACGTGAACTTGAAACATAACGTGAACATGAACATAACATAATATGAATGTGAGCTTGAACATAACATGATATGAACATGAACTTGAAACTTAACGTGAACATGAATATAACTTGTACGTGAGCATAACATAACATAATATGAACTTGATCTGAAACTTGACCTAATGTGGATTTGATCTGAAACTTATTCTTATCTCATGGGGTCATCATGATTGCTTATTCTTAACTTCTTGACATGAATTTGAAATTTTATTCAATAGACTTAATTAATAACATGACCATATGGGTGCTCACGGATCCCCTAGAGCCGAGTGTCCCTGCCGATTACCGCATCACAACACAGGTATTTACACCAGCAGTGAATGCGTTAATACGTACACCACAGTTGTTGTGGCCCCATACTTCATGCTCCACAGTTGTTGTGGCCCTATGAATACACGTAAAATAAAATATGACACCATCGGCGTTAGTGTCTGGCGTGCTCCGGTGACTAGCTAATAAGGCCTCATTCGCAACCTGTTAACTATACTTCGTCAATCCAGGAAATTTCACACCTATTTAGACACTCCAGCGTGAACAAAGGAGTTCCACTAGGATATTACCTCATCCTAACACTTAGGGTCGTGATTGACATGAATAACTTAACTTGAACGTGATATGAAACTTGACTTAACATAAACTTAATCTGACTTATTTACTTAACATGACATACTTGTAAGGGTGAATATTACATGATATGACATACATGTAACATATGGTATACTTAAAATGGCATACTTGTAACATATAGCAATATATGATAGAATAGATTGTGTAACAGATAAATATTCGTGACAAAATAAGTCATGTATAACAGATAAACATGTAATGACGTGGCATGGCATGACATATATAATAACATACATACATAAATTGTAGTTCCCTTACCCATCATACATACATAGTAAATTGATAGTAAGTTAGAAGTTAACTTACCTCGATCGTCGTATTCTACGAGAATAAGACGCGAAACACGAGGAACTATAAGAGGTCGTTCTAAAAGTTAGAAATTTAATTACTAACAATTAGAAACATGAAAACAAGTTAACTTAGAGTAAAATTATCATTTTACCCTCTACATGTGGGAAAATAACCATTTTACCCCTAACTTAAGGGTTTCACATCCTAATTCCAAAAATTTTCAAATTTTACATTCCTCATGTAAATTTTGTCCTAAACTCAAATATTAACTCAAAAAGATTTAAAACAAATCACAACTATGGAAAACACACTATGGCCGAAACATTCATAGGCTATTTCTCTTATTTTTGTTGCAATTCCTTCCAACTTCAAAACTCATGCTTAAACCAAAATTTTGCAACAAATATCTTCCTATTCTAAGTTTACAATCATACTTAAAACATCCATTTAGAAAAAGATAATAATCAACACCAAACTTTTTGTAAAAAGATCCAAACACTTAATCACAAGCTTTGACCCTAAATCAAAATATCTCCAAAAATTTCAAAAATCAAATCTTACTTCCAACATATTCATAACATCATCCTAATATTAACCATGCTTTAAATCATCAAACTAGAGTCACCAAAATCACAAAATAACACTTGGGGCTTTTGGTTTTACACTTAGCCTAAAAACAAAAACTTTTTCCTTAACTAGCTTTGATAAATCTCTTGATCAATGGCTTAAGAATGTGAGATCTTCGAAATAAAGCATCACATGGTTTAAGAATGTGTCTTAAATAGGATCCAACCATCAAAATAAAATCACATGGCTAAAAATCAATAAAACATGGATCTAATCCAAAAACATCAAATTTTAGGCCTAACCGAAATCCTCTTGCATAGAAAAATCATATATTTGAAACTAATGTTAAATATCTTCAAAATAATATCCTAAAATGAAAATAAGAGACTTAAGATCATCATATAAAAATATCAAAGCCTTTAGAATAAGATCAAATCTCGAAATATTCAAATTTTCTCCAAATTAAAACTATTTTGCCACTTCCAGTTTTCAAGTTTCTAAATCTAAGAAAATCTATCATCAAAAGTTTTATTCCTGAAACAAAACCTCAATTAACACTCTTAAACACATGCTAAGAACACTCCATAAAATTTTCGGACCAAGATATGTCCATTAGCTTGGTCAAAAATTCCAAAACATAACATACTCTCCAGATTCACACCCAGAATGACCTTTCCATGGTTAAAAATACTTTGGACCGACCAAATGACCATGGAATGATATGAATAATACTTCTACAGAAACTATACTCAAAGAGGAACAACTTTTATGAAGGAGTTATCATGTGAAAATACATACAAAGGGTCAAAAAGCTCCACATAAAAAGACCCAGAAATCTGCCCGAAAGAGCTCTTTTGAGTTTCTCTCTAAGAACGGGGTGAAGAAGTGATGAAAGGGAAGTAAGTGTGTCTTGCACGACTCAAGACTTCTGTAGGGGGAAGATAAGGACTTGAATGACCATTGATTGGGAGTAGCTATGTGACATAAAGTGGAAAATAGACAGGGGAAATGACTGCCCGCAGAAGCTGTGAGGCATAGAGGTTGATGGGGTGGGTTTCTCCATCTCATCAAGGCACTATTGGGTGCAGCCAAAGGGTAGTGAATGATCTGCCATGTGGGGGAGGAAACTTCTCCAAGAAACCTTACCAAGGTGGCCAAATTCGTGGGCCTTGGTGGGCCTCAACCAAGTGGGCTTCAATTTGGGGTTTAAAGGGGGTTTGGTTAGGGTTTGAGATGCTATCAAGCTCAAATCCAATTTTTCTTGGCCCAATCAAATTTCCAAGGTTTAAAAGGTTGGATAATGATGTCATAATAAGAATTTGAAAAATTAATAGCATATGGAAGAGATTTAATCAAGTGATTAAACACAATGCTAGAAATTGGATCAAAAAGGGTTTGAAGGCCAACTTAGGGTTTGGGGAAACCGTTTAGGGTTTCGGTTTCAACCAAGTTTTTAGAGTTTCAATTGGGTTCCAACCATTTAGATTTTCACTAGGGTTGAAACTCTCTTTGATCTGACTCAATTTGGTTGATCAAATGAAAAGGGTTTTGCTTAGGTGGCATGATCTTACACCTTGATTTCCTTCACAAATCCATCTAATGGTTCCTTTTTATGCCAAGTGTCAAATACTATTCACTATGTATGGCTAAGATCTTGCCAAGTGTCCAAATAAAACTTCTATAACCTAATTTGGACATTCCACAGTGTAATTATGAAAACATTGCACTTAGTACGCTTACCGAGATTACTATTCACTCCAAAAAAAGCGTAATAAACTTAGTACTAAAAAATCCTAAATATTTATATTAACTTATAGTAAAAACCGTTTACCAAAACTCAACCCCGAAGTGCACCTAAAAAAGATTTCACAGTTTCAAACAGGCATTTCGTCCGAAATTAGGAAAATGAGTTATAGCACCATAAAATCCTAAATATTCAACTGAGTCTAGTGGTATAGACTATAATGTATTCTGACACTTCTAACTACCTCAAACGATTAAAATCGCATTTCTGACACCATAATGAGTGATAACACTGATTATATTGACAGACTAAAACCTGTGCGATTGATCGATTCGTGAAAACTTATGGAGGTTTCTAAAGTCTATAGAAATTTCACCATTGAATTTCTAGCAGGCTGTTACAACTTTATTATAACTTTTCAGCTACTTTTTACTATCATTCATTACTTTTTACTACTATTCAATATTCTATTTTTTTTCACTTATTTTTTCACTACTATTTACAACATACATCAACACTTCTCAACACACAAACCCCCCAAAATCTAATATCTTATTATCGGAGTTGTTGTTTGACCGACTTTATTTCGACTCCAATATATCAAATTCTAAATTTGAGTTTGACCTCCGACTCTTACTTCAACATTGCTAAATAAGATTAATTCGAATTATCTCAAGGAGTAGAATTTCTACAAGACTGGATCTTTGTTCATCTTATAGTACACATCACTTTATTGTTTGCACTTCTACATCGCTTGGAAGGCTACTAGAGTCTCTTAGAAAATTTAACATTTCAAAATCAATAGATCTATATGGTTTCTCTAAGAAAATGAAGAGAGAGAGAGGAGAGTTCTTATCTTTTTCTAAACTTTTTCACACACACATAATTAATGTACATATTATTATTTGAAGAGTTTTCACACCTAGAATTTAATTAACTTCCAACCTAGAATTTAATTAACTTCTCTAAATATGTGGAAGTTAAATAACCTCTCTAGAGTTGTGATAGTGGTGGGGAGTCAATAAATAACTTCTCCACCCATGTGGACACAACTTGGTCATGGGATTTACCCATTACCAACATCTCTCACTTATCCATAATGGGTGCTATGTCCATTAACAATTTCCTTATATTCTCTCAATCAATTATCTCTTATAGAGAAAATGAAGCGTACGACCTGACGAGAAGATAAAAAGTAGGAGTATTATATTAAGTCACCATCATACTAATATAGTATATCACTCATTATATCTTGTCTATGCTCCAGATTATTTGATCTCACTAGATCAAGTGTCCTTAATCCCTCACGAGTTTATAACTCAAAGCAATTCTTGATCTCACATATATAATATGCTTATGATTATATCAAGTCAAAACGATACAATCGCCCAGACTATGAGACATAAAATAACAAGTAATAATCCAAAAAATCTTCCCTAAACACTTATGTCAATTCAATTAGACTTGACTCCTTTCCTAAACATACTTTGCGAGACCGTATTATTCGTGACATCAAGAAAATGTGCTAAAGTAGCAACATCAAGTTTTCATTTCATAACATAGTTTGAAGTTCAGGGTATATAAATAGATCATTTATTGATCTATTAGAGCTCACATAGTGATGGAGCATAGACCCATCCAATCACTCCCTCATATGGTCATTTACAGCACATACAATATGAAATGTATGTTACGGTAAAACTCCCACTTAATTGGGTTTGTCACTCTCAGAATATTGTAGGAATCTTAGTCTAGTCACCACAAAGGTGCTCTAACTTGAGCTTCTTAGAACAGTCACTCATCTAGCACCTACCTAAGATCTCACATTTTGTTGTAATCAAGTTTTATGAAGTTATGCAAATATTTCATATACAACTCTTATAAGTCTCATTAACGCGACATTCTTTAAATTTATCTTAGATGCTCCAAAGTATTAAGATTTTACTACTTCACCTTTCAAGTGCCAAAGTAATCAATCTATCTCATCTTGCTTATTATTCAAGCGTCAAGGTAATCATCCATGTTGTGATACCCCATTTTTACGTGTATTTTCACTGAAGGAGTATTTTAATTTAATTAAAATAATAGTTTTTTTATTTTAAATTATCAAATTTTAATTGGATTTTATTTGTTGTTTGAGTTCAAATTGTTGTTTAATTTATTTTAGCTAGTCTTTGGATTTAAAATTAAGTTGTTAGTTTTTACTAGTTATTTATTATATTTTAGCTTTACGTTGTGTTTAAATTATTTTCTTGGTTTTATTGCTTTTAAAATTGTTTTCGTTGGATCAGTTTTTGGACTCCAGAGGTAAGGATTGAACCTCATTTCTTTTCCCCATCTTTTCTTTTTCTCTTTTTTCCTTTTTCTTTTCTTCTTTCTTTCTTTTTCTTTCTTTCTTTCTTCCCGTTCTCCGCTGGCCCGCGCGAAGCTCTCTCTCTCTCTCTCTCTCTCCCATTTTCAGCCATTTTTCGTCTCAGCCCAGAACCACCGTCGCCGGCCACCGTGCGGCACACCACCCACCAAGTTTTCTTCCCCTCTGGCCGATGATCATCTCTACCAAGTTTCACCGCCGTTTAGCCGGAATAGTCACTCCAAGCCGAACGGCTTTTGCTCCGATTTGCCATCGTCGCTCCACCTCCGGCCACCACCTCTTCACCACTTCATTACCGACTCCTTGCCGTCCTAAACCACCCATTTCCGGCCTCGATCCGTCGCCGGAACAGCCCCCACGAGCTAACTCTCCGATTTGGGTATTTCGGCCTCCTACCCCCGTAAGCTTCATAAACACCTCTAAGCTATTCCCTATCAATCCCAAGTCTTGGTTTGTCCCCAATCAAAAGTGGGTATTTTACAACCCACGGCCACCTTGTATTTACACTGTTACGTTGCTTTCTCTTTGCCGTTTGCTGCTCGCCGATCCTTCGAAAATTATCATATAGCGCTGTAAGTATTTTCCAAACTTCATTTTAGATTTGAATATATTATTGCTCTTACAATAATTATTTGTGACTGGTTGGTTATTCCAGACTGAGTTCAAGGAGTCGGGGGTCGAATGGATTTGAGGACGGAGTTACTTGTTTGATTGTTATGGATATTGGGAAAGTGTTGGTTAATTTGTGTAATATCATTTGCATTGCATTGTACATGCATATGAATGTGTTATTTATTGAAAATTCAGTTTACATGTGTAAATGGATTTTCGAGTGCGTGCGTATCACGACCCCAAGCCGGGATGGGGTATTATCTCGGTGGAGCTCATCTGGTCACTCAGGAGTGGATAATACTGAGTGACATCTTCTGGGTTGTCGCTGGGCGACAACGGGAGCGGGCGGGATGGTAATGCTCTCGTACCGACTCCGTGGTCCCTTGGCTGGTGGGGACTAGAGGATGCCTGAGACAGGTACGCGCTGGGCGCGAGACTGGGATCGCTCATTTAGATGTCACATGCGTAGTCGTTACCTGCGATGTGACATAGTAGCCAGAGTGTGCGGATGATCCCTAGGGGAGATCATGGTGCATACATTAGTTGGAATTGGTTTGGATTTGGATATGGGCCATTTTCTGGGAAAATGACAAGGTTTTGATATGAGGATTTTATGATCCATTTTCTGGAAGTTTCTTGATTTGGGCCATTATCTGGGATAATGGCGAGGAAAGGTTTAAAGGAAATGTTTTGGGCCAAAATGGGACTTTTGGCGTGCGTGGAAAAATATGTATTATTGGACATGTGCATTGGGCATTCTTTCATGCATATTGTAGAGTTTAATATGTTTTTATCTTGTAGCGTTTGGAATATTACTTACTTGCGGCACCATTTTTGGTACCGTAGATTTTGATGCAGTAGTTGAAGATGAGGAGGAGGCTGAGCCCGAGGAGGCGGCTCCACCATAGTTTTGACTTGAAGTTGCCTATCTTTGAATATTATCTGTATTTGTTTTTATGTTATGTATTTGGATTTGAAATAGTGTTGAGCTTGTAATATTTTATTATGTGTATTTTAAGCGAGTTTGTATTTAAATAAAAATTCTGGTACTTAGTTGTAAGATATTTATTATCCGCTGCGTTATTTATTTGTACACATATTGCATGTACACACACTTGGCACTTGGCGATGGGATGTGTGACCCATGTTGTCATCATCCCGATGTCTTGATTTCCACGTGTCCATACGTGGGAATTGGGGGCGTCACAGATGGTATCAGAGCAGTTCAGCTCTGGGTAAAACCATATGTCCCATAGGTGGAGTACCAGAAAGTTTTAAAAGCTTGAGTTAAAATTATTTTATTTATTTAAGTTGTATTGTTTTTCTTTAACTTGATTCGATTTTATTTTATTTGAATTTATTTTATTTAATTTCATTTGATTTGGTTTGATTGAGTTGATCTTATTTGAATTGAAAGGATGTTGTTTTAATTGTTTTATTTATTTTGTTTTAAGTTATTTGTTTTGTTTTGTCCAGAGTTAAAAGTGGGGTTGAGGATTATGCTATGGCAGGAGGACGGTACTATCGAGAATGTCGTTGGTAGGAATAAATACTTAGTGTAATAGGTTTGAATTTTATCGGGGTGGGTTACTTTTCTAATATTGTGGCTAGAAGGGAACGACATGGTTAGACGATCTCTTGGGAGTAGGAATGCAAGTTGCAACTAAGGAGGGGAGTTAGCTTTAAGTCGCTTAAGATGATTGAAGTTTGAAGTTTTGTAGAATTTATGTGTTAGTCTATGGAGTAGGGAACTATAAGTTCAACGAACTTCAAGAATAAGTTTATGGGATTTAAGGTGGTAGGTTCAATAAGCAATTGAAGAATTACTTAATTTAGAAGTTTTAGATTTTGCCGACTTTGATAAATAGTTTGATAACATTAGGGTTTTAGAATTTACAAACTTTATAAGGTGATGTTTTAGATTTAAGGTCACCGAACTTGAGGATTTCATAAAATGATGCTTGTATAATTTAAAGTTTTAGAATTCGCAGCATTGATGGATTGAAGTGTGATAAGATTTGAGTTTTAGTTTCACAAACTTGGTGCGCGAGCTTGATATTTATATGGAAAGAAAAAGGAGAACTGACAATGGAAAGCAGGGGCAGCACGTACACGAAAGGTTGGGAACGTAAGGAGTGCAGGGGCAGCACGTACACGAAGATTCAAATGAGTTTGTGAATGTTTTAACCATCAATCGTTCATGCTTAATCATTAGTGACTATTTTTCTTGATATTAAATACTAAATACTCCAACTAAATGGAATCATTATTCTAGTTTAATTGAAGTAAATCGATCGGAAACAATATTCTAAATTATTAGACGGATCCTTGAAACCTTAGTCTTTCTCCATATCGATTTATTTTATCATTTTAGTTTTATTCTATTAATTTAAAAATCGTCATCTTAGTCATTTTCTCTTCTATTCGATTGCACATTCGTTTTAGTAACTTATTTTCATTGGTTGAGTTATTTTCTTTATCACATAAGTCAATCCCTATGGATTCGACCCTGTTAAGTACTACAACATTTGTATATATGTAGGTAAAACTGCACTAAATTTTTGGTTTACTAATTTGAGTCAAAGTTTAGGCGCAACATCTGCTGTCATACGAAGGTATCTAAAAATCCTCTTAACTGCTTGCCAATGAACAAGTCCTAGGTTACTCTGATAGCAACTAACCAATCCAACCGTAAAGTAAATGCCTAGTCGTGTACACAACCTAGAATACATTAGACTTGCGATTGTACTTGCATAAGGAACTGTCGTCATTTCTTTATTTTCCTTATCATTCTTAGGGCAATATTCTAGACTCAAAGTATAAGCCTTCTCAATTGGAATGTCTATGGGTTTGGAGTTGTGCATACAAAACTGTTCTAGAATTTTCTTAATGTAAGTCTCTTGAGACAAACCAAAAAACTTCCTAAATCGATCTCTTGAGCTTTTAACTCCCAACACATAATTTGTTTCACTCATCTCCTTCATCTCAAAAGTAGAGAACAATCACTCTTTTGTGACGACAATTATCTCCATATTGTTTCCAGCTAATAAGATGTTATCCACATACAAAAATAAAATTAGAAAACTTTTTCCTGTACGTTTAACATACACACAATGGTCTTCTTCTAGAAACCAATTGAAGTAATGGCCTCATAAAATCTAAAGTACCATTATCCAAACGATTGTTTAAGGCCATAAATGGAATGTTTCAACTGGCATACTTTGCGCTTTTGTCCCTCAACCTCCAAACCAATAGGTTGATCCATATAGATCTTCTTGTCTAGTTCTCCATTGAGAAATGTAGTTTTCACATCCATTTAGAAAAGTTCCAAATCTTGATGTGCAACTATAGCTAAAATAAGAGGAATAGAAGAAAATCTCACCACAAGGGAGAATGTTTCTTCATAATCTATACATTCTCTTTGGGTATAGCCCTTCACCACGAGTTGGGCCTTACACTTTTCAATTGATGTATCTGCCCAACGCTTAATTTTTAAAACTCATTTGTTTCCAATAGATTTGTGTCCAGGTAAAAGATCAACTAACTCTCAAACTTCGTTCTTTGTCCTAGAACTCATCTCATTTCTCATATCAGCCAGCCATTTATTTGAAATAGGTGAACTTAGTGCTTTATTATAAGAAGAAGGTTCATCAAAGTCATACAAAGCACACATAAAAGATTTCCTTTCAATTTCAAAATGATGACGAGGAATGGTTCCATGTTTGCTTTTACGTAACCAAGACTCTTGTGAATTACTTTCTAGCGGTATACTCCCACTAGGAGGCAAGTCACTCCCACTATCTTTTATAATTATAGAATGTGATAATTCTTCACCCTCACTAAAAGATGGTGTAACTCCCTCAAGTTATTGCAACTTAAAAAGTTCAAGATAATTTTTTGCTTCACCAATATTGGAAAAATCATTCAAGATAAATGTGACATCACGTTACTCTATTTATGTCATCCCTCCATTAGGTTGTTCACCAAACATTACATAGTCCCGAGGTCTCTGAATATCTTATGAAGATATGTTTATTTGCTCTAGGGCCAAGTTTCCCATATTTATGAGAAGTAGTGTGAACATAACCCGCAGAACCCCAAGGCCACAAATGTTTCAAATTTGGTTTTGCAACATTCCATATTCATATGGGGAAGAAATGAACTTAAAAGGCACACAGTTCAAAATGTAGGCAGCAGCTAGAAGAGCATCCCCCCAAAAATATATTAGCAAGTTAGCTTACACCATCAGAGATGAGTGTTCTTATCTTTTTCTAAACTTTTTCACACACACAGTTAAAGTACATACTCTTATTTAAAGAGTTTTCATGCCTGTAAGTTAAATAACCTCCCTAGAGTTGTAATAGTGGTGGGGAGTTAACAAATAACTTCTCCACCCATGTGGATATAACTTGGTCATGGGATTTACCTATTATCAACAAACATTAATAAAAATAAGTATTTATTTTTATACTGATCACATATAAAAAGTCTAGAGCTTATGTAACACCTGGCCCAAGCCCAGTCCCGTACAAAAGCCACCCCCTTTAAGTAAATGACATTGTTTTGTCATCCCCATTTAGTTTCCCCTTCCTCCCCATTACTTTCCCTCCTGAACTCCTCTCCTCCCCTTCACTCATTTCCCCATTTTCTCTCCACTTCGTAATCACCCTCCCAACATCTCTTCAGTTAATTCCTCAACCCCCCCATCGATTCTCCCTTTTTCTATCTTTCTTGCTCTCTCCTTTTTTATCTTCTTTGTGCCAATTTGACAATCCCACCGTGAGATTCTATCGCTGATTACTCTTCATGCAGGTTGTCCCCAATTTGGTCTTCCCTGTCGTGCACTACCGATGATCCAGGAACTGTCGTTGTTAAAGTATCTACTGCAACCACATCAGATCCCTCAAGCTCCAGCAATGAGTGTCCAAGAAGTACCATTACCAATATGGCAACCGCACCTCTTCAAGATCATGACAGTAAGCCTCCAGACAACAAGCCTTGCAAATATGGAAGCCCACACTTAAGGCAAGCCTTTGCAAGAATCATGGATCCTACAAAATATGCTATATAAATCTATAATCCCATTGATTAAGCAAATCAGTCTTATTTATGTTAATTGTATCATTTGTTACCTTGTACAGAAAATAATGTGCATCTCTCAAGATTGTATCTTTTGATTATTTTATTGACTTGTACAACCTATATAATGAATATACAATATACTGGTTTGGTGTGTTAGCCAAAACCATTTTTCTGTGATTTTGTTCATGGTATCAGAGTTGTATTAAGCTCACGCTCATACATCCTGGTTCAATGGCTTCTCCAAATACTACTTCTGCTGCTCCTTTTGTTTTTCCATCCTTTACCCAATTAACTGGGGTTAAACTCGATGGAAACAACTACTTGCAATGGCTATCTCAACTGGCTCCTGTTATGAGAAGTCATGATATAATGGACATTGTGGATGGTTCTGAACCATGCCCTACCACTTTGATCTCTGATGCTCAAGGCAAAGAGATTCCAAATCCAGCTTATGCTCTATGGATAAAGAAGGATCAATGTGATGCCCCCAACTCCCACGTACGGCCACGTGGAAATTGAGACGTCAGGATGATGACAACACGGGTCATACATCCCATCACCAAGTGCCAAAAGTGTGTGCACATGTAATATGTGTTCAAATAAAAACACGCAGCGGATAGAAAAGCCATAAAACTAAGTATCAGAATTTTTGTTTAATTACAAACCAGCTTAAAACAAGCGTAAATAAAATATTATAAGTTCAACATCTCATATCCAAATACATACCAATAAAAGCAACTACACATAAACTACATAAGAGCACCCAAATCACTCCTCTGGAGGAGCCGCCTCCTCGGGCTCAGCCTCCTCATCCTCAACATCTGCATCAAAATCTACGGTACCAAAAATGGTGCCGCAGGTAAGTAATAATCCAAATGACACAAGATAAAACATATTACAACCAAAAAAATATGCATGAAGTATGCCAAATGCACATGTCCCAAAAACCATATTTTTCCACGCACGCCAAAAGTCTCATTTGGCCCAAAACCTTTCCTTTAAAAACAGTCCTCGCCATTATCACAGATAATGGCCCAAAAACCATTCTTGCCATTTTCCCAGAAAATGGCCCAATAACCAAACCATCAGAGCACTGTAGGCGGGAATCGCAGGCGGGACTCTACCACCATCCCTACGTAGTGTGCACCGTAGGCAGGAATCGCAGGTGGGACTCTACCACCATCCCTGCTCACCACCATCCCTACGTCGCGTGCACCGTAGGCAGGAATCGCAGGTGGGACTCTACCACCATCCCTACACGTGCCTCTAACTCAAGCCAATCAATCTCATCGTTCACGTTTACCAAAAACCATATCTCGCTCGAAAACCCAATTTTCAATAAATAACACATGCATATGCGTGCACAATGCAATGCAAATAAAATTATACAGATACACCAACATATTCCAAACATCGATAATAATCAAACAAACAACTCATTCCTCAATTCCAACCGACCCCCGACTCCTTGGACTCAGTCCGGAATAACCAACCAGATCACAATAAATTATTGTAAAGGCAATAATACATTTAAATCTAAAACGAAGTTTGGAAAATACTTACAGCGCTATATATTATTTTTCAAAGGATCGGCGCGCAGCAAACAGCGATGCGAAAGCAACGTAACAGTGCAAATGCACTGTGGTCGTGGGTTGTAAAATACCCACTTTTGAACGGGGACAAACCAAGACACCAAATTGATAGGGAATGGCCTAGAGATGTTTATGAAGCTAAGGGAAGTGAACTTTGGCCGTGGGTGGCGGTGGAAACGGCGATGGAAGCGGAAAAAGGCCAAATCGAAGTTGAGCTCGTGGGAGCTGCTCCGGCAACGAATCGGAGCCGAAATTAGGTGGGTTAGGACGGCAAGAGGTAGAGGAAGAAGCTGTGAAGAGGTGGTGGCCGGAGGTGGAGCGACGGCACCGGAAACGGCTCAAAACCGTGCGGCTTAGATGGGCTTTTCCGGCTAAACGACAGCACGGTTGGGGGAGATTTTCGGTGGAGGCGTTCACCGGCCGGAGGGGCAACTTTTGGTGGGGGTGGTGTTGGCCACGTCGGCCGGACGACAGTGGGCTGGGCGGTGAGGAGTTGGACGCGTGGGTGAGGAGAGAGAGAGAGAGAGAGAAGAAAGGAGCACGGGGGAGAGGCCAAACGCGGGAGAAAATGAGAGAAAAAGAGAAAGGAAAAGAAAGAAAAGAGAAAAAGAAAAAGGGAAAAGAGAAAAGAAAAGATGGAGGAAAAGAAATGAGGTCCAGTCCTCACCTCTGGAGTTCAACAACTGATCCAACGAAAATAAGTTTAAAAGCAATAAAACTAAGAAAATATTTTAAACACAACGTAAAGCTAAAATAAAATAAATATCTAGTAAAAACTAACTATTAAATTTTAAAACCAAAGACAAGCTAAAATAAATTAAACAACAATTTAAATTCAAATAACAAATAAAATCAATTTAAAATCCGATAATTTAAAATAAAAGAACTATTATATTAATTAAATTAAAATATTTCTTCAGTGAAAATACGCGTAAAAACGGGGTGTCACAATCAATTCCTTCTCAGATGGATCAATATGACCCTATCTGAATCGATGCTTTCTACAATTTATGGATTGCAAACTTCTCACCAAGTATGGATTGCCCTTGCCAATCGATTTGCATCACAATCTAGATCTCGCGTCTCTCACCTAAAGAGACAATTGCAGTGCCTTTCTCAAGGTACCAAATCATGTTTTGAATACCTGCAAAGTGCCAAAGTTTTAGTAGACCAACTTGCTGCAATTGGCAAACCCACTGAGGATGAGGACTTACTTTCCTTCATTATTAGTGGCCTTATTACTTAGTCAAGAAATGCTCCTCAAACAACAAACTTCTTCTCCTGATCCAACAAACTTTGCTCTATTTATGTCAAAGTCCAACTCCTCAAGACAAAACAGATTTCCTTCACGTAATGGAGCACCCCACTTCCACAAGAAAGGCAAAAATCCTCAAACATACAATTACCCTTCAAGAAATGGGCCCTTTAAGCCCTCTGCAGGTTTAGCACCTAAACCACCACAGCAAAACAATGCTCAAAACTTCAGCAACACCAGCAGGCCATCATGTCAAATTTGTGAAAAACCAGCCATAAAGTTATTAATTGCTTTCATAGGATGGATTATTCCTATCAAGGAAGGCATCCTCCTTCTCAGCTTGCTGCCATGGTAGCTCACACCAACCAAGTATTGGATGAACAACATTGGTATGTTGATAGCGATGCCAATGCACACATCACCAATGACTTGGAGAACTTGACCATCCAGCAACCTTTTCAAGGTCATGACACAGTTATAGTTAGCGATGGAGCTAGAATTCCCATCCAAAACACTGGTTCTTCCATCGTTCACTCATCTACATCTCATTTTCATCTTAAAAATGTGTTGCATCATCCACAGGCCTCGGCCAACTTGCTCTCTATTAACAAATTTTGTTATGATAACAATTGCTATTTTGTCCTAACCTCTTCTCATTTCTTTGTGAAGGACAATCAGAACAGAGCCATACTCTTGGAAGGCAAAGTTGAGAATGGGTTGTACCCCTTGCGGTTTCAAGGATCTTTCTCCAAAAATAAGCATGTTTTTACTACCTTTATTAGATTAAAGACCACTCTTCCTATTTGGCATTTTAGACCAGGACATTCCTCATTTGTACTAGTCTCTTGAATAATAAAAGATTATCATTTACCACTCTCTCATGCAAATGATAATGAGAAGTCCTTTTGTGATTCATGTCAGCTTGGTAAAAGTAAAAAGCTTCCATTTTCTACCTCTCACAGAATCTCTACTGCTCCTTTAGAACTAATTCATACAGATTTATGGACCTCTCCTATCTCTTCTGTTAGTGGCTGCAAGTACTGCATAATATTTATGGATGACTTTTCACGCTACACTTGGTTTTATCCTCTTCGAACTAAAGCAGAAACCTATGAGTATTTTGTTAAGTTCAAAACTCTTGTAGAAACTCAATTCTCACGTAAAATCAAAAAGTTGCAAACTGATGGAGGAGGGGAGTAAATTCACTTCAGTTTCAATCCTTTTTGACCCAAAATGGCATTATGCATCATAAATCTTGCCCCCACACCTCACAACAAAATGGATTGGCTGAAAGAAAACTCCATCATATCCTTGAAACAAGCCTCACTCTTTTTGCCCATTCAGGCCTTTCAAACACCTATTGGGTTGATGCCTTCCTCACCTCTGTTTACATCATCAACAGGCTGCCTACTGCTGTTCTTACCCACAAATCCCTGTATGAAAAACTCTTCAAAATGGCGCCTAATTATTCTGTACTCATGGTCTTTGGTTGTAAATGTTTCCCTTTACTTCGGCCTTACACCACTCACAAGTTAGAATATCGGTCCAAAATCTGTATTTTTCTTGGCTATAGTCTTGCTTGCTATCGTTGTCTTGATCCATTTTTAGGTAAAGTTTATCTCTCTAGACATGTCATTTTTTATGAAAGATCCTTTCCAACAAAGGAACATGCCACATTGCAATTGCCATCCAAGATTAATGCTACTGCGATCATCCTTTTCAACTCTCTATAATTTTTCCTCTTGCTAATACCGTTACCATTGCTTCTGAAAATTCTAACACTGCATTACCTATCTCTCCTGACATCCATAACTCTCAGTCTTTGAGTCCCTCATTGTCTCTTGACCTTTCCCCACCTCACTCAACCCCTACAATTGCTACTTTTGACCCATTACCACATCCTGTCACCAATTCTGCTCCTCACTTATCTAAACCAGCAGTTGAGGTCCCAATTTCCCATCCAATTCAAACTAGGTCACGTACTGGTTCTCTTCAACCCAAATCATTCCCAAATTTCCAGCTTTATTACTCCACTAGATATCCTCTTCTTGCCTTACAAGCTCAATCTTCACCAATTGAACCTACTTGTTTCTCCAAGGCCATTGCTAATCCATGTTGGAAAGATGCCATGTCTCAAGAGTTCGCTGCTCTTCTCTCCAATGACACATGGACACTTTGTCCAAGACCACCCCATCAAAATGTTATTAGAAATAAGTGGGTTTACATAATCAAACAGCACTCCGATGGGTCCATAGACAGGTTCAAAGCACGCTTAGTTGCTAAGGGCTTTAAGCAACAACTTGGCATTAACTACATAGATACGTTTAGTCCAGTTGTTAAAGCATCTACCATTCACATTGTGTTGGCCCTAGCAGTACATTTTCATTGGCCCATTAGACAACTTGATGTGTCTAATGCTGTCCTACATGGAACCTTAATGGAAGAAGTGTTCATGGAACAAACTCAAGGGTTTGTTGATGCTCAACACCCAGATTATGTTTGCAAACTTCATAAAGCAATCTATGGTTTAAAACAGGCCCCAAGAGCCTGGTTTCACTACTTATCTTCCTCATTACTTGATCTCAGGTTCACAGCATCCTTGGTTGACACCTGCTTGTTTGTCTTTATTCAAGGGGAAATCAAGGTCTTCATGCTCATATATGTGGATGACATCATTGTCACTGGTACTTATAACTCTTTTAATTCCTCTCTGATTTCTCAGTTGAAGCAAAGGTTTCCTCTTAAAGACTTAGGGTCACTTAGCTACTTCCTTGGCATTCAGGCCACACGATTAGCTACTGGCCTGCACCTCTGTCAATCTAAATATATTCAAGATCTTTTGCACCATACTCGCATGATTGGAGCCAAACCAACCAGCTCTCCTTGCCCATCTAGTTCCAAGCTGTCCAAATATAATGAGGATGTGCTTCCTGACCCATCTGAATATCATCAAGTTGTTGGATCCTTGCAATATTGCACGTTGACACGACCCGACATTGCCTTTTCAGTTAACCAACTCTATCAACATATGCATTGCCCCTCAACTACCCATTGGTCAACTGTTAAACATGTTCTAAGGTACCTAAAAGCTCTAGTGATCATGGTCTCTTTTACTCTCCTGGCAGTCTTCATCTTCAAGCCTTGGTAGTCTTCATCTTCAAGCCTTTTGTGACTCCAATTGGGTAGGGAATCTAGATGATCGTTGTTCTACCTCTAGATTTGGTATTTTTCTTGGAAACTCTTTAGTCTCTTGGAGTGCCAAGAAGCAAGTGGTGGTGTCTCAGTCCAGCACAGAAGCTGAGTACCGTGGTATGGCCATCACCACTGCTGAATTGTTTTGGCTTCGCATGCTTTTTAAGGATCTTCATATCCCTCTCATACAACCACCTATACTTTGGTGTGACAATGTTAGTGCTCTTGCCCTTGCCTCTAATCCGGTGTTTCATGCACGCACTAAACACATAGAGCTCGATTATCACTTTATCCGTGAAAAAGTATTGAATGGTGACATTCTTCTCAAGTTTATTTCGACTAATGATCAATTGGCTAATATTTTCACTAAGGGTCTCTCCTCTGCTAGATTCTCTCTTCTCAAGTCCAAGCTCTTGGTTCAACCTCTTCCCATTCGCTTACAGGAGGATGTTAAAGTATCTACTGCAACCACATCAGATCCCTCAAGCTCCAGCAATGAGTGTCCAAGAAGTACCATTACCAATATGGCAACAGCACCTCTTCAAGATCATGACAGCAACCTTTGCAAATATGGAAGCTCACACTTAAGGCAAGCCTTTGCAAGAATCATGGATCATACAAAATCTGCTATATAAGTCTGTAATCCCATTGATTTAACAAATCAATCTTATTTATGTTAATTGTATCATTTGTTACCTTGTACAGAAAATAATGTGCATCTCTCAAGATTGTATCTTTGTACAACCTATATAATGAATATACAATATACTGGTTTGGTGTGTTAGCCAAAACCATTTTTCTATGATTTTGTTCAGTCGTAAGTCACCCCTCATCATGTCATTACGCCGATGCCTCTGGTTTGGGTTACCATTGCCAATGCCTCTACCCCTGAACCACCACCACCCGATGCTACCTTATGCCTTCACGACCTAGATTCGCCATTGTCTCACTGTTGTCAATTACACATCACACCAGTAAGCCTTTCTTCCATTCCTTCCTTCATTCCTTCACTGGTTTCTCTATTTTTAGTAGTTTTGTTTTAATTTTCTCTCGTTGTACTGTAGCAAGGTCTCCAGTTCTCACTTATATGGACACATCCCCCCCTTTTTTTTTTTTTGAAACTGTGATGGACCAAGGGTCACCGTAGATAGCTTCTCACCACCAAGGTATGCCTTGGTTGATTTACCCTGCTCGAAAATTGTCCCTTCCATCGTGTATTAACCAATGTTTTAAAATTAGGTTTAGACATCAACACCTTATCACAAGGCATTGGGATTAGCCCTAGATAGCGTCATCTCACTCTCTAAGTTTAACGGGCCATAAACACAATTTGGTATAGTAATTTAGAGTATTTCGTCTTGCATTTTACATTGTATTGTCGTGACATGGACTATTGGTGTTGCTAGAGATTTATGCTTCTTTTTTTTTGTATGATAAAATAGTTATTTATGTGAAGTTTTGGTGTTGCGGGTGGAGAATTAATGTATGCAGCTTTTTGGGTTTAATTGTTGGCTATTGAATTAATATGTGATAGCTCGGGTTGTTATGTTGCTATTAGGGTAGTGATGTTAGGCTATTTGAGATTATTGTGGCTCTTTGATTTTTTTGAAATGACGTTGGCTATTTGTCGGTTTGTGCGTAGCTTTTTGAGGTTGGTTTTATGGTTGTTTGTTGGATGATGTGTGTTCGGTTGGTTGTGTTGGATGTGTTGTGAGTTGCATGGATGCTCGGGGTTGACATGTTTGCAGTTTCGGGTTTATATGTTGGCTATTGAGTAGACATTGGTTGTTTTGGGTTTATAAGTTTGCTGTTGGTGTGGATGTTCAGGTTGGTTAATGTTGGCTGTGGGGTTGATATGTGAGACTGGTTGGGAGTATATGTGTGGCTATTTAGATTGGACAAGTTGGGTTGGTGAGCCATGTATGTTTTGTATGACATGTCAATAGTAAGTGAGGGCTAGTGGAGTGTTTGATATGGTTGTTTGTGGGTTGTTTATGAATTTAACTGATTACAAGCTCGTATTATTCTATTGTGATTCATTAGGATGGTGAGACTTTTGTTAGTTAAGTTTATATGTCGATGTGGATTATTAATGTATGAACAAATATTTTCTTGATATAGGTTACTGTGACACTGCTTGTATATCGTCTCAAAGAGAGAATACACTACAAGAGTCACGTAAGTGGGATTTCTATACTAGACTTTGCATAAAAAAGAAATGGATTGAAGTTGATTTATGACAAATATACATGTTTTGTTGTGAAAATAAATTTGAAACAACCTTAGTTATTTGTTCTGTATTGCTCATGAAATTTGTATAAAAGATAAAAATATTTTTTGTCATGAATGGTATAGACATGAACAAATTTTTGGCATTGTATTTCTAAACTGTGTGAAAAGAGTGAATATGAAATCTGAAAATTTGTGTATGGTTATGTGAAGATACTTTGAATCTGTTTTGAATATGTAAAAATGATTTAAATATGTACAATACTCTATTATGATACAATTTGGTATCTGAAAACTTTTGGCATGACATTCTGATAATGTACTTGATTTTATTTCTAGTTTTGATATGATAATTCTGATGATTTTATTGTGTTGGTACCAACATTTATGTTCTGCTCTGACTCATGGCCCTGCCACAGGATATAATACTGGCCTCTAGCTCTGCCACGGGATACAATAGTAGCCTCCAACCTTGACACAAGATATAATAATGTCTTTGTTCTGAGTCCAATTGCTTTGGTGTCATGGTGGTTTATATTCTGATTGACTTTCCACATAATGTACAATCCTGCCATGGGGGGTTAAATATGGTCTCTATTTTGATATGATAATTGATGATTCTATTATGACATGATGCTTTGATATGATATGATACGATGATGATGTTTAGTTATGCTATGACAAAGGACTTTTGAATTTGAATATTTTGAACTGTCACTATGATATTTTAATAACATGTTTTGATTATGCATTTTGAACTCTATAAATAGCTTATATTTATATAATAGTATATGTTCTCTGCTTATTGAGTTATTGATAACTCACTCCTTATCTCCATTATATTTTTAGATGGTGTGAATATTTCAGCTGAGGATCAAGAATAAGAAGCTGAGACAAGATTGTTGAGTGTAGGGGATAAGTACTAAGATTACTAGAGACTATTATTTAGTAGATTTGACTTATTCTGTTAATTTGGTTTATTGGGATGTTGACACTTTTATTAAGACTGTGAGGAGTTGTTGATTTACTCGTTGGATTATTTCATTGATGACCTTATAAAGGGGTAAATATATATATATATATATATATATATATATATATATATATATATATATATGGTGGAAATAGATGAATTTATGTCTATGGAGTCTTTGGAAATAGATGAAGTTAAGTTTATGGGGTCTTTGAAAACTATATTTGTACTGTGAGATATGATTTTAAGTGAAAGTTAGTAACTCTCCAACCCATCCGAGTACGGGACGTTACAACTTATATAGTTATATGGTTAATTAATTCAAAAATATTAATAGACTAATAATCAATTATATGTATACACTACGCATCATAGTATCACTACCATACATATTATATATATTAGGGTAGACAAAACTTGACTAGTTAATAGTGAGTCATGTACCATGTATAATGTATATATTACAAGACTATTAATTTATTATCTAGATTCTAATATAATTGTATGTAACTAGATTCTAATACAATATTTGGCTTGTATTTGAGAGGTTGGTTGTGTTTCCTATTTGTAATTTATTCAGCAATAAATGATTGGATGATGGACATTGTCATTAAACCATGATGGCTTATGGTTGCTCTCATTACTTGTTAGTTGTTATTTGAGGCCTTGGGTGTTAACTTGGGTCTTCGCTAGATGGTTCAACAATCATTTTATTGTTTTTAATTGATTTGGGAGTTAGAGAGTCTAATATGAAGTTATGAATGATAGAATATCAAGAATAGCCTAAAAGGCTTCATGTATATTTTTAATTTCTTTAAATTTTAAATTTTTATTTTTCATGTTTGCATAGCATATGAAATGATTTTAGTTGTATTCTTTGTTTTTTCATATCTTTTTTTTTTTTGTAGTTCTTTTAGTAAACATAAAACTTGAAAACACACAAAAATGATATATTATATGTAAAGTCTTATTTAAAAAAGGAATAAATATGAAGCAAAAAAATAAAAATAAAAACTCAGAGTCGAAGTCAGAGTAGGACCAGAGCTTATGTAAGTCGAATTTGAATTTCCTAGATACCAACTCTGACTCAATCAGTGCACAACCCTTTTGTAATTTTCTGACATGCTCAATTCACTCCGCATAAAAATAGAGCGTCAGAGCATAGACATTCATTTAGGCATTAGATTAGGAAATTTTTAGTTTAAAATGTCACTGTTTTCATGTTAGCTAATGAATTCAAATTCAAACCACATTGGATTAATTATCCTTCTTTCCATAATAATAAGATATTTTTATTTTTATTTATTTTTTAATGCAAATCTTAAACCCATCAAAGTAGCTTCATGTTTTTCAATTTTATTATTTAAAAAAAAACAAAAATTTGTAAATCAAAATACATCCAAAAAATGCAAAGCATCACAATAAATCAAATTAAATAAAATTGACATCCTCCTCAAATTAGATTAAGAAAATAATGTCAAAAAGAAGAAATATCATTGCATATGCAAGTCAGGATAGAGAAATAATATAAAACTCAGTTGCCTAAGTTATAGTTGTTGGGCTAGTATAGCTCATAATCAAATTTACACAACTATGCTTAATCCAATGTAGAGATTTTAATGGACAGATAACTGAATTTTAGCTAAAGTTAGCATTTGCCTAATCCAATGTGAATGCTCTTAGGCATATTTTAACCGCAAAGTTTAATTCAATGGTGAAGTAGATATATTGATTATAATTTATGTTAAAATTGGAACAAAAAGTCCAAATATAGCAAGTTTGTTAGAGTTTATCCAAATAACCTAATCAAAGCAATCAATGATAATTCTTGATTTTTAAATTGAATTATGACAAGTTTAGAACATGTTTGGGTAATGAGATAAGATGAAATTTTTGTAATTAGTAGTGAACTGGTTAGTGAATAGTAGTGGTAGGACTATTCATACGGGCCGGATAAAATCCGGCCCGGCCCGGAAACCGGATAACCGGATTTCCGGTTACAGGTTTCGGCCCGGAATATATCCGGGCCAATACCCGTATAACTAAAACCGGTTTTATCCGGTTCGGGTACCGAATGTTAAATCCGAAACCTGGATTTAACATCCGTTACCCGGGTTTTTATTGGGGGCAAAGAATCTGAAGGCTTAGGGCATATTCGTGGACTTGGATATGGGTTATTTCCCAAACCTACACTTAAGCCTCCAGATTCTCAGATCGATTTCTCTCTCTCTCTCTGCAAGTTGCGTCGATCCTCTCTCACTCTCACTCTCACACCAAAACCCTAGCCTCCTCTACCTTCATCGCCTTCGTTGCCTCCGTCGTCTCCATCTCTCTCTCTCTCTCTCGCGTCGTTGCTTTCATCACCTCCTCGCTCCGTCGTCTCCATCTCTCTCTCTCGCGTTGTCAAGATTCCGCGACCAGGTGATGGAAATTTCTGTATTTTCTGTAATGGGTTTGAGTTTTGGACTGTTAAGTGCTGAAACCATAGCCTTCCTCAACCGAATGCCGAAACCCTAATACTTTTAGATCTACTCTTAGATCTAAGACGTGGCTTTGAGTTGTTTTTGCTTTTTTGTTCTAGATCCACGCTTAGATCTGATCAATAATTTGCATTATATTATCTATTTATTTGTAGATCTTGGGATGCTTCATTTGCTCTGATATCTGGGTTGTTTTTTTTATTTTTTATTTTGGGTTGTCATATCTCTACTTGTTTGTAGCGAATGGAGCCCTAGTGTTAGTCGTCAGTTCTAAGTTGTCTCTAAATCCCAATATTGTGTTGTGCGAGCTTGATAAATCAGATATTGCAAATCCTCCTGCTGAGAAAAGTTTGGGGGGTTTTTTCACTTTTTTGATTTGGGTCTGTTTTGATGACAATCGTTAAATGAAAGAATCTTTGAGGAATATTTTTTGGGGTTGGATCTGGATTTACTGAATCTTTGAGGAGTAGTTTTATGGGTTAGATCTAGGTTTATAGAATCTTTGAGTATATATTTATGTTTTATGGAATAGGGATCTATGGGTTTGTTTGTTTGCTTTGCAGAGGTGTATAGAGAATGCACCCTCGTGTCCGTAGCATATGTATAGCTTTAGATAGCAGAGCATAGCTCTTTGTTTCTTTTACTTGCATTGTTGTGTCTGTCTTTGTGGTTATGCTTTGTGCAAGCAAGAAGTTACGGCCTTTGCTCTGTACTTCTAATCCTTTATTCAATAAAATCAGTTCTCAGATGTACTAGTTAAATTTCCCCTTGAGCAGGCATATTCTTATTACTGTAGGTCCCAAATTTAATTTAGGTAGGCCATGGCTTTAAAACCATTTCCATAGAGATTTTCTTTTGATTTTTCATCTTGGGCAAAAAACAAAAACCTATTTTCTTACTCTTGTTTGGCACTTGGCATAAAGTAATTCAAATCACTTGTGGATGGAGGCATACACTTGCTGTTAATGATGTTTTTCTCATGTAATCATAGAGGTCTTGAGTGTTGATGGATCTAGTGGACAACAGATAGAATCCTCCAAGGCTGATCCATCATCAGGTGCTGCATTCACCTAAATACTTCTTTTTGGTTCGTAACTCAACTATATTTTTCTTGATTTTTGGATGAAAGATTTAGAGTTTATGTATAATGGTTTTTTCCCTTACACTCATAAAAAAAAAATCACATTTATTTTTAGTGGATGTTTATATGGCACCATCAATGTAGAAACAAAGTTTTTACATTTTGAGGAGTATTCGATTGTGATGGGTTTTAGAGTTTGTTTGGGTGGATTTGGAATCTTAGGATTAATTTTGGATTTGGTGGGTTAGAGATCTGTGATGATTTTGTGTTAGATCTGTTATGATTTTGTATTAGATCTGGCCTGGCTCATCAATTTAATGCCTTTTGAATGCAGGGTCCTCCAAGAAATCTGTTTATTGGTGGAAGTTTCATCCAAGAAGTTTTCCTATTTAAATTTATTCATTTTTCTCATGTTGTTGTAATGAAACCTATCAGCTGTCCTAGAGGCTTCTTTTTGCTTACAGATCTAATCTTCACCATATGGTTTCATGTAATATTTAGTGGAATTTTATATTTTGTAATGTAATTTAATATGTAGTGGATTGCATGCATTTAAGTTTTTCATTTTTATATATTTTATTATTTTGGACAATGCTATGCTTTTTAATAATATCTCTTAGAAAAATTTTCACTAAATATAGGTTTTTTTTTTAAAAAAAGGTATGATTTTCAGCACTTTTTTTTTAAATTTCTGTAGTAAATATAGGCTTTTACATAGAGAATTATGATTTTGAACATGGATTTTTCTTAAAAAATTTGTAATATAATATAAGTTTTTATTAAAAAAAATTATGCTTTTAAAGCCTTAAGAAGAAAAAAAAAAAAAAAACGGGTTCAACCGGAACCGGGGTCATCCGGGTTTCGGCCCAGATCTGACCCGGGATAACACGGGCCGGGTTTCGGCCCGGGTTGCAAACCCGGGTTACGGTTTGGGTTCACCCGGGTTCCCGGGCTGGAACCCGGATGAACAGCCCTAAGTAGTGGAATGATTTGAGTTAAATTGTTTTTATTGAGTTTTAGGAAATGAGAAAGAAAAAGTTGAATAAAAATATTGTGAAGTTAAAAAATTGTTTTGATATAATTTTTCTTTTAAATTTGAAAAAGCTTATTATTTTTTGTATTTTGTTTGAAAATTTAGAAAACTTGTAATCATTAGATTAAGAAGTTAAAAAATTAAAATTGAAAAGTGTTTTATATTTGAGTAATATATGAGAAGGTTTATTGGGTCAACAAGATTGAGGAATAAAATTCACTTAGACCTCATTGGATGTATGTAATCTGATCTCGAATTGTGTATCTTCGTCTTGGTTTTCTATGGTTATGAATGACACTTCAAAAGGTTTTTATAAGGGTAAGAGTGGTCTTCGTTAAGGGGATCCTTTATCCCCTTACTTATTCATATTGGTGGAGGAGGTTTTCTCAAGGCTTATGCGTAATAAATTCTAGGCTGGGAGTATTGGCTATTATTCACAGCCTTGTAATGGCCCTTTAATCTCGCATTTGCTCTATGCAGATGATATGATTATTTTCTCTAATGGTAGGAAGAAGTATGTGGAGAGGATATTAGAAGTTCTGGATCTCTATGCCCAGTGGTCTAGTCAAGTGGTCAATGCCAAGTCATCTATTTTCTTCTCAAACCAAATAACACAATCAAGACGTCAGGAGCTACTTAGAGTTTTAGGTTTCTCGATGGGGCACTTTCTAGTGAGGTATTTGGGGGTTCCTATCTACTCAAGTAGGCTAAAGTCGTGTTATTTTGAAGATTTTTTGTTTCAAATTGCCAAAAAGATTGAAAGTTGGCAGATGAGATATCTTTCTTCTGGTGCTCGTTCGCTTCTGCTTAAACTTGTTCTTTCAAGTTTGCCGGTGCATTTATTATCTATGTTACCAGTGCCCAAGCAAATTTTTGGTAAACTTAATAGCTTAGTTAGCAAGTTTTTCTAGGATTCGTCTAAAGGAAGGCCAAAGAGGAAATGGCTAAATTGGGAGTCAATTTGCAAGCCAGTGGATGAGAAATATTGTAGATGTTTATAGGTCCCTTCATCTAAAATTTTCTTGGAAATTTCTCTCAAAAGATACTTTGTGGTCTCGGTTCTTTAACTCCAAGTATGTGAAGAATCAACATTTTTCTCTTGTAGATTCTTCTAAAGGTTTTAGATTTTGGAAGATACTTACGAAGTCGATAACTCTTGTTGTTGAGAAATCTGTTTGGAGAGTGAAGGAAGGGAATTTATCCTTTTGGCATAATAAATGGATGGAATCCAGTCCTCTATGTAATGATTTACTAATTTCTGATTCTCCACTATTAAAGATAAAGGAGTGCATGATTAAGTATAGTTGGGATGTGAATTTCATTGTCTAACTAGTGGGTCAAGAGGTTGTAGATGATATTTTTGCTCGTATTAGTGGAACTAAATAGGGAACGAATATTTTAGTATGGCTTGGAAGTAGGGATGGGATATTTTCAATAGCAAGTGCCTAGAATTGGATTCATATTTCAACTCCAAAACATCGATGGACATAATGGATTTGGCACTCAGCTTTGCAAAAGAAATTCTCTGTTGTTCTATGGAAAGCTATGACGAATAGCGCTTGAGTGTGGATGAGAGAATTAGACGTTTTGGAATCTTGATAGTCTCAAAATGTGAATACTATCCTCAGGGCTGTTTTGAAGACCTAAATCATGTTCTATATAGTGGACTTGTTACTGTTAAGCTTTGGCACTTGTGCTCTAGTTTCTTGGGAGTTCCCTATGTGGCTAATCGATCTTGGTTGGCAACCGTTGAAGCTTGGTTTCGAGGAATAAAGAAGTCTTTTATGGTCGGAAATTTGATTTGTGTAGTTCCATGTATTTTAATATGGAATCTTTGGATGTGGAGGTGTTCAGAATGTATGAGGGTCATAAAGATTATATGAATGTTTTGTGGAGGAAGGTTAAATGCTGGATCCATTGGGTTAGTTTGAAACAGAGGCAATGATAAATGATCAATTATGTGGTATTAATACTCTTAAATATCTTAGGTTAAAAGAATTTTATTTGTTAATAGAAGAGTATTAATTGGATAATGTGGTTTAACTTTGTTTGGCATGTGAAATGATTTTCTTGTCTTTAAATAAATTTAGATGGGCTCATGTAACTTATGATGTCTTAGAATTTGTCAAGCCTAGAAAGAAATTATCACAAGAGACCCACGTGCAAGACCTTGAAGCCTGAAGCCCGTGAATATGAAAATGTAAATCAAAGGGAGTGCACTAGAATAGAAGAAAGCTCCCATGTACGAGCTGCAGCTAGGAGAGGCTGTGGTCCCAAGATGGAAGCACGCCTCTTAGACGCGGGACGCAAGACTGCAGGAAGAGATCGTGGCCTCTCATGCACGAACCTGCAGCAGATCAAGAAGGGCAGAGCAGATCAAGCACGGGAAGAGGGGGCATATTTATTTTTATTTCTTTCTTGTTTTTTTTTTTTTACTTTATTGGTACAGACGGCGAAAAAAGGGCCTCATTTTTATTTTATTTTTCTCAATTTTTTTGGAGATTGTTGTAGGGCAAGGTTTTTATTTTCTTTTTTCTTGGTTTTTCAGATTGGAGACAGCGTGGGGATCTGGCTCTCTCGTTTTTAATTTCATTTTTTTCATTTCCCAGTTTAGGTTGTTAGTTCTTAGTGGGTCTCCAGTTTTCAGCCCTTTGGGCAACTTTACTTTTCGTAATACATTTTTTTTTTCATGTTTTCAGCTTTGTGGTTCAGACCTTAAGGGCTCAATTTTTATTTTCAATTTTCTGGGTTGCACCAGAGCATAGATTTCGGACTGGCTGGGTCTCTCCCGCTCAGTTTTATTTTTCTTTTCTCTGGGTTTCCAGATTTCCTTCTTGATTCTTAGTTTTGTCGGTCGGTTTTATTTTTATTTTTTCTCTGGGTTGTTGTAGAACAAGGAGCGGCTGGTTATTGTTTTATTTTGTTGACATTTTCGTGTTCCAGACCTTTTGGTCAATGGCATTTTGGCCTATTTACTTTTGAACAGCTTAGTTTTATTTGTTTTCAGTTTTCTGGGCGGCTTCTTGTTTATTTTCAGCTTGGTGTTCATTTTTATTTTGGGAATTTTCTCTCAGATTTTATCATGGCTCAACTTAGATTAATTTTTACTATTAGAGATACCATGTGTAGCTAATTTCTGAAACTTGAGTTGTGAAATGAGACTTGATTTATTTTGGGATTCTAGTTTAATGCAATATTTTGTTGATAAATGTTAATTTCACTATGTTATTAGTCGGATTTAAATTGAAAATAGATTGTAGCTCTTGCTCTTGATTTGTTGTTAACGTAAGGCACAACAAAAGCTTGAAAATTATTAAAACTTCTCTCAATTGATTGTTAATGTGTGTTTGGTTAGTAAGGTTGTGAGTCCCTTAGGAAAATATTACAAAACTTGAGCATAATTTTTTATCTTCCATTTATCAATGCCTTGATTGGATTGTTAATCGAGAAAATCATCTACAAACTAAAACAAAGAGAGTCTCATTCCTAACCTAAGTATTTGTTAATTTGTCTTTTTTATTAGAAACTTTAATTCTAGTTTTGACTTAATTTTTGTAGAAATTAAATTCATATTTTTTTTCTTAATTCATCTTCAAGATTACCCACAATACATTTCATTTTATTTTTCATCTGTCATAATCAATACAATTTTTAAAAGCAAAAAATTTTACAAATACTTTGATAACCATTTGTCCTTGTGCAATACGATTTTGGACTTATCCTTGATACAATTTGACACTTCTGCACTTGGAAGAACATTTGTGACTGAGTAAGGCAATCAGGCACTTTGCATCGACATGATCAAGCAATTTTAGAGGAGTTAGATTTGTCGAAGGTAAGCTCTTCGAAAGGAAATTTTTTTCGTAGTATCTTGGGCTAAGCCGGAGCTAGGTTGGTTAAAATTAAACACAAATGGTAGTAGCTTGGGGAATCCGAGTGAGTCGGGTGCTAGGGTTTGCTTCGAAATCATGAGGGCAATCTAATTTTTACCTATTCTGAATATATTGGTGTTGGTTCTAATAATAAAGCGGAGTTGTTGGGGATTTACTTGGATTGCGCAGATGTAAGGATATGGGTTTGGTTAATGTTGTCGTTAAACTAGACTCGTCTTTGGTTGTGAATTGGCTGGAGAAGGATATATGTCAAGTTTGGTATTTGGAGGATTTTTAGGAGGAGATACTCTCACTCATCTGAGGGCTTAATATTCGGTTTTCACGTGTTTAGAGAAGGAAATAATGTTGCGAACTAGTTTGCTTAAGGTGGTAGCAATGGGGTCACGGAGGTCTATACTTCAGCTACCATACCAAAGGAATTAAAAGGGATATTATATTTGGATAAATGTGGTTTGCTGTGCTTAAGAGGCGCCTAAGGTTGGGGAATTGAAGCAGATGGTGCTCTTCGATTTTTGCTAGGTTACGTGAGTTTACGTTGCTGGGTCGTGCGTTCACATTGCTGTTTGTACGTTTACATTTACAGTGGTTCTTTTCTTTTACGTTTGGTTTTATTTATTCGTTATTCTTTGTAACTTCTCTAATAATTATCCTAGTGGATTAGGGATTGGGTTTTGGTTTTTTCCCAATAAGTTCTTGTCATTGGCACATGGGATGATTTTCTTAAATAATTGTAAATCCTGTGTGTCTTGGATGTTGCCACGGTATTCCTCCGCCATAATTGAGGGTTTTCTCTAATGAAATTGGGCCGGGGTCACTATTGGACATGTGACCTCGTTTTTTTAAAAATAAAATTAAAAAAAAAGTGACAATAGGGTGTCAAATCGTGTTAATAGGTCGTGTTCATGTCGTGTTAAGACTTGTATATTATACTATATGGGTTAACCCAAACATGACCCGTTAAACTTATCGTGTAAAAATCTCAAACCCTAACACAACCTATTAATATAATGGGTTAACACAATACAACTCGTTTTAACCCGTTAGTGAATACTACGAAATAGGTTAACACGACCTGATCCAATTCAACACGTTTATGTAAATGGGTTAAACATACCCGAAATTAACCCGTTTGACCTTATTAAGCTTAGCATAATTTTATATAAATGTTAAAATCACAATATCTATAAATATATATATATATATATATATATATAACTAACTAGTTACAAGTCCAAAATTATAATCTAAACAATAAAATATCAAAATTAAAATTTCAACAATTTTACTTTTAGGTATAAAGGTACAATTGTAACTTTAACTTTCTTAACTGGTCATAACAGGTTGATCCATTATCAATCCATTAAGCAATCGCATTTTAACGTGTCAATCCGTTTTGACCTAAATCCGTTAAAATTAAATACAAACTCACTATTATCGTATTGCGTTCGTGTTACGTTAACAAGTTGTGTCACATATTGTTATCCCTACATGAGAGACTTCTTGACCAAGCAAATTTTAGCTGACGCACGCAAGACCTCTCGATTGAGTGAATGGCTCATAATGTGAATTGGATTATGCTTTTGCAATCTAATTTGATATGATCTGTATTTAGTAGTAATTATAGATCATATCAAATTGAACTGAAAAATAATAATTAAATTAGTAACATTAATACGATTGAATTATTTTTGTTATTTGGGGTCTAAACGTACACGACCCTTCACGACCAACTAGTTTACTTTACAATCTATCTATAACTTCACTCAGAAAAGTTCTCTATTAAATAGAAGTTCTCTAAGGTCTCGTTTGGATGTTGAGATAAAATGATATGAGATGAGAAATTTATGAATAGTATAGTGAAATAGTATGTTAATAGTAGTGAAATAGTTTGAGTTAAGATATTTTATTAAATTTTGGCAAATGAGAGAAAAAAAAGTTGATTAAAAAGAATTATAAAATTAAAATATTGTTACAATATAATTTTTTAATATGATTTTTGTTTTGAGATTTGAAAAAGTTTTATTATTTTTTATATTTTGTTTGGACGTTTGTAAGTTTTGGAAAATTGTAATAATTAGATGAAAATTTTAAAATTTTGAAAATTTGAAATTGAAAAGTGTTTGTATTTGAGTGGTGTTTAAATGTTGAGATGACATGGAATGACATGAGCTGAGACTGTCTCAACATTCAAACGGAGCCTAGCTTCTTCCCTTTCTAATCCCAATCCTTTCTTTTGATGAAGCTTCGATTCCAAAACTTTTTTGAGGGAAAATCTTATCTTTTGTTTTCTTTTTACCTTTCTTTATCGATTCTTTGAAATCACTATTTGTCCCAAAAGCACGGGCGAGAAAATGTATATTTAATTATTTAAATTATATTCTTTATACTTCCTTGAACATGTAGGCTGAACTCCCTCTCAATGAATAAGCCCAACATATGGGATATTTAATTAAATAGGATAGAGTATAGAGTTAGGTTCCAACTTAGACTTCTGCTATGATACCTTGTTGAATCACCATTCTCCCAAAAGTTTAAGCTGATGGGAGATGTATATTTAGTTATTTATATGATATTATTTATATTCCCCCTCATATGTGAACCAGACTCTCCATCAATGAGTGAGACTAAGACGTAAAATATTTGATTAAATGTAGTAGAGTGTAGAGTCGAGGTTTGAACGTAGGACCTCTGCTCTAATATCATGTGAAATTACCGCTAATCCTAAAAGTTTAAGCTCATGGGATAAGTAGTGCTTTTTACATATCCCCTTTCGATCTCTTGATAGACCTTCTAATTATGATATGATATTAGGACCTATAGAATAAACTAAATTAATTTTAGAATTAACAAATTGATGATATGTCAAAATGACAATGAATTATTTTTCATTTAACCTTTGAAACAAAGAATTTCTTTTTCAAAATAGATCACATGAAGGGATTTAATTTGGGTATGGTTCTATACTTCCAACTTTCATTACATATTTTCATCCAAACATATACATCAACTTAATCAATTGTATATATTTAAAGAACTGGATCATAGTTATGATAAAATGTATTTAAAGCTCTCAATATATGACTCGACTTGTAAATCCAATATGAAAACCACATTAAATAAATGTGTTTGAGTTTGATATAAATGGCTTTAAGTCAAAATGTGTTGATCCGATAAAACATGATTAATAAATGGGTCAATTAATCAACCCACAAAACCCGGCTACAATCAACTTGTATAATATCTCAAAGTATTAAAATTTTGTTTGATAATATGTAATTTTATTATATATTATTCGTTTGGATATTGATCATTAAATATTTTATAATAAATCCAATTATAATTGTGAATGATTTTTATAGTTATGTATATAATATATATGAAATTATATTAATTGGGTCAAAATAAATATATGGGTCATTTCAGCCCATTTATATGACATGGGTTAAATGGGTTGTATTCATGTTATAAATCCGATATAAGTTAATTCTTAAACAAATTATGTAGAACGTGTTGTGTTATTTGTTATTCCTACAAGCCGTTGTATTAAGATTTTTGGACCTAACCCATTTAATTAAACGGGTCGTGATTAGGTTGAATCATAAAGTCTAATACTCATGACTTGGCACAAAATGTGCACGACCCTCAAGCACGAATTGCCATCCCTACCTGTGACATCATGAACTTAAAGTACTATGAAAAAATCTATTTGTTGCACTGTGTAACATATTTGGATATGAATAGTTGCAGCCAAATGGCATAAGTATTGATTGTGAATCTCCTTCGAGAATGATGATGGATAAACCTGTTTTACAAACTTTGCACTTCAAATGTAGCCAATAAGATAGCTCTAGCCAAATCGGCAAGTAAAGGTTTAACTGAAAACCAAACATGCATGGATAGGAGAGTCAAGCTTATCAACACAAATCAAGGTTATTTTGCCTAAACTAGCCTTGTCCAATATTGTAATAACCCACTACTTCTTTCTTCTATGATTACGAGCCTCGTTTTACTTGCCGAGTCTCGATGACGTGTTTTAAAATATATCAAGCGAATTTTAAAGCAAATTCGATATTTTAAAGCTTACGGATATTTTAAATATTCTAAAACTATTTATATATAATATTTCTAGTGTTATTGGACTAAAATTTTTTTTTTAATAAAACAATTATAATATTTTGAAGAGTTCCAAAAATATTATAATTTTGGAAAATTATTTAAATTTAAATATTTTAGTCATTTAAAAATATTACGAGATTTAAATTTAGGTTAAAAACTCTAAATTAATTTAAATGGTTTTATTCTCTTTAAGTGATTAACGAAACTTCATCATTTTAATTAATGATAAAGGAATATTATTGTATAAACTTTAGTTTATAAAATAATATTCTATTTTAATTCCTCTTAATGTTTTAAACTAAATAAAATGCTTACGCATTTTCAAATTAGTATTAAACTCACCGTTAGAACATTTTGAAGATCCTGAAACGAAGGGCCTGGATTAAATACCCAAGCCCCTATATTTTTCCCTCACTTTTCTCTTTTTCCTCTCTCTCTCTCTCTCTCTCTCTCTCTCTCTCTCTCTCATTTCCCTCTCTCCCTACCTGACGTGCCCCCTTTCCCTCTCTTCTCACTGTGAGCTTCCCTACTGCCAGCCCAGCCACCACCCTTGGCCTCACCGTCGGTCACCAACTACTTCTCTTCCTCCGGCCAACACCTACTCCCACCAGCTAGCCCCCACGTGCCCCCCCCCCCCTCCTCCTCCCACAACAAGTTTAACAAAATGGGTTTCAAACCCATTTCTCCTCCTAGCACCGACATACACAGCCAGCTTGGCCTCCGACCACCACCAACGACACCCCACTCCATGGGCTTCCTTTCCATGGTCTTCTTTCCCCCTACCTCCTTCTCTCTCTGATGGGTCACTACACACACAAACACACGGTTTCTCCACCGTGCATGGCTACCCACGCCACCTTACCACCACCACCATGATCCCTTGACCCACACAACCTCCCCTACCTATTTTCATGTCCAATCGAATTCCTTATAGCTCTCACTCTCCCCCACTCTCTCATGCATGACTTGCACCCTCACGATAAGATCTGCTGTCGTGAGCTGTAACAGCCCGCTAGAAATTCAATGGTGGAATTTCTATAGACATTAGAAATCTCGTGAAAACCCCATAAGTTTTTACGAATCGGCTAATCGCATAAGTTCTAGTATGTCAACATAATTAGTTTTATCACTCACTATGGTGCCAGAAATGTGATTTTATTTGTTTGAGGTAGTTAGAAGTGTCAGATTACGTTATAGTTTACGCCACTAGACTCAGTTGAATATTTAGGATTTTTCAGTACTAAGTTTATTATGCACTTTTTCGGAGTGAATAGTAACCTCGATAAGCGTACTAAGTGCAGTGGTTTCAAAATCACAGTGTGAAATGTCCAAATTAGGTTAGAGAAGTTTTATTTGGACACTTGGCAAGATCTTAACCACACATAATGAATAGTATTAGATACTTGGCACAAAGAGAAACCATTAGATGGATTTGTGAAGGAAATCAATGTGTGAGATCATGCCACCTAAGCAAAACAGTTTTTTTTCATCTGATCAACCAAATTGAGTTAGATGAAGAGGGTTTCAACCCTAGTAAAACCCTAAATGGTTGGAATCCTTTTGAAACCCCAAAAACTTGGTTGAAACCGAAACCCTAAACGGTTTCCCCAAACCCTAAAGTTGGCATTCAAACCCTTTTTGATCCAATTTCTAGTATTGTGTTTAATCACTTGATTAAATCACTTTCACATGCTATTAATTTCTCAAATTCCTATTATGACATCTTTATCCAACATTTTAAACCTTAGAAATTTGATTGGGCCAAGAAAAATTGGATTTGGGCTTGATAGCATCTCAAACCCTAACCAAACCCCCTTTAAACCCCAAATTGAAGCCCACTTGGTTGAGGCCCACTAAGGCCCACTAAAGCCCACGAATTTTGGCCACCTTGGCATAGCTTCTTGGAGAAATTTCCTCCCCCACTTGGCAGACCATTCATTGCATCAAGTTGCACTCATTAATATGGAGGAACCCACCCCATCAAGTCCCATGTCTCATAGCCTTTGTAAGTTGTCTTTTGCCCCCCACTATCCTCTACATTATGTCACATGTCTACACCTCCACTCAATGATCATTAAGGTCCAAATATTCTCCCTACAGAAGTCTTGAGTCGTGCAAGACACACTTACTTCACTTTAATCATTTCTTCACCCCGTTCTTAGAGAGAAACCCAAAAGAGCTCTCTCGGGCAGATTTCTGGGTCTTTTTGCGTGGAGTTTTTCGACCCTTTGTAAGTATTTTCACACGATGACTCCTTCATAAAAGTTGTTCCTCTTTGAGTCTAGTTTCCGTAGATGTATTTTTCGTATCATTCCATGGTCATTTGGTCGGTCAAAAGTATTTTTAACCATGGAAAGGTCATTCTGGGCGTGAATCTGGAGAGTGTGTTATGTTTTGGAGTTTTTGACCAAGCTAATGGATATATCTTGGTCCGAAAATTTTATGGAGTGTTCTTAGAATGTGTTTAAGAGTTTTCATTGAGGTTTTGTTGCATGAATAAAGATTTTGATGATAGATTTTATTAGATCTAGAAACATGAAAACTGGAAGTGACAAAACAGTTTTTATTTGGATAAAGTTTGAATATTTTGAGGTTTGATCTTACTCTAAAGGCTTTGATATTTTTATATGATGATCCTAAGTCTCTTATTTTCATGTTAGGATGTTATTTTGGAGATATTTAGTATTAGTTTCAAAGATATGATTTTTCTATGCAAGAGAATTTCGGTTAGGCCTAAGATTTGATGTTTTTAGGTTAGATCCATGTTTTATTGGGTTTTAGCCATGTGATTTTAATTTTGATGGTTGGATATTCTTTAGGACACGTTTTTAAACCATGTGATACTTTATTTCAAAGATCTCACCTTCTTAAGCCATTGATCAAGAGATTTATCAAAGCTAGTTAAGAAAAAGTTTCTGTTTTTGGACTAAGTGTAAAATCAAAAACTCCAAGTGTTATTTTTGTGATTTTGGTGACTTTAGTTTGATGATTTAAAGCATGGTTTATCTGAGGATGATGTTATGAATATGTTAGAAGTAAGATTAGATTTTTTGGAATTCTTGGAGATGTTTTGATTTAAGGACAAAGCTTGTGATTCAAGTGTTTTGATCTTTTTACAAAAAAGTTTGGTGTTGATTATTAGCTTTTTCTAAATGGATGTTTCAAGTATGGTTTTAAACTTAGGATTGGAAGATGTTTGTTGTAAAATTTTGGTTTAAGCATGAGTTTTGAAGTTGGAAGGAATTGTAACAAAAATCAAGAGAAATGGCCTATGGATGTTTCGGCCATAGTGTGTTTTCCATAGTGTTGTTTTGTTTTAAATTTTTTTCTGAGTTGATATTTGAGTTTAGAACAAAATTTACATGAGGAATGTAAATTTTGGAAATTTTTGGAGTTAGGATATGAAATCCTTAAGTTATGGGTAAAATGGTCGTTTTCCCACATGTAGAGGGTAAAATGATAATTTTACTCTAAGATAACTTGTTTCCATGTTTCTAATTGTTAGTAATTAAATTTCTAACTTTTAGAATGACCTTTTACAGTTTCTCGTATATCGCACTTTATTCTCGTAGAACGTGACAATCGAGGTAAGTTAGCCTCTAACTTACTATCAGTTTATTGTGTATGTGTGATGGGTAAGAGAACTACAATTTATGTATGTATGTTATCGTATATGCCATGTCATGCTATGTCATTACATGTTTATCTGCTACGTATGATTTAATCTCTCATGAATAATTATCTGTTACATAATCTTTTCTATCATACAATGATGTATGTTATAAGTATGCCATGTTAAGTATGCCATGAAATGTTATGATTAAATCATATTGTGTCATTTACAAGTATACGCCATGTTAGAAAAGTATATGATATTAATTAATATCTCATGCATTAAGAAAGATAAGACATGTTATGTTACGTATAATACGTGGGGCCACAACAACTGTGGAGTACGTATTATATTTTATGTTACGTGAATACGTGGGGCCACAACAACTGTGGAGTACGTATTATATTTAATGTTACGTATATACGTGGGGCCACAACAACTGTGGAGTACGTATTATATTTTTATGTTACGTGTATACGTGGGGCCACAACAACTGTGGAGTACGTATTATTTTTTATGTTACGTGTATACGTGGGGCCACAACAACTGTGGAGTACGTATTATATTTTATGTTACGTGTATACGTGGGGCCACAACAACTGTGGAGTACGTATTATATTTTATGTTACGTGTATACGTGGGGCCACAACAACTGTGGAGTACGTATTATATTTTATGTTACGTGTATACGTGGGGCCACAACAACTGTGGAGTACGTATTATATTTTATGTTACGTGTATACGTGGGGCCACAACAACTGTGGAGTACGTATTATATTTTATGTTACGTGTATACGTGGGGCCACAACAACTGTGGAGTACGTATTATATTTTATGTTACGTGTATACGTGGGGCCACAACAACTGTGGAGTACGTATTATATTTTATGTTACGTGTATACATGGGGCCACAACAACTGTGGAGCATGAAGTATGGGGCCACAACAACTGTGGAGCATACACTACGTGAGACACAGCAATTGTGACACGTAGAATACGTGGGGCCACAACAACTGTGGAGTACGTATTAAGTCAAGTTTCAGATCAAGTGCATGATAAGTCAAGTTTCAGATCAAGTTCATGTTTTGTTATGTACACGTACATGTTATGTTCATGATCAAGTTATGTTCCAAGTTCATGTTCACATCATGTTAAGTTCACGTTTACAGTATGTCTCAAGTTCACGTTTATGTCATGATATGTTCAAGTTTATGTTATTTTCAAGTTCATATTTATGTTATGCATGTTTACGTTCATGCTACATTTCAAGTCCATGTTATGTTTTAAACTCAAGTTCATGTCATGTTAAGTCAAGTTCAGTTCACGTTTAAGTTCTGGTTATGTCATGTTATATGTCAAGTTATGCTATGCTTATGTACGACTTTACTTATGCATTTATGCTTTTACTGCCATGCATGCATCTTTAACCTGTGTGTGAGTTTTATGTTAACTTACTGAGATTTGTAATCAAATCTCACTGTGGTAGTCCCAACTACCATTCCCCCCGAATGGTAGATCTTGTTACAGGACCCAAAGAAGAATTGGAATCTGACCATCTGAATACGGTCATCTAGGCTACGGTGCGATGTTGATGATGGTATAGTATTTAACTTAGGTTAATGCTTGTACTTTTGGAGTTGTATCTCAAGTATTCTTTTGATCACAACCATTTTGGACTAGTGTAGTGATCACGGCTTTTTAGTATGTTTTTATGTATGAAATATGTTTCAAGTAATTGGGATATTTTTTAGTTTGGTGCATAGTATTGCTAAAGAAAAAAAATAAAAAAAATTATCCGCTGCGAATATTGCATAATGCTAGATGCATGTTAGGAACATTATATGTCATGAACGGGGGCAGGTAACCTTGTGTTGCATGTCTCGACGCTTCAAATGTCCGTTCAATCCCAAGCGGAATTTGGGGGCGTCACATGAGCCATCATCCAGCCACCACCTCGCCACCACATTTTCACCACACCTCCCTTAAGCTCCTTCATGTCTAGCCAAAACGTCCAACCCCTCCCTTGCCTCACATGGACCCTCACACTCTCGGATGCACTGTTCACGGTGAGATGCCGCTGTGCTCTACCCTTCACCACCATTCCAAGCCCACCATGAACCTCCCAAGACCACCCTAGCCCTTTCCTAAGCCCAAACCACCACTTTACATGTTGGATAGCCACTGTTTGTGGCTAACTGCCACTATACGCGGTGTTAGTCGCTATGTACGACTCGTCTGATGCCTTGATCATGACAGACAGTGAGCGACACACGGATTATCCCGTCGATGGTATAACCCTCTATCTCTCGTTATTTATATTAATGTTAGTTGGTTGGTTGGACTGTAGACTATGTTTTTAATAATTGTGGAGTTCGATGCGTAGTTGTGAAGTGTAGCGTGGGTGTGTAACGAAGTGCTGGGCATAATTGTGTAATGTTGTGGACTGTGCTGTGAGTATGGGCGTGAGGTATATGTCGTAGTTGTGATGCGGCGTGGTGTGTGAAGGGAGTACACTTGGAGCATACTCCATGTAGTGCAGCGACGCACCGTGTGACTTGCGCTATAGTGACGTATGGTGTAGAGTGAAGAGAGTACACGTGGCATGTACTCTGTGTTGTGTAGCAATGCACCGTATGATGTGTCACGAATAAAACGATGGTTGCATAGTTAAGGAGTGTAGAATGTGTTGTGTAGCAACGGGAACTGTGTAACAATGTCCCGAAATAGCTGTAACGTGGCCTGTAGTCCTACGTGACTGCTATCACCTTGTGGTTGACTTATGACTGAGAGTATGTGCGAAGTGGTAGAAAAGTATGAGAGTAATGCAACGGAAGCATGACGGGCATCGTGACGAGACTCAGGATTTGTCTCGAGCTACGTGACGTGACAGAGGTGCATTTGTGGATACAGTCCTCTTGTTAAGTGTCAAGATGAACTTGTACAAGGTCGGGAAGTAGGAAGTGTCCTACCGACCGAGTCTGAGCAAATTGGTATCCGAGTATGGAGCTTGTTTATACAAGCGGGCATTCATTGAACTATAAGTTGATCTTCGGTGAAAAAGGGTAAGGTACATGTGCATCTGGTAAGACACGTGTACCAGACAGGTTTACCATATATAATGGGTAATCTGTCCTCAGCATGGTTGCACAATGTTTAAGCCTCAGAGTTGGCTTAAAGCCGTGTGACATGTATGGATGGGCATGAGGATTGAGTATAGGCTAGGATACATGAAGGTAGTAATGGGTAAGTTGTCTAGGATTAGGATGCATGAGTCATGCATCGGCATGTGGTTGATAGAAGCATAAGATGAAGGTCTTAGTGTCTTAACTCTAAGGTGAATCACTGAGGTTCACTTTAAGGAATAAGACTCCAAAGGTTTTAACACAGTAAATGACACGAAAGAGCCCAGGGATCGATGAAGAGTGTTCCAAGTGAAGCATAGTTCTATTTCTAGTATAGATGCTTATGCATTAGATAGAGAATGACGTAAGGTTATGTGTATGCATGTGGATTGCCATCTGACAAGCACACAAATGGACTGCATGGAATGAGTATGTCATGAAGTCCAGGTAAGTATTGCGTTCATACTCTTCTAGAGTTTTCTAAAAGATAAGAAGATGAAAATGAAACGCTTTTCTCTTACAAAACACGTTTTACAAAAAAGAACACTAAGTATAAGTTTTCAAGTATACGTACGTAACGGCCCCTCTTGGCAGCCCCTTTTCATGCACCCAATATACATAAGTGTATGCATGTGGATGGAGGTTATACGTGGTATGTATTGTATGTATGTTCACGAAATGAAATCAGAGGCCTCCGCCCGAAGAAACTGTTTTAAAATGTCTCATGCTTTTAAAATGACTTTTATGAATGAAAGGACTGTAAGAACTGAATGAAAGAACTTTAAAGGACTGAAAGGACTGAAAGGAATGAATGGACTGAATGCTTAATGTATGAAAATACGTAATAGCCATATGAATGGAATGGAAAGGTATCGAAAGAATGGACTGGGCAGATTGCAATACCAGGTAAGTAGTACTGGTAGTGTACCTAGCATTGCACCTTGACAGAATGGATACCCAACCCGTAGCCACAGGTGGAATCAGGTCCAAAAGACCGCTAACCCCAGCACATGGGGCGCAACAATGTGCAATGGCCAATGAAAACGATAAGAAAGAATGTATGCATGTTAAGAAAGAATGCATGTATGTATGCATGAAAATACTCTTTAAGAAATGAAGGCAACGAGGCGTGGGAAATTGTTTTACAAAAGAAAGCCTTTTCTTATATGTTAAATATATGAAGTAATGTTTATGATTCATTGCCTCATTTTAGTTTTTATGTGTGCCCTCCTAGGGACAAGATGAGCATGACATATCAAGACAGGCACAACCCAAGGGGAAGAGCACGAAAGCTTAGGCACGATATTTTGTACGAGAGGCTTTAATTATGAAATATAATATTTTTCGTTGTAACCTTTTAGATTAATAAACAAGTTTTATTTATAAACATTGAATCTTTTGTATCCTGGCATGAAAAGAAAGAAAATTTTAAAAGGAATCGTAATTCCCGTCTACTTTCTTTAAAATTATTTTGTAAAGGACACACCACAAGGGCGGGCATTACAAGTATAAACCAAGTTAATTTTATTAAAAAAGAAAAAACTTCAAGGGAGCTTTTTTCAGGCTTGAGAAGATGGAGTTTTACATGTTGACGTCTGTTATATGCTTAAGGTGTGCACAACCTGTGCAAGCTCAAGAGGAGAAGCCTACAACCATTGTGAAAGATTTGGTTTCACAATCATCAAAGTTTATCCATTGTGAAGCATGACAATTTCACGAATCTAGTAGCATATTGACGCACAATCATGGTTCCCTGAGCCAAGTCGGCAAACTCCTTAGCTCTAGCATCTCTAACTGAATTTGGGAAGAAGCATTCGAAGAATTGCTTAAAAAGGGCCAGGTATTATGGATTGCTCTCCCATTAGCTTCCCTAATTGTCCTCTCTGCAATCCACCAACATTTAGCTTCACCAGTTTGCTTAAAAGTGGAGTATGACACCCTTTGTTCTTCTATGCAATTAAGGACATAGAGTATTTCTTCTTTAACTTAGATATAGTCCTTTACTATAATTGGGTCACCTCTTCCATCAAATGAAGGTGGGTGCATATGATTGAACTACTCAACTGTACAACCCCCTCCTCATTAATGTTATGGTTGCGACCGGGGGGTTTTGAGCAATCTCTTCCATCACTTGTTGCGCCACCACTTGGATTACTTTGGAAGTGCTCGAGTTGAATTCTCTATCATTATTAGATGCATTCAAATTTGCAAAGTTACAAACATGGTGATGAGGCAACATCCTGAAAACTAGGCTTGGTTAGATGTTTCTAATAAAATACTCATATAAAAAGCACAAATATATATGTAAGTGCAATACCAAACATTAAACATCTCAATTTCTTATATATTCTTACCCATTCCTACTCATATCTTACTAAAACCTAGAGTATGCATAATTCAAGACCTTGACTCTCGTTAAAAATCATTACCTATAGTCTACAAAATCTAAACCTTAGCATTTGCTCAAATCTTGGCATCCAAAATCTAAACGTTAGCATTAACTCATACAGCTCCAACAACTCCAACTTGTTGAACCTCACTGTTTGAGAATTGGTGATCATCAAGTAGCTAGAGATAGCTTACAATGTTGGTTACAAAGAGAAGAAATTTTATGGAAACAAAGATCAAAGGCATTGTGGTTAAGATCGGGGTGCCACAACACAAAGTATTTTCATAAGAAGGCATCACAGAGGAGAAAGAAGAATTTGATTGTAGGCTTGCATGATGAAGAATGTGAGTGGTAGGTTTAGGAAAGGAGGGATATGATTATTTTGAACTATTTTCAATCCTTGTTTGCTACTTCCACACAAAGAAGGAATATGGATTTTCTAGAAGGTTTAAATGGGAGGATATTTGAAGACATGAATAGTGAGCTCACTAAGATGTTCACTAAAGATGAGGCGAGCTTAACTTTGAACTTGATGAATCTCACAAAAATTTCCAGAACTTGATGGCATGACACCTGTATTTTTTCAAAAGTAGTTACACATTTTTGGTGAGTCTATAACTATTGTTGTGCTACAAGCTTTGAATTGTGGTAACTTCTCTTATTCACTCAATCACACTTTTATTACCTTGATTCCAAAAAAGAAGAAGCCTGATAGAATTATAGATTTTACAACTGTAAGTTAGTGTAATGTGATATACAAAGTGATATCTAAGGTGTTGGTTAATAGGCTTAAGCTTGTTTTTCAGTTTGTAAAGTCTACCATGCAAATCGAATAAAGTGGGACTACTTGGAGGAAGTCATGCATAGGATGAGGCAAAGTGGGTGGAGACTTTTATGATGTGTGTAAGAATTGTATCCTTCTTAGTGTGGATCATTGGAGAACCTAAGTGCTCAATAGTGTTTAGTAGGAATGTTGGCAATGTGCAACTGGAGGCAGTGTTTTGAATACTGTGCCAAAACAGTAACCAACATGGGGGAGGTAGGTGTTTTGTACTAGGCCAAATACTGGCCATTTTAGTGCATTGAGGTCAATACCAGCTGGTTTTTGGGGTTTCACTCAATATGGAAATTTTGGTCCAAGATTGTTCTAAAAAATGGGAATGGCAATTTTGTAAGGTGAAAGACAAAGACTAGTCCATAAAGTGAATCTCAAACTCAATGACTTTTCAATTGTTCATTTCTTCCTAACCTCAAAGCCTGCAGTCACCCTCACCCTATACCGATTTCATAATTCAAATTTAAAAATTTAAATGCGTTTATCGTGTATATACATTTTTAAGGTTTATATTGTTGTTAATTTAGAACATAGTTTATATATATAATTTATTTATTTATATATAGACTATTCGAAAACGGTACTGATAATAAAATATTTTGTTCTAGTGCTTCGACTGGAACAGTCACCAAAATAGTATTCAAAACTTTGACTGGAAGAGCTCTTGTCTTTTTAGGTTTACCCCTAGTAGTTGGTTAAGAAAAATCCTAGGCTTTCTCAAATGAGAAATGATATTTACAGCTGTGGAGTGCGCAAACGCCCTACAATATCTTTGAAAAGAGTGAGTAAATATGAGACCTACATGAAAAAATTATTTTTTAATAGTGGACCTACTCTTTTAAAAAATAATTATACGGCACTTACACATTCCACTACTGTATGTAAGATTACTCTTCTCAGATATCAAGCACAAAGTATGGTAGAAGTTTCAAAGCTGGAAGGAGATGCTTTTGTCCCAAGGAGGAAGAAAGGTGTTAATAAAGGTAGCTGGTCTTTCGATCCCCACTTATTCCATGAGTTGTTTTAAATTGTCTGAAAACCTATGTAATGAACTGGAACAAATGATGCCAAAACTTTGGAGGGGACAGAAACAAAAGGACCACAAAATCCATTGAGTTAGTTGGAGGAAGATGTGTGGGCCTAAACATGTCGGGGGGACAAGGTTCAATGATCTTAGAATGTTTAATAAAACTCTACCTGCTAAACAGGGATGGAGGATAACGAAAAGAGTCCACTCTTCTCATTGAATATTTAAAGCCAAAAATTTCCTTATGGGAGTTTCTTAGACTCAAGATTGGGTCACAATCATTCCTATGTTTTGAGAGGCTTTTGGGAGGTGTAAAAAGTGTCAGGCCCTTGGGTGTAGGTGGAAATTGGGAAATGGGAGATCTATTAAGATATGAAATGATTACTGGATTCTTGGGATTAGAAGCTTACAACAAAGTTAAGGGAGGGAAAAACTAGGGACAATATTGCAATAATTGATAGCCTTATAGATGATCATACTAAATTGTGGGATTGGATGAAGTGAGAAACTTTCTACCTCCATCAGCTACAATTGAGGGTTTGAAAATTATCCTAAACCCAAGAGAACATGAAGATACACAAATATGGCCACTATAGAAGGATGAAATTTCTAGTGTCAGAAGTGCTTATAGATTATTCAAAAATAAGAAGATAGAAAGGTTGACAAGGGAGAATTCAAATGGTGGGTGGCATAAGCACATATGGAAAGAGATTTGAAATATGCAGCTCTCAAATAAGGTGAAAGTGTTTCTTAAAGAGCTTGTAAATATGGGCTACCAACAAGACACAATCTGAAGAAGAGAAAGGTGTTGTCTAATGATAATGATAACTGCCAACTATGTAATGGTGTGATGGAGGATATTGCACATGCTCTCTATTATTGTCCTACATTGCAAGACAACTGGAGAAAAAATTTTCTTGCATTTCAATTAACTGACTCTCACCAAGAGTTTGTGGAGATTGCCAGCCAGGTAAGTGGAAAATGTAACACAGAGGAGGTGGAGCTTTTCTTTCTAATTGCATGCAATTGCTGGTATAGAAGAAATCAAATGGCTTATGGGAATAAGAACTTGTTACTTGATCAAGTGATTGGTCATGCCCTTGCTGTGCAGAAGAACAATAAAGAGCTCAAAGGTAGGCCACTGAAGATGAACAAGAGTTGTTGTTATGGGAGCTTCAATCCACCACAACGGGTTATGAAACTAAACGTGGATGGTGCTATGTTTGCTAATCAACATAGTTCAGGTGTAGAGATTATTCTCCGAGATGATCAAATGTCAATGATTATGGCAACAAGTAGGAAGGACCATGAGGTTAATGATCCAATAGAGATTAAACTGCTAGCAATGCTTAGGGGTCTACAACTAAGTGTTCATTTGGGAATAAAGGATATTATTTTATTAAAATTCTATTTTTCAGACTTTTTTTTAACACTCCAGCCACACCCCTCCACCTTGGCAGTACAAAATGACCAAAAAGGGCCTTTTATAAAATCACCCTTCTTCAACCTCACTCAATGATGATTTCTCTGAAGCGATGGCATTACTAGTCATTTAACTCGATGACGACAAGATTTAAACCGCTACAACCCATCACTTGACGACAACAACGACAACGATGACTTCTTCACTGTACATAGTTGCTTAGATCTGGGCTTGGAACTTTTTGTTGTTACAATGGCGACTTCTTCACTTTTTCATTGTACGTAGTTACGTATTTGAGTCTTTTTCTTGAATCTTTTCTGTAGATCTGGGTTTGGAATTTATTTGTTTGCTGAAGTGTTCTTTATCTCCCTAATGGCTTGTTCCTTTTTTAGGCAACGATGTGATGCCAACCTTGACTTTTCTCCCTCCTCTTACATTGGTTGCATTTTCATCCTAATTTACTTCGATAATGTGATTACATTGGCTACATTTTCACCCTAATTGTCTTTAATGATTGTAGGGGTTTGATATTTTTGCCAAAAACTTTGAATAGATAATGTACCGTACAATTTAAATTGAGGCTAAAAATTTATTGTGAAATGCATTTTTCACACATGGTGATAATGTTTTTAATTTCCAAAGATGATGGTGCAATGCTCACAAAGGCAGTGCTCGCAAGTCATCTGTGTTTTTTTTTTTTTTTTTTTTTTTTTTCTGCAGTGCTCTCAAGACTGGGCATGTGTACAAAATTGCAACTGGTAGGAATCATATTCCACCCAAGGCCGATTGATGTTGTTGGGGATTTCTTTCTTACACTATTAACTGCAATGGGATCACACATATTTAAATGCTTCTATTGGATGTTCGTAGATTTTTTTCTATATATTACAGAACAGAATATGGATTTCTCTTAGAAATTAAAGTAATTAGGCCTCAATAATGCCACTATCTCAACAAGGTTTCCACAGTAGCGTAGGTTGCCATTTATTGATCCCCCCATTGGTCACTTCTACATCTTCAACTTAGTGAAATGGTAGGCCTAAGATTAATTCCTAAGAACAAAAGTACCACATAAAAGTGAACTACTATCCCAAGAGGAAACAAAATCCCAAGAATAGATTTTTTTATTATTATTTGATCTAGTGTAGGAGCCCACATCTATAATCTTTCTCCTCATTTCTACCCCGCTTCGTTCCTCAGTTTAATACGTCCTTTGTTTGCTTTACGTTGTTCAACATTAACTTGTACTAATAGATTTTTTGTTTTCAAGGGCAATTTGACTACAATTTCTTTATATGGCCAGATGATTATAAAGAAATGTTACAATATGAACTTCTAGAAAGATCGAATGAAATTTAGAAAGACGAGGAAGAACTCTCGAGAAAGGAGGTTTACCTTCAGAAAATGGAGGATGAAGTCTTCAAAAGAAAGTGTTATGTTCAGAAAGGGAAGATGGGCTTAGGGTGGAGAAGAGGTGTTCATGTACTGGCAATTGATTTTGATATGTATTTTCAACTATTTTGGCAACACTACGGGCTCTCTCAAAAAGGCCTTCCTCCATAATATTGTAAATGTAAAGAAAATATCCACAACTTAGTTGTGAAGTCAGGATATTTTGTACTTGAGAATTGTTGGTTGTAAACATTACTCTCTTATATGAAATATTCTATGGGTAGTTTCAATTTTTGCATTGAATGGGAAATTTTTATCACCTTTAAATGACATAAGATCTTATTTTTGAAGAGTTAAAATCTAATCCACTTCCGGATAAGTTATTATACGACATGTGAATAAAGCCTACACATGGATAGCTTCCATGCCAAAAGAACCAAGGGTATAAAATCCTACACTTAGTACCGAAATTTTAGTTTTATAGCATACCTGAAAATTGAAAGTGATCTCTAAGTGATTCCTAAACTAGAATCAATTAGGAGCAGCAAAAGGTCTATAAAAGATACATGTTAGAAGTTTGCAAGTATTAAAGTGGACTTGTTACCTGGTTGGAAGATATTCAGCTCATGTTTCAAGAATCAATGGGCGAAACATTTTGTGCATAAAAGAAGATTTTATATGTGTAATCTCCCAATCAATCAAACTTATATTGTTAAATTCTAACTAAGTAAAAGGCTTCTAATCTCAAGTTAAAAAAACTCCATTCATTCAAAACTAATTCATTACATTACAAAATATCCATACATTACAGGAAATCACTTTGTAGACTTGTTCATACATTATACAAAATCAACTACTTCATTACATTACATTACATAAATCAACTTGTTCTACTTATTCAGGGGCAAGACACGATATAAACTTGTTCCATTCTCAAGATGACACCATTAATTGCCATGTTAATGCTCCAGACGATATAAACTCATTCATGTTGCACTTGTTAATGGTGCTTCCACTATGGACTGCCATATGCTGTAAAAGCTTCCATAGGAAATGAAGTATGTGAGTATTAGAAAATGATCATACCTTGTTGATTCTATTAGTAGGGGTTGCACTGTCAGTAGGGGCTGCATTATCAGTAGGGGTCGGACCATCAGCAGGGGCCGCACTATGTTAATGTGAGTCACTTGATATGGAAGTTTACACAATTGTGACTTCTATATAATTTTTACCAATCAAACTAGGAAAAGAGAAGAAACAATATGGATGCTAGCACAAACAAAGGCTAACTAAGGCTACAAGTTTTCAAAACATGATATAAACAATTTTGCAAACCTCAAGCTTTCTTTTACTTTTGACTTTGTTATTGTCCCCACTGCAGTTTTTTTTTTACTATTTTCGACTATAGAAACTCTTTATGCTATTCAAGACCTCCCTTAGCCTCTTACAACGTTTGGACTAAGTACAATCTTACCCTTGGATGCAAGAGCGTCTGTACTTAGTCTGTCAACTGACCGCCTCAAGTCATGTAGAGCCTCTTTTACCCCAAGTAAATGCCCACCATATTCTAGTAATGCTCCTCACTTGTTGATAAATATGGTGCTACTTCACGAAACAACCTCATGAGGTATTCATGCCTACATGCATCGGGATTGTCACACAAGTTATCATAACTACTCTTAATGAGAATGTATTTGCACTTGATGTCCTTTCTCTAGCGATCCAAAATGTACTTGATTGGTAAGGATGCGTCCCTCTTATGAAGTCTATACACAGCAAATGCAAGTCTACACAAAGTTTCCTGAGTCTCAAACAATGCACATGTACATTTCACTTCGATCTCCTCATTCTTAAGGTAAATAGTGAAGTTGACGTATTTAACAAAGTTCTCAATCTGTAAAGTGTCTAAGACCTCATACGTGGAGATCGCACCCTCTATTTTCACAAGTGAGTAGTTACAGTTACAATATATCATTCCCGTCACTTCAGATTGCACCTCCTTGAATTTAGCATTCGTGTACACACTTGAAAACTATTTTTCTATGACAGTAAATGAAAGACATGGTATTGTGGCATTACATGAAGTTAAGTCGGCGGCTTGTTCACTCTCCACTTTCTTCCTAAGGGCATTGTCAAATTGATCTACGAGCTCTTTCAGTGTGGTACCCAAATGTACAAAGCCATCAAAGAAGGCATTCATGCTTTCACTTCTCTGTGTAGTACTCATCCCAACCCAGAACACATCCTTCAAGAAAACTGATACCCAAAATGAGTGCTCACTATATAAACCACTCAACCATGCATTGTCCTCAAGTTTGTATGCATGAATTAGCCTCTTCCAACTCTATTCAAATTCCTGAAACCTATTTTTCTATGACAGTAAATGAAAGACATGGTATTGTGGCATTACATGAAGTGAAGTCGGCGGCTTGTTCACTCTCCACTTTCTTCCTAAGGGCATTGTCAAATTGGTCTACAAGCTCTTTCAGTGTGGTACCCAAACGCACAAAGCCATCAAAGAAGGCATTCATGCTTTCACTTCTCTGTGTAGTACTCATCCTAGCCCATAACACATCCTTCAAGGAAACTGGTACCCAAAATGAGTGCTCACTATATAAACCACTCAACCATGCATTGTCCTCAAGTTTGTATGCATGAATTAGCCTCTTCCAACTCTATTCAAATTCCTCACAAGTTTGGGAGTCGTATAGACAACCTTGAATGCTAGATTTCAGGTTGCAGTTATACATTGCATGTAATACCCGAGTCTTACTATATAAATCTTTACGTCATTTCATTTTTATTAATTCTTTAAATTAAATATTTTAAGATAAAGATTTTTTTTATTATCTTATTATTTTGTAATTTTATTTTAAGATGGGTGTGCTTTTATTTTTATGTGGGTTATTAAAATAAATTAAGTACATGATTTTTAAGGCCTTATAGTATTTTCTCTTAAAGCTCTCAAATTTTTATTATTTATGAAAGAGCCCAGATGATTCCCACCATTGGATTGGTAGTTGGAATAAATATCTTCCTAAATCTAATCCTAGTCGTCCATTTCACCAAGCTTCTTAGGTAAGTTTTGACTAAGTCTTAAAGTGATTCTTTTCCCCCTTTCCGTTGGCTACGTTGTTAGCTTATGAGGTAAGTTTAATTAAAATAACCCAAGTCCTTATTCTCCTTTTCAACCCATCCGCTACTTCAATAAGGAAGAAAACCCCTTCTTCTCTTCTTCCTCCAAACCAAACAGAGCGTCCTCTCTTCTTCTCCTTCTCATCTTCAAGATCAAGGAAAACCATAGCTTTCTCTCCACTTCCTAGTGCCGTGCGACTTACAAGAAAAGGAAGAAACTGTTTCTTTCTTTCCCCAAGTTGTGCCTTACTCCTCTTCCATACCCATTTTCGGGTTGTTCCTATGTAACACCCGTCCTTGTGATGGGTCCTTTAGAAAATGATTTTAATAAAAATAGATGGAAAATACAGTTCCTTTTGAAAAGTTCTTTTCCTTTCATGCCAGGATACAAAAGACTCCATGTTTATAAATAAAACTTGTTTTCTTAATTAAAAAGGTTACAGCAGAAAATATTAATTTTCATAATTAAAGTCTCTCGTACAAAATATCATGCTTAGGTTTTCATGCTTTTCCACTTGGGCTGTGCACGTCCTGATACGTCATGCTCATCTTGTCCCCGGGAGAGCACATATAAAAACTAAAATAAGTCGATGACTCATAAGCATTACTTCATACAATTAACATATATGAACATAGGTTTTCAATCATGCATTCATCACTCCATACATATCATACATATCATGCATAGACATGCAATTCATTTTAAAACGTTGCGAGGAGAAGTTTTTCTTCAAAAACGTTTTCTTTCTTAAAACAGTTCCCCACGCCTTTAATTCTTAAAGAGTTTGTTCATGCATATATCTTTTCTTACATACATTCATCCATACATTTTTTCATACATACATGCATTCTTTCTTAACATGCATACATTCTTTCTTATCGCTTTCATTAGCGATCTTTTGGACCTGATTCTGCCCGTGGCCACTGGTTGGGAATCCATTCTATCAGGGTGCAGCACTAGGTGCACTACTAGTACTACTTACCCGGCATTGCAATCTGCCCAGTCCAGTCCTTTGGTACCTTTTCCATTCCATTCAAATGGCCATTACATATCTTCATACATCATGCATTCAGTCTGTTCATTCCTTTTCAATCCTTTCATTCCTTTATAGTCCGTTCAGTTCTTTATAGTTCTTTACAGTTCTTTCATTCAGTTCTTACAGTCCTTTCATTCATAAAAGTCATTTTGAAAGCATTGGACATTTTAAAAAAAAAGTTTTCTTTCATGGCATCGTTTTAAAAACGTTAGTTCGTGTATCTTTTAAAAAAATAGTTTTCTTTCATGGCATCATTTGAAAACGTCAGTTCATGCATCTTTTAAAGCATTAGTTCGTTTCATTTTATGAACATACATACAATACATACCATGTATAGCATCTATCCACATACATACACTTACTTACTTTGGGTGCGTGAAAAATGGCTACCAAGGAGGGCCGTTACTTATGTATACTTGAAAACTTATACTTAGCTTTCTTTTTTGTAAAACAGGTCTCGTAGAGAAAAGCATCAATTCGTAAAGAAATTTAAAGAAAATGCATTTCATTTTCCTTTTCATTTATTTAGGAAAAACTTTAGAAGAGTATGAACACAATACTTACCTGGACTTCATTCCATACTCATTCCATGCAGTCCATTCGTGTGCATGTCAGATGGCAACTGTAATAGCCCTCTATAAATTCAATGGTAGAATTTCTATAGACTTGAGGAACTTCGTGAAAACTCCTTAAAATTTCACGAATCGGCTAATCGCAAAGGTTTTAGCCTGTCAACATAGTCAGTGTTATCACTCGCTATGGTGGCAGAAATGCGATTTTAATTGTTTGAGGTAGTTAGAAGTGTCAAATTGCGTTATAGTCTACACCACTAGACTCAATAGAATATTTAGGATTTTATGGCCCAATAACCAATTTTCATAATTTCGAATGAAACGGCTGTTCGAAACTGTGAATTTATTTATAGGGGCACTTCGAGGTTGAGTTTTGGTAAACGGTTTTTACTGTAGGTTAATATGAATATTTAGGATTTTTCAGTACTAAGTTTATTATGTTTTTTTGGAGTGAATAGTAATCTCGATAAGCGTACTAAGTGTAGTGTTTTCAAAATCACAGTGTGGAATGTCCAAATTAGGTTAGAGATATTTTATTTGGATACTTGGCAAGATCTTAGCCACACATAGTGAATAGTATTAGACACTTGGCACAAAGAGAAACCATTAGATGGATTTGTGAAGGAAATCAAGGTGTGAGATCATGTCACCTCAGCAAAACCCTTTTCATCTGATCAACCTTTTGAGCCAGATCAAAGTGGGTTTCAACCCTAGTGAAACCCTAAATGGTTGGAATCCATTTGAAACCCCAAAAGCTTGGTTGAAACCGAAACCCTAAACGGTTTCCCCAAACCCTAAATTGGCCTTCAAACCCTTTTCAATCCAATTTCTAGTATTGTGTTTAATCACTTGATTAAATCACTTCTACATGCTATTAATTTCTCAAATTCTTGTTATGACATCATTATCCAACCTTTTAAACTTTGAAAATTTGTTTGGGCCAAGAAAAATTAGATTTGGGCTTGATAGTATCTCAAACCTTAACCAAACCCCCTTTAAACCCCAAATTGAAGCCCACTTGGTTGGGGCCCACCAAGGCCCACGAATTTGGCCACCTTGGCAAAGTTTCTTGGAGAAGTTTCCTCCCCCACATGGCAGACCATTCACTGCCCTTGGCTGCACCCAATAGTGCCTTGATGAGATGGAGAAACCCACCCCATCAACCTCCACACCTCATAGCTTCTGCAGGCAATCCTTTGCCACCCACTATTCTTCACTTTATGTCACATAGCCACCTCCAATCAAGGGTCATTAAGGTCCATATCTTCCCCCTACAGAAGGCTTGAGTCATGAAAGACACACTTACTTCACTTTAATCACTTCTTCACCCCGTTCTTAGAGAGAAACCCCAAAGAGCTCTCTCGGGTAGATTTCGGGGTCTTCTTACGTGGAGCTTTTCGACCCTTTGTAAGTATTTTCACACAATGACTCCTTCATAAAAGTTGTTCCTCTTTGAGTCTAGTTTCCGTAGATATATTATTCATATCATTACATGGTCATTTTGTTGGTAAAGAGTATTTCTAACCATGGAAAGGTCATTCTGGGCGTGAATCTGGAGAGTATGTTATGTTTTGGAGTTTTTATTTGGAAAAACAGTTTTTATTTGGAGAAAGTTTGAATATTTCGTGGTTTGATCTTACTCTAATGGCTTTGATATTTTTATATGATGATCCTAAGTATCTTATTTTCATGTTAGGATATTATTTTGAAAATATTTCGTATTAGTTTCAAAGATATGATTTTTCTATGCAAGAGGATTCCGGTTAGGCCTAAGATTTGATGTGTTTGGGTTAGATCTATGTTTTATTGATTTTTAGCCATGTGATTTCAAGTTTGATGGTTGGATCCTATTTAAGACACATTCTTAAACCATGTGATGCTTTATTTCGAAGATCTCACTTCGTTAAGCCATTGATCAAGAGATTTATCAAAACTAGTTAAGGAAAAAGTTTCTGTTTTTGGACTAAGTGTAAAACCAAAAACTTCAAATGTTATTTTGTGATTTTGGTGACTTTAGTTTGATGATTTAAAGCCTGGTTGATCTTAGGATGATGTTATGAATATGTTAAAAGTAAGATTTGATTTTTTAGAATTCTTGGAGATATTTTGATTTAGGGTCAAAGCTTGTATTAAGTGTTTGGATCTTTTTACAAAAAATTTGGTGTGGATTATTAGCTTTTTCTAAATGGATGTTTTAAGTATGGTTTTAAACTTAGGATTGAAAGATGTTTGTTGTAAAATTTTGGTTTAAGCAAGAGTTTTGAAGTTGGAAGGAATTGCAATAAAAATCAAGAGAAATGGCCTATGGATGTTTCGGCCATAGTGTGTTTTCTATAGTTGTGTTTTGTTTTAAATTTTTCTGAGTTGATATTTAAGTTTAGGACAAAATTTACATGAGGAATGTAAATTTTGAAAATTTTTGGAGTTATGTTAAGGATGACACGGACCTAAGCGTGTTCATCACAAGTTATGTTAAGGGTGACACGGATCTAAGCGTGTTCATCACAAGTTATGTTATGCGGTGCCATGGACTTAAGCGTGGTTCACCTTATGTAAAGTTTCTATAGATCTCAGATCACGTTTAAGTTAAGTTATTCATGTCAATCACGACCCTAAATGCTAGGATGGGGTAATATCCTAGTGGAACTCCTTTGTTCACGCTGGAGTGTCTAAATAGGTGTGAAATTCCCTGGGTTGACGAAGTACAGTCAGCAGGTTGCGAATGGGGCCTAAGTAACTGGTCACCGGAGCGCGCCAGGTACTAACGCCGATGGTGCCATATTTTATTTTATATGTATTCATGAGGCCACAACAACTGTGGAGCATGAAGTATGGGGCTACAACAACTGTGAAGCATACACTACGTGAGACACAGCAATTGTGACACGTAGAATACATGGGGCCACAACAACTGTGGAGTACGTATTAACTCACTCACAGCTGGTCTAGATACCTGTGTTGTGATGCGGTAATCGGCAGGGACACACGGCTCTAGTGTAGCACCTATATGGTCACATTATTAATCAAAACAATTGAATAAGATTCCAAGTTCATGTCAAGAAGTTAAGAATAAGTAATCATGGTTAACCCATGAGATAAGAATAAGTTTCAGATCAAGTCCACGTTAAGTCAAGTTTCAGATCAATGTTATGTTATGTTATGTTATGCTCACATACATGTTATGTTCATGTTCACGTTAAGTTCAAGTTCATGTTCACATCATGTTATGTTCACATTTATGACATGTTTAAGCTCACGTTCATGTTATGTTATGTTCACGTTCACATTATGTCTCAAGTTCACGTTTATGTCATGTTATGCTCAGGTTTATGTTATTTTCAAATTCATATTTATGTTATGAATGTTTACGTTCATGCTATTTTTCAAGTCCATGTTATGTTTCAAGTTTCACGTTCATGTTATGTTGCTAGTCCATGTTATGTTTTAAGCTCAAGTCCATGTTATGTTTTAAGCTCAAGTTCGTGTCATGTTAAGTCAAGTTCAGTTCACGTTTAAGTTCAGGTTATGTCATGCTATATGTCAAGTCATGCTATGCTTATTTACGACTTTATTTATGCATTTATGTTTTTACTGCCATGCATGCATCTTTAATCTGTGTGGGAGTTTCCTGTTAACTTACTGAGATTTGTAATCAGATCTCACCGTGGTAGTCCCAACTACCATTCCCTCCGAATGGTAGGTGATGTGTCAAGATCAGAGCAGGGAGCAGACATTCGTAGACTAAAGGAGGTTGACTAGACGCCGCAGACACGACGCGGAGCTTACAGCTTCCATAGTTAGTTTTTGGACAGTATTCTGGCCTCGTTAGTCGAGTTACATGAGTTACTCGACGAACTTCCTCAATAGTTTATTTTGGTAATGTAAATATGGAGTTTGATCTTCCATTTTTTTGAGGTTATAGTCCTCTAAGACTCATACTGAAATCGTGGATGTTTATTTTGTTAAGTATACTTGGATTACGATTTAACTATTTAGGATATTATAAGTTTGGTGCATAGTATTGCTCAAGAAAAAAAAAGGATTATCCGCTACGAATATTGCATAATGCTAGATGCATGTTAGGAACATTGCATCTTATATGTCATGAACGGGGGCAGGTAACCATGTGTTGCATGTCCCGACGCTTCAGATGTCCGTTCAATCCCAAGCAGAATTTGAGGGCGTCACAGCAACCTACATGCATACACATAACCTTATGTCATTCTCCATTTAATGCATAAGCAGCTATATTAGAAATAGAACTATGCCTCACTTGGAACACTCTCCATCTATCCCTGAGCTCTTACATGCCATTTACTATGCTAAAACCTTTGGGGTCCTATTCCTTAAAATAAACCTCCGTAATTCACCTTAGGGTTAAGACACTAGGACTTTTGTCTTACTCTTCTATTTACACATTCCGAGGCATGATTCCGATCGACAGAGCCATGCGTTCCAACCTTAGACGATATACTCGTCACTACCTTCATGCACCCTAACCCATACTCAATCCTCATTCTCATCCATGCATGCCACATGACTTTAAGCCAACTCCTTGGCTTAAACATCATGCAACCATGCTGGAGATAGATTATCTATTACATACGGTAAACCTGTCTGACACGCGTGTCTCGCCAGAGGCACATGTATCTTATCCCTTTTTATCACCTAAGACCAACTTATAATTCAACGAACGCCCGCTTGTATAAGCAAGCTCCATACTCTGATACCAACTTGTTCAGACCCGGTCGATAGGACTCTTCCTACTTATTGGCCCAGTACAAGTTCATCCCAACACTTGACAAGAGGATTGCATCCACAAATGCACCTCTATCACGTCACGTAGCTCAAGACTAATCTCGAGTTACGGCACAACGCCTGTCATGCTTCCACTGCATTACTCTTATACTTTTCCACCATGTCACACATACTCTCAGCCATAAGTCAACCACAATGTGACACCCATCATCTCATACTACAGGCCATGTCACAGCTACTTTGGGACACTATTACACAGTTCTCAACACTACACAATACACTCTACGCTCCTCAACTATGCAATCACCCTTTTATAAGCGACACACCTTATGGTGCATCACTACACAACACAGAGCACACGCCACGTGCACTCTCTTCACTCTACACTACACATCACTACGTCACACGGTGCGTCGCTGCACTACATGGAGTACACTCCACGTGTACTCCTTTCACACCATGCCGCATCACAACTATAGCATACACCTCAGGCCCATACTTCACAGCACAGTCCACAACACTATATGATTATGCCCAACACTTTATTACACAACTATGCAGCGAACTCCACAATTACCAATAGCACAGTCCACAACCTATTAACTAACATATATCATAAATAACAAGAGATAGAGGGTTATACCATCAACAGGATAACCCGTACATTGCTTGCTACCCATCACGATCAAGGTGTTGGAGGAATCGTATGTGGCAGTTAACACAACATACAGTGGCTGTCCACCATGTAAAGTGGCGTTTGAGCTTGGGAATAGCTAGGCATGGTCTTAGAAAGGCTCAAGGTGGCCTTATGGTGGTCTGAGGTGGCGGAACACGGTGGCTTCACGCCATGAACAGTGCACTCGAGAGAGAGTAAAGGTGCTTGAGGTGGAGGAAGGCTATAGAATTTCGTGGGGAGCTAGGAGGAGGAAGAGTAGTTTTATTGAAAGAAAACAAAATTGAAGAAAATTGTAATTATCAGAAAATTTTAATTTGATGGTAACAACAAAGAGCGAATAAAAATTTACAACAATAGGAAAGGAACTCCTTAATTACTCTTAAACAGGTGGCTGACATATAGAGCCAAATTGCCAAAAGTTGAGGAAGTGAAACATAAAAACTTGGAAAAGCACCCAGTTATGATATGACATTCCACATAACTAGTTATCTAGTGAATGTGGGGTTTTGGTTAAATATATGTTATTGCTATACATTATTAAGTGAAATACAAAGCTTAGTTTATGGTTTATACATGCAACACCCTGTACCTGAAGGTCCAGAGAGTTACTTCTTGACACTTAAACTCATATCTCAAATTTACAGACAAACTCCAAAGTCTCTATAAACATAAATCTAATTGGTTCAAAACAACTACTTCAATATAATTACTTTAAGAATCCACAAAATCTCAAAATAAACATAAACCTTCCAAAATACCAACTCAATAGAACAAAACAAATCTACTTAATAAAACTCTCTAATAATCAAAGTATCATCTTTGTACTTAATCCACTATGCTTACATAGCCTTGCACATTCTTCCTATTCTTGATCCTCAGCTGAAACATCCAAAACATCTGAAAATATTGTAAAGATAAGGGTTGAGTTATCAACAACTCAGTAAGCAGTGAACATATAATAGAGTATAAACAAGAGCCAGTTACAAAATGCAAAACAAAACATATTAATTATAGAACAAAGAACAAAATATATTAATTACAGAATGCATAACAAAACATATTATCAAAATATCAGAACGACGATTTCAGAAGTATAAAATATTGTAAAGATATGGATTGAGTTATCAACAACTCAGTAAGCAGTGAACATATACCAGTGGTAAACATGAGCTGGTTACAGAATGCAGAACAAAACATATTATCAAAATATCAGAGCGACAATTTCATAAGTACTCATATACAAAAGTCCTTTACTAATATTGAGCATCATCTTATCAGAGCAAAGGCATCATATCATAATGGAGACCATGTTTAACTCTCGTGGCAAGGTTGTGCTATCCCCAATGGCCAAACCTAATAAAAACATAAGTAAATCTTCCCTTTATCATTCTCAAAGTCTCGAATGTGCACATAGAAAAGATCATATAGAAAAATCACTTTATTTTCAAAGTGGGTGTAATACAAAACAAACATGTTGGTACCAATACAATAACATAATCTGAATTAGAGATGTCAAAATGAAAATAGAAATAGAAACAAAATCAAAATGTTATGCCATAAGTTTATTAGATGCAACATTTCATATCAAAATCAGAGTGCTGAATAGATACAATTCACATAATCATTTACAAAATTTCATATTCATATTGGTTCTTTTTGCACAGTTGAGAACAGAATGTAAAAAATTTTCTCATGACTAAATCAGTCAGGACAAAAATATTTTTCTCTTTCCTTATTCAAATACAACGAGTAATGCAAACAAAATGACCAAGGTTGTTTCCAATGTTCCATAACAAAAACATGCACATTTTTTATCAAATCAACCTCAGTCTATTCTTTTTATGCAAAGTCTAGCATAGGAACACTGCTTACTTAAACCTCTTAACATCTTTTAATTGCCTCACATAGTGCCCAACAAGAACCAAATGACACCTAAACATTATTAATATAAGCTATAAATTAATAGAATTAAAACTAGTACATCTAAAATAAGACAAAAGCATGCTAACTCCAGATCCCCCAAACTTATAACCTGTTACTACACAACTTCAAGTCAACCAAAATAACCTCTCGGCTAGTTGGAACCACTACAATTATGAATATGACCAATCAAATATTTTATGAATATTTTCTACTTAACAAACCGACACATTTAAATCAATTCTAACCATGTGTCATCATAATATGTGTTAATTCTTTCTTTCTGCTTTAGTAAACCCATGACAATTATCCACTTAAAATTCATCCTCATTGTGTGTAATTCACTCTAACACCCTGTCAAGAAACAAACCCCAACCACTCATATAACACCATACACCCTATCAAAAAACTACTAAAATTCCCAATGCTAGCTCAACCAAACAACTTCATAATGGCCGAACTGTGCAAATCCACAACTACCACTATGCATATACTCACCTGAAATCCCTCTCAAAAATTCCAATTCAATATGCTCAGATTCTTGCCAAATATCCACATTCCATTAAAATTATAAACCTTTAATCAAGTCAAAAGTCAACCTAGTAAAGTCTAGGGTTTACCTATTGTCCATGGTGATCGATCTCGAGTTTGAGAGTTGGGGGTGCAATGTACGATCGACTTGATAGTTTCGAACTTCCTTTTTGACAAGGTGACGATGGTGATGCAGTGGAGTTTCTATTGACAACATCAAAGGTGTAGCTACTAAGAGAGAGAGAGAGAGAGAGACACACACACACACACCAAGTGAGAGTGAGCGGTATAGATGGAGGGTGAGAGATCATGAGAAAAGCAGGGAGACAGGTGAAGTAGTTGCTGTGCTAGTTAAGCAACGTCGACAAAGTCTGTCCATCTAGAGTATAAGGGATGGCAACGAATGAGAGATGTGAGAGAGAGAGATAGACAGACAGACAGATAGACAGAGACAGAAACAGAGGAGTGAGAGGGACAATCAGGGGCTAAAGTGCAAGGGGGCTCATTGGTTTGGCCTCGGGTTCGGACGGTACAAAGCCTAGCCGCAACGTAGCTATGACAACACAACAGGAAATAGTAACAAAGCCTGAATTGAAGAGAGTGGGAGAGTGAAAGATAGAGGAAGGGAGAATCGGTAGGAGTGCGGCATGGAGTGAGAGAGTAGTTGTGGAGAGTGAGGTGCATGGGAAGAGGGAATGATATGAACCCTAGGGATTGAAATCCCTTGAACCCACAATCAATTTGAAAACCAACCCAGTAAAGCCAAAATCAAACCAATGGAAAATCTAGACCCATGAAAACTCATTTCAAGAACCTAGATCTGTTGATATAGACCCGATGAAAACTTGTTTCAAGAACCTAGATTACAAGCAAGAATGCCACAAAGGTTGTGTTGCCTTTGATAAGTTCAAAAGTTTATTCAAGAATAAGAGGAGATAAACTCAACTCACAATGAAAATTCATTCAATAGTCTAACCTTTCACAATGGCCGACTACAAGGCTTAAATACCCTTTACCAACAAAATAAACCCTGGGCCAAAATAAGGCCTCTTTTTCCCAAAATAACCCCCAATGGCCGATGCCCCCTATAGTCCCCTTTAAGTTAAAAGTTTCCCTTAAAACCCTAATTAATAAAACATAAGATATATGTGGGTCAAGCATCCTCAAGTCCAATTATTATAGACTAATTCCTATGACTAATAAAATAAGTCCTTTTAATGAATTAAAAAAGTCCAAAGCCTCAATCTCATAAACATAATAATAAGCCCAAATAATTAAATCCTAAGTCATGTTGTCTTCTTCCATAGCTTGTATTAAATGGATCAAGACTAATTCTCCGTCTTTCAAGCCCATCTTGAATGTTGGATTATTGCTAGCTTTGTCCCAAATGAATTACATTAATCCTTTCATTACTCCCTTGATCTTCTTAGCTCTTGACCTTGTAATTAGCCCATCTAGAACTTGCAAATGATCTTTAAGACTTGATCCACCTTGGGGTCCATCATTCCCCCTCTCCTCAAAAGGATTCAACCTCGAATCTCCACCTACATCAAAGGGAGAAAGATCAGCAACATTGAAAGTAGCAGAAACATTATACTCACTTGGAACCCAAACCCAATCTCTTGGTTCAAAGATGACACACACCTTCACCCTTTTTTGGCTTAGAAAGCAAACTTTTCATTCTTTTGGGCAATTTGAACAATGAAAGGCATAAACAATTCCAAATCTAAAAGACTAAGTGAATTAAAGCCATAAACAATTTCAATGGGAGAATAAGTAGTATGCATAGGCCTATTATATGCAAACTCTATAAATTGGAAACAATACTCCAAAGAATGTTCATGCAACATGTCTAAAGTCTTTCTAATATCAAAATGACCCAACAAACCATCTCCATGTGTTTCACGTATAAGCAACTCACGCATAGAACTATTAAGCACACAAAGTCTATTCTCTATAAAAAAAAAAATATCTATCTAGTCTATAGAACTTACCAAATGATGCCTTCTCACACGCCTCATAAACACTAGCAAAGTCATCATCATTAACATGCAACTCCTTAACATATTCAAATCCCAATAACTTTGCATTTAAAATAAAGACAAGGGCATACCTTCTTGATAATGCATCAATCACAATATGTTCCTTACCTTGTTTGTATTTTATCGCATACAGAAAAGTCTCAATGAATTCCACCCACTTGGCATACCTTCTATTCAACTTACCTTGTCCCTTCAAGTGCTTCAAGGACTCATATTCAGTATGTATGAAAATTCCTCTAATAGGTGACAATCCACTAAGTACACCGCGAGGAAACAAAACCTCATAACCCTGCAACAAAGAGACAATGACACTAGGCAAAGATTCATTAAGCTTGTTAGTATTAAAACTCACCTTAATATAAAAACTCACTTTTGTCTTTCCTTTTCTCTGTGCAAGCTCTCTTTCTTTTTCTTTCCCATGGCTCCACTCTTTTTTCTTTACTCTCAGTCATCTCTCTATTTTCTTTTTCACTCTCTCTTTTTCTTGATGTTTCAGCTTCGTCCTTTTTTTTCTCTCTCATTTTTTTTCTCTCTCTCATTTTCGGCATCACTATTTCTTTTCTGCTCAATCTCACTTTTCAGCTTCAATTGGTCTTCATGGACCTATTTTGGGGTTAAAGGAGCAAGCTTAATTGATTTATCAATCCTTTATAAGGCTGTACATGTTCCTAAACTAATCATGAATCACCCCCTATCATACTTCCACAGCCTCTCCAACAAAATATCGCTAGCATGCATAGGCACTACCACAAAGCACCTCATCACCATACCTCCCAATAATAAAAGCCACCAAAACCTGTTTATTAACCTTGATCTCCCCACAATCATTCAACCACTGTAGCTTATAAGGTCTAGGGTGCTTCAGTAAAGGTAAGTCAACTTCTCAACTAGGGTGGTACTAGCTACATTAGTGCAACTTCCCCCATTAATAACCATACTACAAAACTTGTTGCTTACATAACATCTAGTATAAAATACGGTCTCTCTCTACTGCTCCGTATCATCTACCTTAATTTTTGTATTGAGAGCACACTTGGCAACAAGAGGCTCTCCTGGTACGGGATATTCCATTCCATCATCATCACTAGCATTAACCAACTCTAGCATCTCATTACTATCACCCTCACTCTCAATCATTACCTCCTCATTGCCACGCATAATCTTCACCCACTTATTTGGACATTGAGAAGCGATGTGCCCTAAACTCAAATATTTAAAACATTTAATATCTCTATTTCTTGAAGTTTGGCCTTCCTCTTTACTATAGCTGGATCATCTCTATCTCACTTTGGTTTCCAATGAGTGCTAGAAACCGAAGTACACCTCGTTGTCCCCTTTCTCTTTAATTGCATCTCCACCTTCATAGCCATGTGCACCATGTCCTCTATCTCCACATAATGCTGCAACTCAACTACATTGGTTATCTTCCTATTCAAACCACATAGAAATCTGGCCATAGTGGCCTCCCGATCCTCCTCTACATTAGCCCAAATCATAGCCACCTCCATCTCCTTATAATAATCCCCTACAGTCCTAGGCCCCTATGTAAGGTTTTGTAATTTTTTGTAGAGGTCTCTATAGTAGTGGCTAGGTACAATTCTCTGCCTCATGAGTTGTAATACCCGAGTCTTACTACATAGGTCCTTACGTCATTTCTTTTTATTAATTCTTTAAGTTAAATATTTTAAGATAAAGATTTTTATTATTTTATTATTTTATTTCAAGATGGATGTGTTTTTATTTTATTTGGGTTAATAAATAAATTAAGTACATGATTTTTTAAGGCCTTATAGTATTTTCTCTTAAAGCCTTTAAATTTTTATTACTTATGAAACAACCCAAATAACTCCCACCATTAGATTTATATTTGGAAGGAATATATTTCAAGACTTAATCCTAACCATCCAAACAATGCTTTATGGATAAGCTTTGACTAGTCTAGAGAGACCTCCTTTCCATCGGCTACTTGAAGACTTACGGGATAAGTTCAATTAAATTAACTAAGTCCATTTTTCGCCTTCAAACCATCAGTCTTGAGTGAGGTTAGGTGAAGTAATCATTTTCTTTTATCCTTATCTAATCCATCTCTTTCTTTTAACCCCAAAAGAAGTTTGACTAGTCCTTATCCCCTCTTTAGTCCGTCGGTCACCATAAGAAAGAAAACTTTCTTCTCTTTTCTTTCAAACCGACGCCTTCCCCTTGTTCTTCCTCTCCAAGCCAATGCCTTCTCCTTCTTCCTCTCTTCTTCTTCTTTCATTTTTCCAACTCAAGAAAAAAAAAAAAAATCAAAGTTCCTCTTCACCCCTTCAAGTCGTGTGACTCACAAAGAAAGAAATAAATTATTTTCTTCCTCCCCCAAGCCATAGCCAATGCCACTTTCCCTCTTTTCTTCTCCTCTTCAAGAAATCAAACTCCTCTCATTTTCTTCAAGTTTTGGACCTCTACTTTACCTCTTGAGAGAAACTAAGAGCTTAAGGTAAATATCCTAATTTAACTCCTTTGATTTTGATGTATTTTAGAAGCCAACTAAATTGTTTAGCTTATGTTTTGATGTATTTAAATTCTTATGTTGCAAATAAACATGTATGCTTGGCTTTTGGGCCCAAGCTGAAATTTATTTAGGGAATTTGCTATGTATTTCTCCTATATTTGAAAATGGTATGTTGCTAAATTTATTCAGGGAGTTTTGCTATGTATTTCCCCTATATCCGAAAATACTATGTTGCTAAAATATTGAGGTAGTTTTGATAAGTATTTTCCTATGATTCAAAAAGGGTATTTTTGCTAATTAACTTGATTAGTCATAAGTGATGTTAGTTGATCTTTTGATATACATATATATATGTTGATGCCATGTGTACTATGTTGGGATTGATTTAGAGGTTTTGCTTGGGTTTTATAATTTTATACCTTGCTTTTAAAAGGTATTAAATGGGTAAAGCATAAGCTTGAGTGTTTAAAGGTTTTACAATTTGTTTAATGGGTAATTTTGCTATACTTTATACTATATTTAATTCTAATGGGAGATGTTATCTAAACAATTAAATATTGCTTGTGCGTTTAGAGTATAACATGCTCTAGTATTAATTATGTTACTCTTGTAAAGGTTAAATGAGAGGTTAGTTAATTAAGATGACGTTAAGGGTAGAAAGGACGTTAGATTGTAATATTACAGCTTTCTCGTTTAAAGGGAGGCCTAAAGAATATTGGATGAGTATTAACACATTTATTATTTATTGGAATAGAACTCATATTGACGATTGGAAGTATCGAGGAGATAGAGGTAAGTAGCTATGACCATACTTCTTACACACAAAGCTCTCTTATTGTAACAGCCCGCTAGAAATTCAATGGTGAAATTTCTATAGACTTTAGAAATCTCGTGAAAACTCCGTAAGTTTTCACGAATCGACTAATCGCATAGGTTTTAGTCAGTGAAACCCTCAATGATTGGAATCTATTTGAAACTCCAAAAACTTGGTTGAAACCGAAACCCTAAACGGTTTCCCCAAACCCTAAAGTTGGCCTTCAAGCCCTTTTGATCCAATTTCTAGCATTGTGTTTAATCACTTGATGAAATCACTTCCACATGCTATTAATTTCTCAAATTCTTATTATGACATCTTTATCCAACATTTTAAACCTTGGAAATTTGTTTGGGCCAAGAAAAATTGGATTTGGGCTTGATAGCATCTCAAACCCTAACCAAATCTCATTTAAACCCTAAATTGAAGTCCACTTGGTTGAGGCCCACTAAGGCCCACGAATTTGGCCACCTTGGCAAAGCTCCTTGGAGAAGCTTCCTCCCCCACTTGTTAGACCATTCATTGCATCAAGTTGCACTCAATAATATGGAGGAACCCACCCCATCAAGTCCCATGTCTCATAGCTTTTGTAGGTTGTCCTTTGCCCCCCACTATCCTCTACCTTATCACATGTCTACACCTCCACTCAATGATTTTTAAGGTCTATATATTCCCCCTGAAGAAGGCTTGAGTCGTGCAAGACTCACTTACTTCACTTTAATCATTTCTTCACCCCGTTCTTAGAGAGAAACCCAAAAGAGCTCTCTCGGGCAGATTTCTGTGTCTTTTTGTGTGGAGATTATCGACCCTTTGTAAGTATTTTTACACAATGACTCCTTCATAAAAGTTGTTCCTCTTTGAGTCTAGTTTCCGTAGATATATTTTTCGTATCATTCCATGGTCATTTGGTCAGTCAAAAGTATTTGTAACCATGGAAAGGTCATTCTGGGCGTGAATCTGGAGAGTATGTTATGTTTTGGAGTTTTTGACCAAGCTAATGGGCATATCTTGGTCCGAAAATTTTATGGAGTGTTGTTAGAATGTGTTTAAGAGTTTTCATTGAAGTTTTGTTGCATGAATAAAGCTTTTGATGATATATTTTCTTAGATCTAGAAACTCGAAAACTGGAAGTGGAAAAACAGTTTTTATTTGGAGAAAGTTTGAATATTTCGTGGTTTGATCTTACTCTAATGGCTTTGATATTTTATATGATGATCATAAGTCTCTTATTTTCATGTTAGGATGTTATTTTGGAGATATTTAGCATTAGTTTAAAAGATATGATTTTTCTATGCAAGAGAATTTCGGTTAGGCCTAAGATTTGATGTTTTTAGGTTAGATCCATGTTTTGTTGGGTTTTAGCCATGTGATTTTAATTTTGATGGTTGGATATTCTTTAAGACACGTTTTTAAACCATGTGATACTTTATTTCAAAGACCTCACCTTCTTAAGCCATTGATCAAGAGATTTATCAAAGCTAGTTAAGAAAAAGTTTCTGTTTTTGGACTAAGTGTAAAATCAAAAACTCCAAGTGTTATTTTTGTGATTTTGGTGACTTTAGTTTGATGATTTAAAGCATGGTTTATCTGAGGATGATGTTATGAATATGTTAGAAGTAAGATTTGATTTTTTTGGAATTCTTGGTGATGTTTTGATTTAAGGACAAAGCTTGTGATTCAAGTGTTTTGATCTTTTTACAAAAACAAGTTTGGTGTTGATTATAAGTCTTTTCTAAATGGATGTTTTAAGTATGGTTTTAAACCTAGGATTGGAAGATGGTTGGTGCAAAATTTTGGTTTAAGCATGAGTTTTGAAGTTGGAAGGAATTGCAACAAAAATCAAGAGAAATGGCCTATGGATGTTTCGGCCATAGTGTGTTTTTCATAGTTGTGTTTTGTCTTAAATTTTTCTGAGTTAATATTTGAGTTTAAGACAAAATTTACATGAGGAATGTAAATTTTGGAAATTTTTGGAGTTAGGATGTGAAATCCTTAAGTTATGGGTAAAATGGTCGTTTTCCCACATGTAGAGGGTAAAATGATAATTTTACTCTAAGTTAGCTTGTTTTCATGTTTCTAATTGTTAGTAATTAAATTTCTAACTTTTAGAATGACCTTTTACAGTTCCTCGTGTTTCACACTTTATTCTCGTAGAACCCGACGATCTGAGTAAGTTAGCTTCTAACTTACTATCAGTTTATTGTGTATGTATGATGGGTAAGGGAACTACAATTTATGTATGTATGTTATCATATATGTCATGTCATTACATGTTTATCTGTTACGCATGATTTATTCTTTTATGAATATTTATCTGTTACAAAATCTTTTATGTCATGCAATGTTGTATGTTATAAGTATGCCATGTTAAGTATGTCATATGTTACATGTATGTCATGGAATGTTTATGTTTAAATCATATTGTGCCATTTACAAGTATACGCCATGTTAGAAAAGTTCATGATATTAAATAATATCTCATGTATTAAGAAAGATAAGATATTTAAGAGTGACACGGACCTAAGCGTGTTCACCACAAGTTATGTTAAGGATGGCACGGACCTAAGCGTGTTCATCACAAGTTATGTTAAGGGTGACACGGATCTAAGCATGTTCACCACAAGTTATGTTATGCGGTGCCACGGACTCAAGCGTGGTTCACCTTATGTAAAGTTCATATAAGTTTCAGATCATGTTCAAGTTAAGTTATTCATGTCAATCACGACCCTAAATGCTAGGATGGGGTAATATCCTAGTGGAACTCCTTTGTTCACGCTGGAGTGTCTAAATAGGTGTGAAATTCCCTGGGTTGACGAAGTACAGTCAACAGGTTGCGAATGGGGCCTAAGTAACTGGTCACCGGAGCGCGCCAGGCACTAACGCCGATGGTGCCATATTTTATGTTACGTGTATTCATGGGGCCACAACAACTGTGGAGCATGAAGTATGGGGCCACAACAACTGTGGAGCATACACTACGTGAGACACAGCAATTGTGACACGTAGAATACGTGGGGCCACAACAACTGTGGAGTACGTATTAACGCACTCACAGCTGGTCTAGATACCTGTGTTGTGATGCGGTAATCGGCAGGGACACACGGCTCTAGGGGACCCGTGTAGCACCCATATGGTTACGTTATTAATCAAGACAATTAAATAAGATTCCAAGTTCATGTATTTCATGTTCAAGTCATATTTCACGTTACGTTATGTGTACGTTCATGTTAAACTTAAAGTTCAAGTACATGTTATGTTTCAAGTTCACATCCATGCTATGATTTAAGTTCATGTCACGTTAAGCTAAGCTTCTGTTTCAGTTCAATTATGTCAACTCATGCCATGTTATGTCATGTCACATTATGCTTATTATTTTATGCCATGTTATGTCAAGTTATGTTATGTTTACTTTCAATTTTGATGGTGCATTCATACCTTTATTTCTATGCATACATCATTAACCTGTGTGAAAGTTTTCTGTTAACTTGCTGAGATTTGTAATCAAATCTCACCATGGTAGTCCCAACTACCATTTTTTCCCCGAATGGTAGGCGATGTGTCAGGTTCAGAACAAGGAGCAAATACCGATAGGCTGGAGGATGTTGACTAGACGCCGCAGATGCGATGCAGAGTTTTCAGCTTCTATAGTTAGTTTCTTTTGGGACAGTATTCTAACCTTGTTAATTGAGTTACGCGAGTTACTCGATGAACTGGTTCAATAAGTGTATTTTGGTACTGTAATATAGAGTCTAGTCACCATGTTTTGAGATTACAGTCTTCTGAGACCCGTACTGTAATCGTGGTTATTTATTTTAGTATGCATGGATTATGTTTTAATTCTTTGAGATGTTATAAGTTCGGTGCATAGTATAAAAAAAAAAAAAAAAAATATCCGCTGCGAATATTGCATAATGCTAGATGCATGTTAGGAACATTGCATCCTATATGTCATGTACGGGGGCAGGTAACCTTGTGTTACATGTCCCGACGCTTCAGATGTCCGTCCGATCCCAAACGGAAATCTGCGGGCGTCACACTTATGAAAGAATGTCTCTCTCTCTTCAAATGTTCTTGTAAAGAAATTGTAAATGTATATACTATATACAAGCCTTTCTGGTAGCCCCTGTTAAGCACCCTATCGATTATAATTGTTTGTATGTGTATAAGGTAATGCATGCACGTAGATGCTAAGTCATGAGATTTTCATACGTACTCTCTCAAAGTATTAATGCCTTACTTATACGTAACATGACATGAAATGTTCTTTTTCAAAAATAAATGCATATGCATTGGACTAAGAAAAGATAATGAAAATGTTTAACTACAAAGAAAGAAAAGAATGTTAAGGTATGAAAATACGTAACTACATGAAAGATGATGTTTAAGCTCATTCTTTTAAATGATGTTTTTCCATGAATGAACTGTTAAATGAAAAGGACTGAAAAGTAAAGGACTGAATGAAAGAAAGAAAGGACTAAAAGGAAATGAAAGTTTTAATATATGAAAGTACATTATAGCCATGACTAATAAATGAATGATGGTACCAAAGGACTGGGCAGATTGCAATGCAGGGTAAATAGTACTTGCGGTACACCCAATGCTACTCCCTGAAGGAAAAGAATTCCGAACCCACGGCCAAGGACTGAATCAGGTCCAAAAGGCTGCTAACCCTCACACACGGGGCATAATAGTGTGTACCTACCAAATGAAAGTGAAAGATGAAAGTAAAGGTATGCATGAAATTAATGATGTAAATGTATGCATGAAAGTATGATTTAAACGTATGCATGAAAGTTATATAAATGTATGCATGAAAGTATGATTTTAATGTATGTATGCATGAAAGTATGAAGTAAGTGTGTGCATGAAAGCATGACTAAACTCTTAAATGTTTATGCATGAAAGTATTTTTATGTTATGCATGAAAGTACTGTTTAAATGTTTATGTATGCATGTTTTCAAAAGAAAAAGAATAGATGATTAATAAGTTAACAACATGGTGTAATTCTTACTGAATATTAGACTCACTTTGTGTTTATGTTTTAAACGTCCAAGTAGTAACGAAAAGGTTGGGGAGCAGGGCATTACTGCAGGGGGAGAGACAAACGTTTAGTGTCTTCCCTGTTGGTTCGACCTTACACGAATGATGGGTTATGTTTATGGATGTTTATATTTTTATGTTGGGATGAGTCCTTGTCGGGACGTTTTGTCAAGTTTGACTTTAAACCATGTATTTTTTGGTATGGTATAACCGTTATGGTGGGGTGATGTTAAATCCTTATATATTGACTTAGTGCCTTTTTGTACGTATGATAGAGACAAAGTCTCTTCCTAACTAGAAAAATTATATTTTTATGAAAGTATGATAGACTCTGAGAGTCTGTTTATGGAATGATGTTAAGTAGAATGTCTATCAGGTGTTCCTTTTATTAAATTAGAAATTTATAGTACATGTGTGTTATGTTCATCCCAATTGCATATTACTAGAAAAAAAAATAATACATAATAGAAAGTAAAGAAATGGAAGAGGGACAAGTATGTACGTAGCGCTTACATGAGTGCTTTCAACTCACCCCATATTTCTACAGCTCTCTCATGATTCCTTCTCCTATTGATCACTAATTGATCCCACCAAATAATTGAGTAATTAGTGAACTCAATTACTGCCAACTTTACTTTCTTCTCCTCTGAGTAATTATGACAATCAAACATCAATTCTATTTTTTTCTCTCACTCTAATTATGTTTCAAGGTCATTTCTTCCTTGGAAGGATGATATTTTCATTTTGATGCTCCCAAGGTCTCTATCTACCCCATCTTGACCCTTTGGATTTCCCCTAAGACCTCTTCCATGCCTAACTCCTCCATGTCTACCTCATCCTCACCATCTCCTTCACTTTCATACTCATTTTAATATTAGTCTCACATCTCCTCTTAGCTCTCCCACCATGCAGATTTCTAATCACTTCATATTATTGATCCATCCTATCTCTCGCTTCCCCCAACACCAAATTTAATCGTTCAAATTGTTGTTGCATAGCCAGCAACACAAAGAATGAGTTATTTGCCACCCCCTTCGATGATGAGTCACTCTTATGAGACATCATAATGTGTTGTACATAAAAAAATGTCAGTGGTAAAAACCTCACACACTCCTTTACATGTTTACACTCAAATAATGACACTCCACTCGTGTTTCACTCTTAAATTGGCTTTTCCCGATAAGTCTCACACTCTCTTACCTTTTACTTCAATAGATTTCTAGCTCAAGTATTCAATTAAATGACAAGGAATTAGAAGGGAATCAATTAAATAGCACTCCAAGTAATTGATAACTCAAGGATGCAAGAAACCCTTGATTTTGAAACCCTAGCAAAGAAATTTGGCATCCCTAAGATGATGAAACACAAAACCCTAATGACCAAGGCAATTTTGGCAAGCCCAATTCAAGAACTTCAGCCACTCTTTTCTTTTTAATGATAAGTAATGCAATAATTAAAAGATAAAATCATACCTGATTGGAAACCGAGGTTTGAATACCAAATGATATGAACCCTAGGGATTGAAATCCTTTGAACCACAATCAATTTGAAAACCAACACAAGAAAGCTAAAATCAAGCCAAAGGAAAATCTAGACCCGATGAAAACTCGTTTCAAGAACCTAGATTTGATAATCTAGACCCGATGAAAACAAAACTCGTTTCAAGAACCTAGATTTGATAATCTAGACCCGATGAAAACTTGTTTCAAGAGCTTAGATTACAGGAAAGAACGCCTCAAAAGTTGTGTTGCCTTTAATAAGTTTAAAAGTTCATTCAAGAACAAGAGGAGATAAACTCAACTCACAATGAAAATTCATTCAATAGTCTAACCTTTCACAATGGGTGGCTACAAGGCTTAAATACCCTTTCCCAAAAAAATAAACCCTGGGCCAAAATAAGGCCTCTTTTTTCCAAAATAACCCCCAATGGCCAGCACCTCCTATAATCCCCTTTAATGTTAAAAATTTCTCTTAAAATTCTAGTTTATTAAACATAAGAAATATGTGGGCCAAGCATCCTCAAGCCCAATTATTTTAGACTAATTCCTATGACAAATAAAATAAGTCCTTTTTATGAATTAAACAAATCTAAAGCCTCAATCGCATAAACATAACAATAAGCCCAAATAATTAAGTCCTAAGTCATGTTGCCCTCTTCCATAGCTTGTATCAAATTGATCAAAACTGGTTATCCGTCTTTCAAATCCATCTTAAATGTTGGAGTCTTACTAGTTTTGTCCCAAGTAGATTACATCAATTCTTACATTGCTCATGTTACTCCCTTCCTTGTGGTGGGTCCTTTAGAAAATGATTTTAATAAAAATAGACGGGAATTACAGTTTCTTTTAAAATTTTCTTTCCTTTCGTGCCAGGATACAAAAGACTTCATGTTTATAAATAAAACTTGTTTTCTTAATTAAAATGGGTACAACAGAAAAAATTATATTTCAGAATTAAAGTCCCTCGTGCAAAATATCTTGCATAGGCTTTCGTGCTCTTCTCCTTGGGCCGTGCCCTTCCTGACGTGTCATGCTCATCTTGTCCCTGGGAAGGCACACATTAAAACTAAAATGAGTCGATGACTAGTAAGCTTTACTTCATACAGTTAAAATATAATAATATAGTTTTTCAGTCATGCATTCATCACTCCATACATATCATATACTTATCATGCATAGACATTCAGTTCATTTTAAAACGTTGCGAGATGCTGTTTTCTTTCTTAAAACAATTCCACACGCCACCCTGCCTTCATTTCTTAAAGAGTATGTTCATGCATATATCTTTACTTACATACATTCATGCATACATCTTTTTATACATACATGCATTCTTTCTTAACATGCATACATTCTTTCTTATCGCTTTCATTGGCCATTGCATACTGTTGCGCCCCGTGTGCTGGGGTTAGTGATCTTTTGGACCTGATTCCGCCAATGGCCACATGTTGGGAATCCATTCCGTCAGGGTACAGCACTTGGTGCACTACCAGTACTACTTACCCGATATTGTAATCTGCCCAGTCCATTCCTTCGGTACCTTTTCCTTTTCATTCATGTGGTCATTATGTATTTTCATACATTAAGCATTTAGTCCTTTCTTTCAGTTCAGTCATTTCATTCCTTTACAGTCCTTTCATTCATTTCAATCCTTACAGTTCTTATAGTCCTTCAGTCCATTTGTTCATAAAAGTCAAAGCATGGGACATTTTAAAAACAATTTTCTTTCATGGCATCATTTAAAACACCATTTCATGCATCATTTAAGCATCGGTTCATTTCATTTCATGAACATACATACAATACGTACCATGTATAGCATCCATCCATATGCATACACTTACTTACTTTGGGTGCATGAAAAGGGGCCGCCAAGGAGGGTCGATGTACGTATACTTGAAAACTTAGGCTGAGTGTTCTTTTTCATAAAACGTCTTTCGTAAAGAAAAGCATCAGTTCGTAAACATCTTAAAGAAAAGCTTTCGTTTTCGTGTTCATTTATTTAAGAAAACTCTAGAAGAGTATAAACGCAATACTTACTTGAACTTCATACCATACTCATTCCATGTAGTCCATTCGTGTGTGTGTGTCAAATGGCAACCTACATGCATACACATAACCTCACATCATTCTCTGTTAATAAATAAGCAACTATACTAGAAATAGAACTATGCTTCACTTGGAATACTCTCCATCCATCTTTGAGTTCTTACGTGCCATTTACTATGCTCAAACCTTTGGAATCTTATTCCTTAAAGTGAAACTCCGTAATTCACCTTAGGGTTAATACACTAAGACCTCCGTCTTATTCTTTTATCAACCATATGTTGACACGCATGACTCAGACTAACTAGTCACGTATCTCAATCCTAGACAATTTACCCATTACTACCTTCATGTATCCTATAGCCCATACTCAATCCTCATTCCCATCTATACAAGTCACATGACTTTAAACCAATTCTAAGGCTTAAACATTGTGCAACCATGCTAAGGACAGATTGTGACGCCCCCAAATTCCGCTTGGGATTGAACGGACATTTGAAGCGTCGAGACATGCAACACAAGGTTACCTGCCCCCATTCATGACAGATAAGATGCAATGTTCCTAACATGCATCTAGCATTATGCAATATTCGCAGCGGATAATTTTTCTCTTTAGCAAAACTATGCACCAAACCAAAAATATCCCAAATACTTGAAACATATTTCATACATAAAGGCATACTAAAAAGCCGTGATCACCACACTAGTCTAAAATGGTTGTGATCAAAAGAATACTTGAGATACAACTCCAAAAGTACAAGTATTAACCTAAGTTAAATACTATACCATCATCAACATCGCACCGTGGCCTAGTCGACCGTATTCAGTTGGTCAGATTCCAATTCTCCTTTGGGTCCTGTAACAAGATCTACCATTCGGGGGGAATGGTAGTTGGGACTACCACAGTGAGATTTGATTACAAATCTCAGTAAGTTAACATAAAACTTATACACAGGTTAAAAATGCATGCATGGCAGTAAAAGCATAAATGCATAATTATAGTCATACATAAACATAGTATAACTTGACATATAGCATGACTTAACCAGAACTTAAGCGTGAACTGAACTTGACTTAACATGGCATGAACTTAAGCTTAAAACATAACATGAACAATCAACATAACATGAACGTGAAACATAACATGGACATGAACATAACATAACATGAACGTGAGCTTGAACGTATCATAAACGTGAACATAACATGATGTGAACATGAACTTGGAACATAACATGAACATGAACATAACATGTACGTGAGCATAACATAACATGAACTTGATCTGAAACTTGACTTAACATAAACTTGGAATCTTATTTAATTGTCTTGATTAATAACGTGCATTAATACGTACTCCACAGTTGTTGTGGCCCCACGTATTCAAGTAACATAAAACATAATACGTACTCCACAGTTGTTGTGGCCCCACGTATTCTACATGTCACAATTGCTGTGTCTCATGTAGTGTATGCTCCACAGTTGTTGTGGCCCCATACTTCATGCTCCACAGTTGTTGTGGCCCCATGAATTCACATAACATAAAATATAATACGTACTCCACAGTTGTTGTGGCCCCACGTATTCTACATGTCACAATTGCTGTGTCTCATGTAGTGTATGCTCCACAGTTGTTGTGGCCCCATACTTCATGTAACATAAAATATAATACGTACTCCACAGTTGTTGTGGCCCCACGCATTATAAGTAACATAAATATAATACGTACTCCACAGTTGTTGTGGCCCCACGCATTATAAGTAACATAACATAAATATAATACGTACTCCACAGTTGTTGTGGCCCCACGCATTATAAGTAACATAAATATAATACGTACTCCACAGTTGTTGTGGCCCCACGCATTATAAGTAACATAACATAAGATATAATACGTACTCCACAGTTGTTGTGGCCCCACGCATTATAAATAACATAACATAAATATAATACGTACTCCACAGTTGTTGTGGCCCCACGCATTATAAGTAACATAACATAAATATAATACGTACTCCACAGTTGTTGTGGCCCCACGCATTATAAGTAACATAAATATAATACGTACTCCACAGTTGTTGTGGCCCCACGCATTATAAGTAACATAACATAAGATATAATACGTACTCCACAGTTGTTGTGGCCCCACGCATTATAAATAACATAACATAAATATAATACGTACTCCACAGTTGTTGTGGCCCCACGCATTATAAGTAACATAACATAAATATAATACGTACTCCACAGTTGTTGTGGCCCCACGCATTATAAGTAACATAAATATAATACGTACTCCACAGTTGTTGTGGCCCCACGCATTATAAGTAACATAACATAAGATATAATACGTACTCCACAGTTGTTGTGGCCCCACGCATTATAAATAACATAACATAAATATAATACGTACTCCACAGTTGTTGTGGCCCCACGCATTATAAGTAACATAACATAAATATAATACGTACTCCACAGTTGTTGTGGCCCCACGCATTATAAGTAACATAAATATAATACGTACTCCACAGTTGTTGTGGCCCCACGCATTATAAGTAACATAACATAAAATATAATACGTACTCCACAGTTGTTGTGGCCCCACGCATTATAAATAACATAACATAAATATAATACGTACTCCACAGTTGTTGTGGCCCCACGCATTATAAGTAACATAAATATAATACGTACTCCACAGTTGTTGTGGCCCCACGCATTATAAGTAACATAAAATATAATACGTACTCCACAGTTGTTGTGGCCCCACGCATTATAAATAACATAAAATATAATACGTACTCCACAGTTGTTGTGGCCCCACGCATTATAAATAACATAAATATAATACGTACTCCACAGTTGTTGTGGCCCCACGCATTATTATAACATAACATGTCTTATCTTTCTTAATGCATGTGATATTATTTAATATCATATACTTTTCTAACATGGCGTATACTTGTAAATGGCATAATATGATTTAATCATAAACATTTCATGGCATACATGTATCATATGGCATACTTAACATGGCATACTTATAACATACATCATTGTATGACAGAAAAGATTATATAACAGATAATTATTCATGAGAGATTAAATCATACGTAACAGATAAACATGTAATGACATAGCATGACATGGCATATACGATAACATACATACATAAATTGTAGTTCTCTTACCCATCACACATACACAATAAACTGATAGTAAGTTAGAGGCTAACTTACCTCGATCGTCGCGTTCTATGAGAATAGAGCGCGAGACACGAGGAACTGCACAACAGCTGGAAGAGGAACACTCAAGTCCTTAAGATTTTCACTTCTGAACTCAATTGCCATATTGTAAGCACTTGCAACACCACGGCCAACTTGAGGTTTCACTATACTCGGAAGAGATAAATTGACTTCAGAAAGCCTTTGCACTAAAACAAGTTCATTAAAATTATCAATAACAACCAAACAAACAACTCATTTCTCAATCCATATACTCTTAGCCATAGTCAACCACAAGATGACACCAGTCATCCCGGACTATAATCCATATCATCACTGCTTCGGGACACTGTCATACAGTTTCCCAACATTACACCATACGCTCCACACTTCTCTGCTACGCCATTCAACCCTTCGTGACACGCCATCCGGTGTATCACGACTTAGTACAGAGTACACTCACGTGAACTCTCTTCCATTCACACTACAAAACCCATCACTGCGATACACGTCTCACGGTGCATCGCTACGCGACACGGAGTACGCGCTACGCGTACTTCCTTCGCTACAACACTCATCAACACGATGCACATCACACGATGCATCGCCATACCACACGGAGTACACTACATGCGTACTCCCTTCCTTCTACGACCCACATCACTACAGCGCATGTCGCGCGGCGCGTCGCTGCATTACACAGAATACGCTACACGCGTATTCTCTTCACACAACCCGCCGTATCACATCTACGGCATCCATCTCACGCCTATACTTCACAGCACAGTCCACAAAACTACAAAATCAAGCCTAACACTTCACAACCACACTTCGTTTCACAACTACGCAGCGAACTCCACAAACACTAACTACACAGTCTACAGCCAACCAAAACAATTATGTTAAACATAAATAACTAAAGATAGAGGGTTAAGATGAGAGAGATGTGATTGCTGTCGGGAAAGAATCCAAAACTGATAATTTTAGCGGGCTGTTACACAGATTATCGATTATATTTGGTAAACCTATCCGACACACATGTCTAGCCAAAGGCACATGTACCTTATCCCTTTTTCACCTAAGATCAACTTATAGTTCAATGAACGTCCACTTATATAAACAAGCTCCATACTCCGATACCAACTTGCTCAAACCCGGTCAATAGGAATCTTCCTACTTCCTGGCCCTGTACAAGTTCATACCAACACTTAACAAGAGGACTGCATCCACAAATGCACCTCTGTCACATCACGTAGCTCGAGACTAATCCTGAGTTACGGCACGATGCCCGTCATGCTTCCGCTGCACTACTCTTATAATTTTCCACTACTTCACACATACTCTCAACTGTAAATCAACCACAAGGTGACATTGGTCACCTCGAACTACAGACCAAGTTGCAGCTATTTCGGGACACTGTTACACAGTTCCGACGCTACACAATACACTCTACGCTCCTTAGCTATGCAACCATCCTTTTATAAGCGACACGCCTTACGATGCATCGCTACACAATACAGAACACACGCCACGTGTACTCTCTTCACTCTAAGCCACACGTCTCTATAACGCACGTCACACAATGCGTCGTTGCACTACACGAAGTACACTTCACGTGTACTCCCTTCACAAACCACGCTGCATAACAACTACAGCATACACCTCACACCCATACTTCACAACACAATCCACAATACTACTTAATTATGCACAACACTTTGTTACACAACCACAATTCACTTCACAACTATGTAACGAACTCCACAATTACTAACAACACAGTCTACAGTCCCACCAACCAACTAGCATTAATATAAATAATGAGAGATAAAGGGTTATACCATTCACGGGATAACTCGTGCGTCGCTCGCTACCCATCACGAATCAAGGCGTCGGAGGAGTCATACGTGACAATTAAACCGTGTACTGTGGATGTCCGCCACGTAAAATGGCGGTTTGAACTTAGAAATAGCTAGGCGTGATCTTGGAAAGGCTCAAGGAAGCCTTGTGGTGGTCTGGGTGGCGGAGCACGGCGGCATCACGCCGTGAACAGTGCACCCAAGAGAGAGTGAGGGTGTGTGAGGTGGAGGAAGGCTATGGAATTTCGTGGGGAGCTAGGGAGAGGAAGAGGAGGCTGGTGGAAGTGCTTGGTGGGGCCAAAACTGGCGTATGGCAATGCTAGGGCCATCAGTGGTAGATCTAGGCCATGAGAGACCCATTTCGGGTAGAGAGAGAGAGGCTCGTGGGGGAGGTGAGAAGGTGATGGTAGTTCATTGGTGGCTAGGGATCATAGTGGTGGTGCTTGGTGGCCCAATTGGCCACGCACGGTGGCGCTAAGAGCTACGCATGGTGAAGTCGTGCATAAGGAGTTGCATGCGTGAGGTAGCCCAGTGGAGAGAGAGAGAGAGAGAGAGAGAGAGACCATGGAAATGAATCCCATGGAGTGAGAATGCCGTTGGTGGTGGTCAGAGGCCAAGCTAGCCGCGTACGACGGCAGTAGGAGGAGATAAGTGGGTTTTCATACCCATTTGGTTGAAGGGAGGAGGAGAGAGAGTGGGTTGCTGATGGGACTCACCACTGGTGGGGATGGACTTGCTGACGAGAGGGGGAGCTGCCGGTGGTGGAGGTGAGGCTGGGTGGTCGGTGGTGGCTCCAGCTAGGTGGAGAAGCCGCAAGGTGAGAGAGAGGAAGGAGCACGTCGGGCTAGGAGAGAGGTAGAGGAAAGAGAGAGGAAAAAGATAAAAGTAAGGAGAAAAAGAGAAGGGCTTAGATATTTAATCCAAGTCTCTCGTTTCAGGATCTTCAAAACAATCTGACGGTGAGTTTAAAAACTGATTTGAAAACGCGTAAATGAGAGGAATTAAGATAGAATATTATTTTATAAACTAAAATTTATAAAATAATATTCCTTCATCATTAATTAAAACAATGAAGTCTTGTTAATCACTCGGAGAGAATAAAACCATTCAAATTAATTTAGAGTTTTCAACATAAATTTAAATCTCGTAATATTTTCAAATGACTAATATATTTTGAGTTAAATAATTTTCCACAATTATAATATTTTTAAAGCTCTTCAAAAATATTATAATTGTATTATTTAAAAACAAACTTGGTACAATAATACTGAAAATATCACATAAATATTTCTAAAATATTTAAAATATTCGTAAGTTTTAAAATAATAGGCTTGCTTTAAAATTTCGCTTGATATCTTTTAGAACATGCCATCGAGGCTCGGCACCTAGATCGAAGTTTATAATTATAGAAGAAAGAATGAGTGGGTTATTATAGCTCACTTGATCTTCTTAGTTCTTGACCTTGCAATTGACCCATCTAAAACTTATAAAAGATCTTTAAGACTTAGTCCATCTTAAGTTCATAGATAATAGGAAAAAATGTTTGTAACTTAAAAAGTGAAAATGGGTAATGGGCGTCGAGACAGGGGAGGGGAGAATAATTGGGTAACCAAACCTCTGGGACTAAATGGTGTGTTTAGCACCTGCCCTATTTTTTCTTTTTCTTTTCTAGGTAGGATGGGCTCTAAACGGCTTGGGCCTAATAGGGGTGGGTGTTACAATATATATTACCTCTTTTCTTATAATTTCTATATAGATGGTTTACTATAATTCAATCTCATATTTTAATTACAATATATGAGAAACTTAGATATAAAATTACAAATATTCATACAAAATAAAATTTTGAAATTTATCAATTTCTTTATTATTTTTTACATTTTTTTTTTATCACTTCGTTAAAGGTATTACTAGAAGTCTCAATTCAATTATTTATTCTAGGCTAAAAAGTACTCAGCCCTTCAAACTAATAATCTTGGCTTCGTCTCTACGTAGATAGAATAGGGGCTACATTGGTATTGTGGGGTGGGTATTTGGTGGTTCATGATGGTGTACGGGCTTGGTCTGGAAGGTGGGTTGCTTTCGGTTTGGCCTAGAGTGGTGGTTCGCTCGCGTCTTGCTGGTGGTGCAACTTATTAGGTAGCGACATTATCTTCAACGGGCAGAGGCGTGGGCTGGGAAGGCGTGCACTGGTGGTGGTTGACAGTTGGACATGTGGGTGGTCGTGGCTTACAAACTGCCAAACTGGTGTAGCGGTCACAGTTGGGATGTGTGGGTCTCTGCTTCAATGTGGGGGTCTTCCAAGGTAGTGGTGAGGCGGCTTGGTGATGGGAAATAAAGTGTTGTTGCCCTGTTGGCGTCTTGCTGTCATGCCCGTTTGGGCCCCTTGGAGGTTGCGTTGTAACCGAAGTTTTATGATGAAGATGTACGTAAATTGTATGGGGATCTCTAGTCATGCTCTATGCGGGCCTTGAGCAGGTCCATGGGTAACTAGGGTTTAATTTCCTTGGATCCTGTATGGGCTTGTCCAACTTACTTGGATCTAACAAATAAGTTGGACCATTTAAAGGGCCTTGAGTCCAAACTAAACCCAACTCTTCCAATAAATATTTATGGGCGTTTAATTAATTCATTAGCCCATTATTGTTAAAAGGGCCCACTTGCTCAATAAAACAAATTGGGCTTTAACTAACTCATTGGGCTCAATAAAATCCATGGTCGCCCCCAAATAATGTTCCGGGCATATTTAATATTGTCGAATAACCTCATTTGGGCTTCATTTCAATTCATGAGGCCGGGGCGTAGTTTCAGCCTAAAACTATTAGGAAATGTTTGGAAAAAAAATTTATTTTATCTCACCTCATTTAATTTCTAAACATCATTTAAATTAATCATTACAATTTTTCTAAACTTTCAAATAAAAAATAAAAACAATTCAACTTTTTCAAATGTCAAAACAAAAATTATATTATAACAATATTTTAATTTTATAATATTTTTTATTCAACTTTTTCTCTTTCATTTTTAAAAACTCAATAAATATTTAACTCAAACTATTTTACTTCTATTCACAAAATTTTCATGTCATCTCATTTCCCAAGCATCCTCTAAATCTCAAATAATGAATCTAGATTAAAAGCCTCATAATTACTCCCATACTTATTTTTGCCTTAAAAAATAAGTCATAGAACATGTGGCGTACGTATTTCTATTGAAAAAAAAAAAAAAAAAATGAGAGATTCACATAATATTTTTTATGATACACTACTCTTTTTTTAAATACAATGTACAAAACTTTCACGCTCTTAACTATATTTAGCATTACTCTTATCATATCCTATGCATCTATGGTTGAGAATACAAACCCAACATTAGCACCAACCAACAGGGAACAAATATCTAGAAAACATACATAGTAATATTGAATGTAACGGCCATCAAATCAGCATCAATTAATATGGGACATTCAGATTTTAGTTACATTTACGTAAAAGCCCAAAGCATGTATTTGGAAATATAGAATATAGTGGAAGATCCATCATCCACCATCAGTTTATAGCATGAAAACTGAAAAGTACTGGTCTTTCAATAAACCACATACTTCTTATTTCTGATATATTACAAAAGTAAACATTCACATTACCTTTATGTCATTGTAGTTGCTCTATTCGACATTCCTAAAAGTATTTCTTTAAAATATGTGTGAATATCTTGTAAAATAAAATTTTCTACATGGACTCCAAGTTATGGCTTTTAAAAGAATGTTATAATTAACGGAAACAAGCTCAAAAATAAATTAAAAATCAAACTTGAACAGCTAATCTGCAAAGTCCCAACAAAAAAGAGTTTCTCGTAATGGCCCCTGAGCTAATCCGATTGACCCTGAATTGTTTGCATCCAAGAGGATTCAAACCTTAGACGGTCTGAAAGAAACATACTACCAAAGACCAAAGCAGCCTTTACCAAACTCAAAACTCTTGAAGAAAACTAACAATCTAGTTTGGATTTCAATATACATCTTTATTCGGCTTACAATCCTATGCAATCCAATTTTGAATGTTTTGGTATGGTTGTAAGAGATACCCAAAGTGAACAACACCTTTTAGATGCTTCAGTTTGCGACAGAAAAAGGATAGTAATAAACATGTTCTAATTGTTAAGAGAAAATCATGGCTGCAATATCTTGACTCTACACCTACTGGTAGATTATCTTCTTCATTACAGCAAACATTGGAATCGGCTATATATAATCACTTAGTTTCACACCTTTGACCGTAATTTCTGAATGAGCTCTCTTCTGAGGATCTTTCCAGCAGCAGACTTAGGAATGTTGTTTACGAATGTCACTCTCCGTAATCTTTTGAAAGGTGCAACCTATGTCAAAAATGATAATCGGCTTACAGATCATGCAAGGCAATGATTTTGGCATGTAGCCATTCACAAGTGTAATCTAATATCATGTAAAATTTGACCCTAAATTTACATTTTTAAGGGAGGCCTCTTACCTGATTAGCAATAAATTTTATAATATCTTCTTCAGTAAGTGTATTGCTAGGGGAACGAACAACATATGCAACTGGGACTTCACCAGCTTCAGCATCAGGAAATCTGCAAAATGGAAATGTCTTTTAACTTTCAATGCTTTTAAAGAGTTAATTCACTCAGTTTTACTGAATTCCCATGTGTTGAACTTACGGGATGACCACAGCATCTAATATGTCAGGATGAGAAATGAGCAGCCCTTCGAGTTCTGCTGGAGCAATCTAGTGAGAATGGAAGAAAGATGCAAAAATATTAAAACAAATAAAGGTAAAATATGGAAACATTGAAAACTTAATGATGCGTCTCCCAAGAACAACAAGGAAATGTTAGTTTGTTTAAAAACTATAAAAAAGATTTTGTTTCGATTAAAAAATAGTTCAAAATAACAAAACATGAGTTTTAGGTATGGGAGCTTTGTTTAGGAGGAACTTGTTTAACCTTGTTTGTTCAGCAACCTAATTAAAACAATAATTAATTACATATTCTCCATGAACTGCTTATGGCCTCGTTTTCATTTATTTTGGATGGACAAATAAAGGATATAATACAAATAATTAAATTTCTAACTTTTCATCAATTTAAGTTTTTTAAACCAGTAGTGATTTCACATTTTATCAGAGCAGAGGTCCTAACTTTGAATCCTACTCTTAAACAACGGAATAAGGATGCATTGGAGTGAAATCAGCACTTATCTCAAAAGTTTAAGCTAATGAAAAGAGCTATATTCAATTATCTATATTTGCCTCAACAATTTCCCTCCGTGATTGAGCTGAGTGATAGATTGACGAATTTCAAAGCAAAATAAGCCTGGACCAACTTGCAGCTAATAACAAGTGGATACAGAATTTCCAAGCAAGAATTACTCATGTCCTCATAATTGGATCGTCTTCCTATTTAAAGCAAGAATTATTCATGTCTTTAAGTTCATAAAAGGTGAAAGTAGCAATAGTTGAAATGCATCCCATGCAGCAGGGCACCAGGTTAAGATGGTGTAGGCTTTTTCTTATGAATGTTGTTTTTATCTGTTTTAAATTCTAGGAAAATTCTACATGACATTAACCACACACTTAATTGTACTCATATCCCAAAGACCAAGAATTCTGAAAAATTGGTGAGCTTCGCTCCCTGAGTTTATGGAACATTGTTGATAAACTAAGGTATTGGCCCCTTCTGATCCATTCATTTCTGAGAGTAGGGGGGATCCAGAGCTAACCCCCTTCTATTGCATAATCTCTAAAATATAAGCAAAGTACCAAAGTGGTTGCAGGAATGGGAGAACTCTATTATTATATAACAAATGCTTTAGCTACAAAGAGACCCACAAAAGTTTTATTTTTAAATTAACAAATCAAATTAAAAGAAGTTTAGAGATGCTAGAAATTAATTTCCGAGGGCCATGTCATAGAAAATATATAGCTTGTAGAAATTGTAAATTTACCGCTTCTCGTTGGTGCAAACTTTTGGAAAAATTTGTATTTTAACAATGTTCAAATGGCAAGAGTTGACGCTATCCTAAGAGACAATATGGGGGTAATGTAATAGCAGTGGTGAGTTAACAGTGGTTAGTTAATGTTCAAATGGCATGGGTTGGTGCCATCCTAAGGAGGGACATGGGTAATGCAGTGATGGCTATCAGTACGTAGGCTCCCGAGCGGGAACTTATTCTGTCGGTTTGACTCTTTATGGGTGGTTGAAGCTTTAAAATTTGTTTCTCCCAACCTTTCAAGATAGAGACCCTTATTTGAGAAAGAAAGTCCCTATTAAAATGCATGTTCTAGTGGCTACAATAAATTAAATGTAAGAAGCAAGGACAAGAAAGCTGCTCATAACCTATCAATATATGCTTATGATGACATGCAACATCAATTGGCAGCAGCAAGTCCATTTTATCAAGTTACCTGAAAACCTTTGTACTTGATGAGCTCTTTAATTCGGTCAACAACATAAAGGTGTCCATCTCCATCAAAATATCCAAGATCTCCTGTGTGTACCCAACCCTTAGTATCAATGGTCAGTTTGGTGGCCTGTGGATTGTTGTAATAACCTGAAAGTTTTGCAGTAAATAGTGTTACATATCTCATGTAAACAGTAGGCAAATGAATGCCTAGAATGCAGAGCTCGGGTGCAACTGTAAGGAAATGCCACTTGTTAAGTATCACTAACTTGTGTATGGTATGCATAACCAAACATGTTGATGAGAGGGGCATATGTTTCTAGCACAAACATTGCACTCCATGCAGTGATCAGAGAAGCCATGTTATAGCTATGTAACCGGCCAGGAGATTGAAAGTGGTTACATATATTCAGAGACCCAATTTGGATATGCCTTCACATTTCATACAACACCTAATTTGACAGGGTACACCAATCCCAGAGAAAATATTAAAAGAAAAATATGGGAAACTGAAGTGGTGGGAGTCTTAGAAGTATAACTAGAAAATAACTAATAAACCAGCTAGAGTTTTTCTCTTGTTTTTTTTTTCTGCATTACAAGTCCACAACTAGATTGTCTCGTGAGTTCTTTCTATGTTAGTAATCCCACATTGAATGGTATGACAGAATGTTTTACAGAGATAATATATCTAATCGTTGCAACATTGAATGCCTACTTAGCCCTATTTACAGCCCTATTGATGAGCAACCTGATTGCAATGCAATTATGCGATTAGTGCTCTTACCTTATCGAAGAGCATAAAATCTTCGAAGAAGAAGGATATAGTCTGAAGCAGGAAAAAAAAAGGCAGTACCTTGCATCATATTCTGCCCCCGAGCCCATATCTCCCCCAACTGATTGGGAGGGAGAGGCTTCAGCGTTTCTACGCTGACTATTTGGGATTCAACTCCGGAAACAAGCTTCCCGGCTGAACCAGTATGTCGAATGCCTACTCTCGGATTCTCAACAGAAATAACTGCACAAGTTTCTGTCATCCCATAGCCCTGAAATAAGAGAAAAATGTTCGAATTGAACAACATGCACAGAATGATCTTTAAAACCAAAAGCCAAGTTAGGAACTGAAATGAAAACATTCCCAGGACCTAAACACTGCAGGAACTCTAATACCCCTGTGAATTATTATCAAGTTTTCATTTGCCTACTTAAGCATAAATCATATCAGGGCCATTCAGCAATTCCCAGTTTATAAATATTCCTCGTCGCCAAGATGGCCTTTCCAACAAGGATTCTGTGTTTCTTTAACACATTCAAGTGTTTGAAGTGGGTCAACTGAAACACGACATTCTAGAGGCAAAACAGAGCCAAGTAAAACATATGAACTCAATTTACAAAGATAAAAATTTAAGTGTTATTACAATCAAGTATTCACTATTGATTGTACTGAGTCCAAACTAGCAATTTCCCTCGGTAATAACCCTAATAATTTTTCAGCTTGTATTATTTCATATCAATTATCTTCTAACATTCTTGCTACTCTAGTCTTCCAAAGTTGGAAAATAAGGCTCCGTTTGGATGTGGAAGGTTTGGATACTGAATTGAGTAGAGATGAGATGAGAGTTAAAAGTTGAATAAAATATTGTTATAATATATTTTTTCAAAATTATTTTTGTTATAAAATTTGAAAAAATTGAATTGTTTACTATATTTTGTTTTAAAGTTTGGAAAAGTTGTAAAGATTAGATGAGATAAAACGAGATGAGTTGAAATAAACTCACCATCCAAAAGTTGTAAGGATTAGATGAGATGAAACTCACCATCCAAACGAGAGTATCTCAAATGATATGTGAATAGTAATGAAAGACTAGTTTGTGAATAGTATTAAATAGTTTATAAATAGCAGTGAAATAGTCTAAAAAAATCTAAAAACAGTTGTATTACCGAACAGAACTTAACTGTGAGCAAAGTTAGAAACATACGAGGATGGAGCTTTTGGCTAGGGCTTCCTAAATTAAAACTGTGGCAGAATGGTTTGGATTCCCCGAACCCTGACCAAACGGAGTGGGTCGTATTTTTGCTGCATTTTTTTTTTTTTCTCAGCTTTTCCTGCTTGGCTCTTCAAGGGTTATCAATTATGTATATAATTTTTTTAAAATAATAATAAACAATAAATAGATATTGTAAAACTTATATCCAAAATCACTATTTCTTTCAGATAAAAACAAACGAATACTCTTATGTAATACAGATTCAAAATTACTAATCCAAAAATCAGGAACATGTCAAACTTCAAAGTTCAAAGTACCTGAAAGATCACTGCATGTGGAAACTTCCTGGCAAACTCTTCCATTATATCCTTCCCCAAAGGCGCGGCGCCAGACCCGATATATTTCAAGGATGAGAGATCATACTTGTTGATCGCACTATGCTTCGCCAGCGCAAGAATCAGCGGCGGCACCACCCACAGATGGCTCACCCTGTATCTCTCCACCGTACTAAGAAACTTCTCTAGCTCGAACCTCTTCATGGACACCACTGCATTCCCCATCTGCAGCTGTGAGTACATTATCACCGACAGCCCGAAGACGTGGAACATCGGCAGCACGCAAAGGAACACATTGTGCTTCTCCCCAGCAAGCTCCTCGTCCATTGTCACCATCAGAGAAGCTGCAATGAAATTCCTGTGACTCAGAATCACCCCCTTGCTCGTGCCTGTCGTGCCGGAGGAGTATAGCAGCGCCGCCACGTCGTTCTGCTTCACATCGTTGAGCGGGAAATCGGATCCGCTCCCGGACCCAGCTAAAACCAAGTCATCGAAATGGATGACGTTTGAAGAAGAAGAAGAATGATCGGGCCCCAAAAAAACGGCCGGGAGGTTAAAATCTTTTACTTTGTCCCACAATTCGGGTACGGTTATAATCAACCTGGGTCCAGAGTCTTTGATTTGCTTGGCGAGCTCGTTGACCGTGTAGACGGGGTTGACGGTGCTGGCGACGGCGCCGATTGCGACGACCCCTAAGAAGCAGACAGGAAACTGGATTGAATTCGGGGCGAAGATGAGAACAACGTCGCTCTTCTTGATGCCTAGGCGGAGCAAGCCGTGGGAGACTTTTATGACCGTGGATTTAAACTGAGAGAAGGACATGATCTGGGAGGAATCGGCGTCGATGAGAGCCGGTTTGTTCGGATAAGAAGAAGAGTTTCGGAAGAGGAATGAGACCATGGAGAGGTTGGGATCACTGGGGAGCACCAGAGGTGGTCTGAGAGACCTGAAGATGCCATCCCTACCGTACCCAGATTTCTCCATTTTTAATGGATGGAATAGCTCGACTCCAGAGCTATGAACGAGCTCTACACATAAACAATCATATATATGTGTGTGTATCAAGTGGGACTTGACAATAGCGTATAAAAATGGTAACTGATATTCTTTCAGCAGCACGTCCACGTATGCAAGAAACTCTAAGGCTCTTGCTTCGTCGTTGCCAGAGTCCATTTCCGGATAAGCCTTGGTAGTTGGTGATACGCTGGACAACGAAAACACAAACCCGCAGTAAATGTCCACAGCCCGACAAAGACAAAACAGACGATCCATGAAGTTCGAGTACTGGTATAACAGCCTGGACGAAAATTTTCTTTTAATTCTTTTATCTGAATATTTTTTATTATTCGTAGATAGATATCTAAAATATTTTACATAATTCAAAGATATATATGGGCAAGAGGGCAACATTCTCTATCTATCTTTCTAGATATTTAGGCAAAAAATGGTAAAAAGTTTCAATGACTTTGGCAAATCTGCAAGTGTCATGATAAACTGCTGCCTAGATTGCGGAGCGTGCTGCCTATTATAATTAGAGATTTTTTTAATTTTTTTTATATTTTTTAATCTATTTAAATATTTTAAAAAAATAAAATATATATATCAATATATTAAAAATTATTTTTATAATCATTAACTTAAAAAACAGAAAAAAAAATTTTTAATAAACAATCAAATAAAGTGATAAGAGTGTGGAGGGAAACCATGGTGAATAATATACTTCCTATTGGCTGACAACTAGTTCACAATTTAAGTTTTAAAAAAAATTAATAAATTAATAAAAAATTATGTAAATTTATTTTATAATTTTGTAAAATAAAATATTACTTAACCTTCTCATTATTACTTTTTAAAGTCACTATTAGAGTATTTTATTTTTTATTTATTTACTTTACTTAGTTATAATTATAGAAGTGATTTTTAATAAAATTAGATATATTTTTAAATTATTTTAATGTTTGAAAAATATGTAAAATATAATAATAATAATAATAAAATAATTTTATCAATTTTATTAATAATAAGGTGATAAAATTATATGATTTTAATTGTATCATTACCCAAATATCATTTCCCTGTCTGCAAAGGGATATATCGTTGTCAGCATGTGCGAGTTATTGGGACTATCGGTCGAACGATAGGCAATTAATATTTGGACGGCAAGACCGAGGCTTAAATTTGGGAGACCATTCCATCAAATTAATAATAATAATAATAATAAATAAATAAATTGGTAGAACATTGCATGTGGAGAGATAAAACCAATCTTCAAATTCTCACGTGTTCGAAAAAGGTTCATTGAAATTCTTATTTAAGCGAATTTAATAAGGTTCGGTTTGCCGATTAGATTTTCATTTCAAATTAAAATTTTTACTTTATCATTATAATTTTTTAAAATTTTCATATAAAATATAATAAATAATTTAATTTTTTCAAATTTTAAAATAATAATAATATTCTAATTTCATCTTAAAACTTAAAATTTTTATCTCAAAATTCTTACTGATCAAACCGAACCTAAGAGTCCTAGAAGTGGTGATCATTGAGTTTTATTAGGAGGATGACAAATAAGTCATCCATGATATTTTATTATAAAAGAATAATACTATATATAATTACGAAATGTATAAATATCGTATAATCGTTTTGAAAAAATAAAATAAAATTTTTTATTAAAAATTTAATATTTTTTTATAAATTTTATATTTATTTTATTTTTAAAATAATTATATGACGCTTACACATTCATAATTACTGCCTCCCAACTCTATTCTTACTCTACAGCAACAACTGGTCGACCTTTGATTTCGTGACCACCACGAACAACCGTAATCTCTGATTACATTCTCTAGAGGTATTTTCTTTCATTCTCCTCTGTTGATTTTTTTCTAATCATTCTTTGTTGGGTTTCATTCGGGCTATTCCTCTTCAATAGCAGAAGGTAATAGTTAACTCCAATCTTCTCAAATGTTACCTAAAAAAATTTCAGCTGCTTGATTAAGAAATTTACTTTTATAAATTTAATGAACTACTTTTCAATAATATCAAATAATAAACCCTTTAAATTTATTTTTATTCTATTAAAATATTAATTTTGACATTTTTATTTATTTTTAATAAGAAAATTTTATTATTAGAAAACAACTTATAACACGACATTCTATCGATTCAATTGTAGGAAAAAAATCTACAAATTATTCTATCAATTAAAAATCCTTGGAAAAATTCAAATTATAGGAAAATTCAAAGAAAATTAAACTATAGGAAAAATTAGAATCACAGAAAAAATTCAAGTAGGTTAATTCAATTGTCGGAAAACAATTATTTCAAATAAAAATTAAATTATTAATTAATATATGGAATGTATTTATAAAATATAAAAAAATTAAAAATTATTATTAAAATATATAATATTATATTATTATTTTAACTTTAAAATAGACAATTTAATGTAAATTAATACCTTCATTAATTTTGATTTTAGTCAAAATCTCAACTTTAAATCAGATTTTAGATGTTACAATGACTAAACCATTAGCAAAGATTAAAAAAAAAAAAAAAAAATTGTGAGAGATGAGAAAGTCACGAGAGAGAGATTGGGGTGGAGAGTGAAGGGGCGGTGACAGAGACAGGGTGACAGCTTGAGAGAAAGGAAAATGAAATTTATAATTTGTACGTGTGTTTGTTGTAACTATAATAGAATAATGGGGTGTCACCCTTTTATTAGAAGGTGTAATACTCACATAATGACCTCTTCCTTTAATAATGACGTGATTAATAATCGGGTTTGAAATTTTTTGCAATTAAAAATCTCAGCCCCACTTTTTGTTAGGTCCAATAATGACGTGATTAACACGTGGCATCATTTTTATGTGTATACCAATTAGAACCCAACCTGTGCATAAAATGTCATGCCAACCACCCTAAAACAAAAAACAGAACCGCTTTGTAGAGGTTGGTCTACTCTTCCCTCATAAACAGCCCCCAAATGAGATTTTGACATATCATTTAATGTCATTTATTTCACATTAAGCCAATAAATTGCATCACACAAGATTATTTCATCAGTTCAGGCCTCACGTATTTCTCAGTCTTTTCATTTTTTTCTTGCCACCGTCGCCAAGCATCTCTGCCGCCCATCATCTCTGCCTTCGCCCATCTCTATTGCCAATCTCCCACATCTCCGTCGATCATCTCTATCTACATCTCCTCTCCAAAATTGACCCTAATCAAACAAAAATCAATCCAGAATCAAATCAAAATCAACTCACAGTCAAACCACAATCCATTCAAAATCACAATGAAACTCATCTCTGCTTATTGTTCCTTCCACCGATACAAGATAAACCCTTGTTTTATACAACCCGGAAAAGAGTAGCTCCTCATCTTTCATATGCATGAGCCAAGTTGGATAAAAGATCTAATTGAACAAAATGCACAATACTATTTTTCTCTTCATTTACCCAATATTAATTCGTCCATAACATCACCTAACAAGAATAATGAATATCAAACAAATTGGTGCTACCATAGAAGAATTAGGGCATACCCGATTGGATATTCTAGCAAATTCGTGCTACCATATTGGATATTAGGCGATGTCCCATTCTCTGAGTGTCACAGATTCAACAAACCCACAACGGCAGCGACTTCAACCAAGTGAGGAGGGTCTGTGGGTAATTTCTCGGAGAAGGGTGGATGGAAAGGGGGGTGGGTTTCATGCAATAGGATGGGAGATAGGGGAGAAGGGGGAGGGGGGAGAGGATTTCGGCAGGTTTTGTGGGTCGAATTTTGATGTAGGGTCGGCGACGACGGCTTCCATGCGAGAGGATGAGACGGGAACCACTTTAAGTGGGTTTGCGCGAAGATGAGACGAGGGAGAGGGGGGAGAGGGGAGAGGGGTTCAGCAGGTGCAAGTCTCACATGGATGCAAACGCATCACAATTAGAATAGGCAGTCTACATGTCAACAGGCTATTAAAGGGCTATTATATGATGATTGATAGACCGACTAGTCTGAATTTATTCTCATAAAAATATCTCGAGTTGAAGGCAAAATCAATCCATAAGTTTTCATCTGTTTTCAAAAAATTCATTCGTTTTCCATTTTAGCATTTTTAATCGAAAAAATTCTACTCAATAGTTCTACACTACAAACTTATTTTTATTTTTTATCTTTTTATTTTTTTCTAAATAAATGTATAGTATAAGATTGTTAAGTAGAATAACTCTTTTTAATTCTTGGGTTTGAAATTGTTTTGCAATTAACCCCATCTATCTCAAATTTGAATTCAAAAGCTATGCTAACCATCTTACTATAAAAACTTTTGTCAAACACGTTATTAAAAATAATAACAAAGTATGAAAAATCATTTCAAGCATCCAAAAGTAATTTTTTAAAGTCGAAAATCTTTAAAAACAAAGAAAACATCTTAGAAAAATATAAACATTATTAAAAAAAAAAAAACACCGAAAGAGAGTTAAAAAACACCAAGCCCAAATCCAACGATAAATATTAAATACAACCAGAAATAGACCTACCACATAAAACCAATTGCCTGTTGACTTGCACAAAGCACTCCATCAGGGAAAACAAAAGTAATGAAGTTACATTTTGATCCGGACCCATTATTGAGGTTACTTTTGAGTCTAGAATTGGGCCTTGGGCCCAAAAAATTTATACAAAGCCCAACTTAGGTCTAACAAACCATATGGATAAGCTCATGAACTATAAATTTATTAAAATTGGCTAAAAAATCTTACTTGGTCACAGGCTCAAGAGCATATTTCAAGGCCAACATGGTTAAGTAAATGATATTGGATTGTATCAAAGGTTCAATATTTCATTTGAAGTCCGATTGAGGTGGTTAGATATTATTCGATAAACCCAGGATAATTATTTTGAATACGGATCTTATTGGGCCTAATGAGTTGTTTAAAACCCATTTAAATTTTCTTGGGAAAAAGCCCATTTCTTAGGTAATGGGCTTAGGAATTATGTAAAAAGCTCGTAACTATATATTGGACAAGTTGGGTTTATTTTAGACTTAAAACTTGACCCCATGAGATTTATTAAATACTTGCCCATGAAATTATGGGCATAGTCCAAGAATTTGTTTAGATCGTTAAAAATGGCCCACTCCATTAGGTTTGTTCAACAAAACTTGGCCCAGTCCAAAATCTGAATAAAACCCGTGCCGCATCACCCAACTCATATCTATTCGAGTTGTGTACAGGCACGACAATTGGGTACCAAATTTTAAAGTCGATACCCAGTTTTATATAAAAACCGGTTACCCCTGCTCTCCCTCTCTCTCCCATCAAAACCCTAGCAACTGTAATATTGTGCCTCCACTTAGATAGAAATTGCTGTTATCCTTTCGAATGTTTAGCTCTCTCAGGTTAGTGGAGAGAACACCAGTTTGTTTTTAAAAATTCAAAATCTTGTGCATCCATCCAAATTAGGAAATACCACAGTTGTAGTTGATAGAGGAGGAAATGCACACCGTGATTGAGAGGTTGGATCTAGAGATTGTTAGGGCCCAACTAAATAGAACAGTAAGGAATTGGTACTTTGAGGGACCAAACCTCCAATAGTATGTTGAACTTCATATCTTCAAATATCCATTAACAATAAATGGCTACATATAAATAACAAGACTCTTAACTAACTCTTGTTAAATATGGCTCTACAAACAAGCAATTGGGTTAGGTTTAATAGTGAGTTGAGATAAGATAAGCTGAGATAAGAATTAAAAATTGAATAATATTGTTATAATATCATTTTTGTTTTAAGATTTGAAAAAATTGAATTGTTTATTATATTTTGTGTAGAAATTTAAAAAAATTATAATGATTAAATGGGATAAGATATGTTGAAAGGCCCTCTCCATTCAAATTGAGCCTTACTATTATTGCTATTTCTCCTAATGACTCAGGCAACATAGCCTAGTACAACCCATGATTCCATTTAGCCAACATGGCTCAGACACTAAACATAAGCAAATAAACACAACTAAAATAATAGAAGCAAATAAACACAACTGAAATAACATAAGAAGAATAATAAGACACGTGCAGATCAGGGCGGCAGTGGGGACTTATCCATGTGGCTTAGGCACAAGAAAGACCCCCTCTCTTCATGGACCTTGTCTGCAAGGGTCCCAAATCTACTTTTGAAATCCTAATTTCTTCCCACGAAGCTTCTACCTAGCCGCTTAAGTCTTCTTGCCAAAATCTTCTCTGGTTCGATTAGGAGTGAGCCATCAACTCTAGTTGGAGGCAAGGTGGGTTGTGAGATCGAAGAGGATCCTAAACACTTCTTGAGGTAGGAGACATGGAAGATGGGATCTAGTTTTGCATTGGTTGGCATTTAGAGATGGTAGGCAACAGACCCAAACTTTTTCAAAATTTGGAATGGTCCATAGAATTAGAATGCTAGCTTTTGGTTTCAGTGAGCAGTGACTAACAAGTGTTGATAGGGCTTCAATTGGAGGTACACCCATTCTCCCACCTCGAAGCTCCTTTCAGTTCTCTTTAAATCTATGAATTGTTTCATTCGTTGCTATGATTGATTTTTATTAGTCTTTCAAAGTTCTTAAGATTTCATCTCGTACCTTTAGATTGTTCTCCATGACTTGCATTAAAGTGTTTCCTGGTGTATATTGAAGAATTCAAGGAAGGGGAAATCCATAAACAGCTGCAAAAAGGGGTGATCTTGGTGGCCGAGTACTCACATGTATTGTACCAATATTCAGCAAATATAAGCCACTTACTCCAGTCTCATAGGTTTTCTTCTGTGAAACAACGAAGGTAACCTTCCAAACTTTAATTAACAATATCTGTTTCCCCATCCAATTGAGGATGGTATGTTGTACTTAAGTTCAATTGAGTCTGTTCTAATTGAAGTAACTCAAACAAAAAATGGGAGATGAAAACCAAATCCCTGTTACTTACAATGGATCTTGGTTTACCTTGTAGCTTGAAAATGTTATCCATTAAATGTTTGACTGTAATGTTGGTAGTGTAGGGATGACTTAACACTATGAAATGGGTGAATTTTCTCATTTAGTCAACCACAACCATAACAACATTTTTGCCAATTTTTTTTTTTGGGGGGGGGGGGCCTTTGATAAAAAGACCATACTAAGATTTGTCCAAGGTTGGGTGGGCACTAGAAGTGGTTGGCGAAGACTTGTAAGGTGTTGGTGCTAAACCTTGTTTGACAAACCAAGCATTTCTAGGGGTGTAAAAATAAACCGGAAAACCAAACCAAACCAGTGGAATCGGTCCCGTTTCGAGTTTGGTTCAGTCCGATATCAGTTTTATTTTTCTTAAAATCAGTCAAAAGCGGTCCGGTTCCGATTTTTCTTTTTCTAAAACTAGATCGGTTTTTATATATATTTTTTAATTCTTTCTATTGTATATATTTTTTATATATAATACATAATTATATATAAAATAGTTTTGTATTATATGATAAATTACTAATTAATATAATATTAAATTTTAAAATCTTATATCATTTTGTTTATTGTATTAATAGTTATACTAAAATTATATAGTGCATATTAAAAGTTATACTAATACTATATAATTGTAACAGCCCGCTAGAAATTCAATGGTAGAATTTCTATAGACTTGAGGAACTTCGTGAAAACTCCGTAATTTTTCACAAATCGGTTAATCGCAAAGGTTTTAGCCTGTCAACATAGTCAGTGTTATCACTCGCTATGGTGTCAGAAATGCAATTTTAATTGTTTGAGGTAATTAGAAGTGTCAGATTACGTTATAGTTTATGCCACTAGACTCAATAGAATATTTAGAATTTTATGGCCCAATAATCCATTTTCATAATTTCGGGCGAAACGGCTGTTCGAAACTGTTAATTTATAGGGGCATTTCGGGGTTGAGTTTTGGTAAACGATTTTTACTGTAGGTTAATATGAATATTTAGGATTTTTCAGTATTAAGTTTATTGTGCATTTTTTTGGAGTAAATAGTAACCTCGAAAAGCGTACTAAGTGCAGTATTTTCAAAATCACAGTGTGGAATGTCTAAATTAGGTTAGAGAAGTTTTATTTAGACACTTTGCAAGATTTTAGCGACACATAATGAATAGTATTAGATACTTGGCATAAAGAGGAACCATTAGATAGATTTGTAAAGGAAATCAAGGTGTAAGAGCATGCCACCTAAACAAAACCTTTTTCATCTGATCAACCAAATTGAGCCAGATCAAATAGGGTTTCAACCCTAGTGAAACCCTAAATGGTTGGAATCCAATTGAAACCCCAAAAACTTGGTTGAAACCGAAACCCTAAACGGTTTCCCCAAACCCTAAAGTTGGCCTTTAAACCATTTTTGATCCAATTTCTAGCATTGTGTTTAATCACTTGATTAAATCACTTCCACATGTTATTAATTTCTAAAATTCTTGTTATGACATCATTATCCAACCTTTTAAACCTTGAAAATTTGTTTGGGCCAAGAAAAATAAGATTTGGGCTTGATAGCATCTTAAACTCTAACCAAACCTCCTTTAAACCCCAAATTGAAGCCCACTTGGTTGGGGCCCACCAAGGCCCACGAATTTGGCCACCTTGGCAAGACTTCTTGGAGGAGTTTCCTCCCCTACATGGCAGACCATTCACTGCCCTTGGCTGCACCCAATAGTGCCTTGATGAAATGGAGAAACCCACCCCATCAACCTCCATAACTCACAGCTTCTGCAAGCTGTCCTTTGCCCTCTCTATTCTTCACTTTATGTCACATATCTACCTCCAATCAATGGTCATTCAGGTCCATATCTTCCTCCTACAGAAGTCTTGACTCGTGCAAGTCACACTTACTTCCCTTTCATCACTTCTTCACCCTGTTCTTAGAGAGAAACCCAAAAGAGCTCTCTCGGACAGATTTATTGGTCTTCTTGCGTGGAGCTTTGCGACCCTTTGTAGGTATTTTCACACGATGACTACTTCATAAAAGTTGTTTCTCTTTGAGTCTAGTTTCTGTAGATATATTATTCGTATCATTCCATGGTTATTTGGTTGGTCAAAAGTATTTTTAACCATGAAAAGGTCATTCTGGGCATGAATCTGGAGAGTATGTTATGTTTTGGAGTTTTTGACCAAACTAATGGCATATCTTGGTCTGAAAATTTTATGACGTGTTTTTAACATGTGTTTAAGAGTGTTCATTAAGGTTTTGTTGCATGACTAAAGCTTTTGATGATAGATTTGCTTAGATCTAGAAACTTGAAAACTGGAAGTGGCAAAACAGTTTTTATTTGGAGGAAGTTTGAATATTTCAAGCTTTAATCTTACTCTAAAGGCTTTGATATTTTTATATGATGATCCTAAATCTCTTTTTTTCTTGTTAGGATATTATTTTGAAGATATTTAGTATTAGTTTCAAAGATATAATTTTTCTATGCAAGACGATTCCGATTAGGCCTAAGATTCGATGTGTTTGGGTTAGATCTATGTTTTATTGATTTTTAGCCATGGATTTCAAATTTGATGGTTGGATCCTATTTAAGACACATTCTTAAACTATGTGATGCTTTATTTCGAAGATCTCACATTGTTAAGCTATTGATCAAGAGATTTATCAAAACTAGTTGAGGAAAAAGTTTCTGTTTTTGGACTAAGTGTAAAACCAAAAGCTCCAAGTGTTATTTTGTGATTTTGGTGACTTTAGTTTGATGATTTAAAGAATGATTGATCTTAAGATAATGTTATGAATATGTTGGAAGTAAGATTTGATTTTTTGGAATTCTTGGAGATGTTTTGATTTAGGGTCAAAGCTTATGATTAAGTGTTTGGATCTTTTTACAAAAAGTTTGGTGTTGATTATTAGCTTTTTCTAAATGGATGTTTTAAGTATGGTTTTAAACTTAGGATTGGAAGATGTTTGTTGCAAAATTTTTGTCTAAGCATGAGTCTTGAAGTTGGAAGAATTTGCAACAAAAATCAAGAGAAATGGCCTATGGATGTTTCGGCCATAGTGTGTTTTCCATAGTTGTGTTGTGTTTTAAATTTTTCTAAGTTGATATTTGAGTTTAAGACAAATTTTGCATGAAGAATGTAAATTTTGAAAGTTTTTGAAGTTAGGATGTGAAATCCTTAAGTTATGAGTAAAATGATCATTTTTCCACATATAGAGAGTAAAATGGTCATTTTACTCTAAGTTAACTTGTTTTCATATTTCTAATTGTTAGTAATTAAATTTCTAACTTTTAGAATACCTTCTTATAATTTTCGTGTTTCGCGCTTTATTCTCGTAGAACGCGACGATCGAGGTAAGTTAGTTTCTAACTTACTATCAGTTTATTGTATATGTATGATGGGTAAGGGAACTACAATTTATATTTGTATGTTATCATATATGCTATGTCATGCCACGTTATTTCATGTTGATCTATTATGCATGATTTATTCTGTCATGAATATTTATCTGTTACACAATCTATTCTGTCACATATTGCCATATGTTATAAGTATGCCATGTTAAGTATGCCATATGTTACATGTATGTCATATCATGTATCATTCACCATTACAAGTATGTTATGTTAAGTAAAGAAGTCAGATCAAGTTTATGTTAAGTTAAGTTTCAGATCACGTTCAAGTTAAGTTTATTCATGTCAATCACGACCCTAAGTGCTAGGATAGGGTAATATCCTAATGGAACTCCTTTGTTCACACTGGAGTGTCTAAATAGGTGTAAAATTCCCTGGGTTGACGAAGTACAGTCAACAGGTTGCGAATGAGACCTAATTAGCTGGTCACCGAAGCGCGCCAGGCACTAACGCTGATGGTGCCATATTTTATTTTACATGTATTCATGGGGCCACAACAACTGTGGGGTATGAAGTATGGGGCCACAACAACTGTGGAGTACGTATTAATGCATTCACAGCTGGTGTAGATACCTGTGTTGTGATGCGGTAATCAGCAGGGACACACGGCTCTAGGGGACCCGTGTAGCACCCATATGGTCACGTTATTAATCAAGTCAATTGAATAAGATTCCAAGTTCATGTCAAGAAATTAAGAATAAGCAATTATGGTGACCCCATGGGATAAGAATAAGTTTCAGATCAAGTCCACGTTAAGTCAAGTTTCAGATCAAGTTCATGTTATGTTATGTTATGCTCACGTACAAGTTATATTCATGTTCACGCTAAGTTTCAAGTTCATGTTCATATCATGTTATGTTCATATTTATGATATGTTCAAGCTTACGTTCATGTTATGTTATGTTCATATTCATGTTATGTTTCAAGTTCATGTTTCTGTCATGTTATGTTCACGTACATGTTATTTTCAAGTTTACGTTCATGTTATGTTATGTTCATGTTCACATTATGTTTCAAGTTCTCGTTTATGTCATGTTATGTTCAGGTTTATGTTAAGTTCAAGTTCATATTTATGTTATGCATGTTTACGTTCATGCTATGTTTCAAGTCCATGATATGTTTCAAGTTTCACGTTCATGTTATGTTGCTAGTCCATGTTATGTTTTAAGCTCAAGTTCATGTCATGTTAAGTCAAGTTCAGTTCACGTTTAAATTCAGGTTATGTCATGCTATATGTCAAGTTATGCTATGCTTATTTACGACTTTATTTATGCATTTATGCTTTTGCTGCCATGCATGCATCTTTAACCTGTGTAGGAGTTTCCTGTTAACTTATTGAGATTTGTAATCAAATCTCACCGTGGTAGTCCCAACTACCATTCCCCCCGAATGGTAGGCGATATGTCAGGATCAGAGCATGAAGCAGACTTTGGTAGACTAAAGGAGGCTGATTAGACGCCGCAGACACGACGCGGAGCTTACAGCTTCCATAGTTAGTTTTGGATAGTATTCTGGCCTCGTTAGTCAAGTTACACGTGTTACTTGACGAACTTCCTCAATAGTGTATTTTGGTAATGTAAATATGGAGTCTGGTATCCCTTGTTTTTGAGGTTATAGTCTTCTAAGACTGGTATTGAAATCGTGGATGTTTGTTTTGTTAAGTATGCTTGGATTACGATTTAACTATTTGAGATATTATAAGTTTGGTGCATAGTATTGCTCAAGAAAAAAAAATTATCCACTGCGAATATTGCATAATACTAAATGCATGTTAGGAATATTGCATCTTATATGTCATAAACGGGGGCAGGTAATTACGTGTTACATGTCCCGACACTTCAGATGTCCATTCGATCCCAAGCGGAATTTGGAGACGTCACAATAACTATATATATTATAATATACTATAATATATCAATATATTATATATTATAATATATCATTATAGTTTATAATACAAGTATAATATATATTATAATATACTACAATATATTATCACTATAGTTTTATATACTATAATATATTATATTATATAATATATAATAAAGTACATTAAAATCAGAAAATCGGACCGAACCTGACTAAAAATCGTTAAAACCAGAGTACCGGTTTAGGAGGATAACCAATATATAATCGATTTTGAAAAATAAAAAATTAAGGCATACCGATTTAATCCTAAATTTTGTCCAAAATGGGACCGGACCGGACCAGTTACACTCCTGCTGCATTCCTAGATGTATTGTCTCATTCTAGCATTCATACTATGCCAATAAAAAATTTTCCTTAATTCTGCCAATATTTTATGGTAACTTGTGTGTCCTACTGATCGACTTTTTACGACCCAATTATATTCACAAAAGGTATTGTTTTAGTGATAACAAAAAATTCGTAGGTAAAGATTTATCTTCAGTGAGAAAAACTTTAAATTTGTTGTTGATATCACTTTTAACGACCAAAATTATACTATCGTTTATATTGGCCACAAATACATAAGCAGGAAAGTTTCCCACTAAATGAGAAAGTAATTGTGATATTGTGATAACAATAACAGAATTAGCAATAATTGTAATCGTCGCTAACAATCTTGCTGTAATTGAGTATTGCCAACAAGTTTTATTTTGTAATAAATATTTTTTAAATAGGTAAATAACATTTTATCGTAAATAATAAGTTTTAATGAAGATATTTTTTTTGTCCATTATAGTTTAATAATTGATTTTATGCAATCCAGTTTATCTTCGCAAAAGGTAATGTTTTAGCTATGATATAAAACATATAGCTAACGGTATATCTTCAATGAGAAAAATTTTAAATTTGTCATTGATATCACTTTTAATAACCAAAATTGTACCATCATTTATCTTGGTTGCAAATACATTAGCAGGAAATTTTTTCACTAAATGAGAAAGTAATTGTGACGACAATTGTAAAACTAACAACGACTATAATCATCATTACTAATCTTGTTGTAGTAGAGTATTGCGAACAATTTACGTTTTGTCATAAATAATAAGTTTTAATGAAGCTATAATGTTTTGTCAATTATAGTCTAATAATTGACTTTTTACCATCCAATTTATCGTCATAGAAGGTAATATTTTAGCGACGATATAAAACTCATGGCTTGGCCAATACATGCATTAACATGTGTTGAGTCAAGCCTAAACTTCTAAATTAGTATAAGATCAATGCAATTTAATAATAAAAACCAAAAATCGCAGATCATAAATGTGAAGAAAATATTGTAAAGATAATTATGCAAAAATCATGGTTTGAGGTTACTAATCATGTGTGAGATGATTAGTGCTTCTTAACTCAAGTTAGAAGTTTAATAGTGTTGGGTCGAACCTAAGGGTGTGTGTTACATCTTGGGCTTGAGGGAAAACAAAGGTATATGGGTTTCATTTAGAGCATTAGCATTGGCTTGGCCAAATGCATATCCAAATTTAGCCAATATCAACTTGAAAATACATTTGCCTATTCTATCTAAATTCAAGTCCCACATTGAATTAGCCATCCAAATTACATATAATAATAAAATATTATTAAAATAATAATTTTTTTAAAAAATTTGTTTTCTCACATTTTATAATTCTACCAATTTAATATTAAGCAATATTATATTATAATTAAATTAATATTAAAAAAACACATTTTCAAAGCTCATTTAGGAATAACAAAATTCTATCAACTAATTTTTTTCCTAAATATCTAGCAACATATGTATTGTCATGCAAAAATAAAAAACTGCACTGCAGTTACATGAATTATGAACCAAAATCTGCACTGCAGTTATTCCTTGCTCGGTCGTAGGAGTGAGAAAATATTTAATATTGATTTGGTGAGTGAAAACGCTCTTCTATATTTGGCCATTAAACTGTAGCATAAATCCATAATATTTGAAGTTGCCCAATCCAATGTGAGCATTTTCTGAACCAATTTACTTCATATATGGCCGAGCACCTCATTTGGCTAAGCCAATGAGGATGCTCTTAGAAGGATAAAAATGAAAGACAAGACTCTTGAGCACTATGGATTGGACTTGTAGGGCCATTTGTGTAATCCTTGGTTATGAGCTTTGGTGTGAGTTATTGAATGGACCTTATGTCCAGATTTGAGAGCTCATCCATGGTCTCAAAGACCTACTAGGTTTGGATCCAAATAACAAGTCTTTCTTAGGTTAGGCCGAAGACCCTTCACTCTTACTAAGCTAGGCCCAAAGGCTTTATGCCTACTACATATTGGGCTTAATTTCTAAGATTCTTCAAAATGGCCTCACACCTTATAAATCCAAAATAGGTCTAGGCTTGTGACACATCTTACTAGCCCATCACATTCTTATTAATTGAGGGCTCTTAATTAAACACTCTTGGGCTTACCCTTAAACTCATTCATACCTTGCCCTTTTTGCTTAGCCCATTAAAAATACCAAGTGCCATATCACTATTGACCTCTTGGTAGTTATTCTAAAAATAAAATACTAGAACCCTTCTCATAATTCTAACTAAACCCAAAGTGTGATTCTCATGCTAAAAAAATATAGCTCTAAAATAAAAATCACAATCCTATGCTAATAAGGATCGTGGGTGCTAAGGTCATATCCTAACAGGCTTTTTAGATGAGTGTTACAAATAGATATTCTCACATAGAGATATTGGGTTCCTAAATAGGGATTTAGAATTATATATTGAAAATAGTCAACACATTCAAAACATTAAAAATCAGTGTGTAAGTATAGGCATAAACATAATGTTTCAAAATATCTATTCATGCTTAAAATAGGGAAGGGAAGTTGCAGAGATAATGCAATGCCTCTTACTCACAACATTGATCTCACATTTTCAAGCATTGTCTTAAAAGCTAATATACATTCCTATGTCGGAAAGCAATGAGCATAGAATTCTTTCATCGCCTCTTTGCTCCTTACTTTCCGAAGCAGTGGACTGCATAGGACTTTTGGAGAATAAAGTCTAAAAAATGAGATCTCGTCCCACATCCAGGTCCTTTAAATAGGGTGAGATTGTCAAATGTCCTTTCTTACTCTGGATTTGTGGAAAGGATTTTCTTTAATCCTTTCCTGTCATACTGCAGGATGACAAAAACAGACTACCAAGCACGGTCTGCATGCTTGGTCATCTAAACACTTTCATCAAAAAAGGGTCTCAGTTGTGGCTTAAGTCATACTGCTACGTTAAGACAACATGACCCATCAAGCCTTCAACTTTCATCTTAGAACCTTTAGGACCTTTAGGATGGAGTGGGGCTTCTGCGTGCTACACTACTGCTTTCCTCAACACTTCTATCCACTTTCGGAAAACTCTCCAGTTACCCAGTCTCTTTTAGACTGCTAATCGGCTTGGCGAGTAATTATTTGTCTTGTTAGTGTTACTAGAGTGGCTCCATGTTCTCGCATTCTCAGTAAGTGGCCTTTTTGTGCTCACCTTTAGTGAAACAACACACTTATCTCCACTTTGTTTTGGGATAAGTTAGCTTAGTCTTTTCGAGGTGCTTGCTCGCCTATGTGCTGGACTGGGTGCATGTTGCAGCGCTCGCTGCTAATTCCTTAAGCCCTTAGAGTATTTCTCATCTTTTTGTTCCACTTAACTCTAAGAATGGTGTATCCCCATTCATGCTAGGTTGTTCCTCATAAAAGTGTTCATTTTTTACTACTCTAATCACATCCCTTGGACTTTTTTGTTTCCATTGATGGTGCTCATGCAGATTAGTCTAATGTAGAAGCTATTTTCGGTGGCCAACACCCAAGACCCTACACGATGTGTGGAGTTTCCATGTAATGGCATCTTTCTATCATCGATTCATCCAAAATTTCAACACTCTAACTGCTCCCATCATAGAGTGCCTTAAAGGTCAGACATTTCAATGGTGTGAAGAGGTAGAGACTAGCTTTTCGTTGGTCAAGCAACTTTGGCACTCCCTAATTTTGATAAGATCTTTGAGGTGAACAACAATGCTTCCTAGGTGGGTATTGGTGGTGTACATCATTGGCCAACAAAAGTAGAGTAGGCGACATGCCAAGTAGCTTGCATATCTGCAAAAGTTTATGTTCTCACTAAGGCACCAATTAGGGAGTTTGAACCTAGTTGCAAATACTTTGGACCTTATTACCATAAGCACTAGATTAGGAGGTTTTGACACATTCAGAGACTTGTTTGCAGAAGACCCTTCATTCAGGAAAGTATTTATAAAGGTAATTGAAGGAAAAGAGTGATTTTATTTTACATAACAACCTTTTGTTTCAAGACTTATTGTATGTCCCAGATTGTTCTTTGATAGAGCATTATATGAGAGTTACATGGGGAGGGGCACTTTGGGTAAGACAAGACATTGGCCTTTATCTCAACAGAATATTACTGGACCAAATTTACTAGTGACGTTGCACATTATGTAGACTGATATTTTGTGTGCAAGAGGTCGAAGGGAGCCCTCACCAATGCTAGGCTTTACACTTCGTTACTTGTACTTGAGATTCCATGCTCGACATCAACATAGATTTTGTCTTGGGTTTGCCCTGAACCCAACATGCTATGGATTCAATCTTTGTGGACAAGCTGTCCAAGAGGGCCCATTTTGTAACTTGTTTAAAGACCATGGAAGCTACAAGGATTGCACATGCGCCTTTGACTAAAATTAAGTTTATGAGTAATTTCTAGGAGAGTTTATAGGAGAAAATGGGAACGAAGTTGAATTTTAGTAGTCCCTGCCATTCCCAAGCAAATGGCCAGACAGAGCTGGTGAATCGAAACCTTTTTAAAAAAAAAAAAGTTGACAATCACCTCCACCAAATTCTTTTTTATGTTGTCCATTTTGTTTGGGCTCTGCTAACCTATGATCGTTTTCCTATTGGTGTTACATCCCCAAACTCTGCCTGGGATTTGATAGAACTTGAAGTATAGAGACACGCAACACAAAGTTACTTACTTCCGTTCATGCAGTTAAAGATGCAGTCCACCTAGTTTGCTTCTAATAATATGCAGTAAATGAAGCAAATAATTTTTTTTCTTTTTTAACAATATACATTTTACCAGAATACTAATCCCAAAACATACTTTCCTTCTATTCATGTCCACATAATAAATTGTTACATTGTTCATTCAAGATACTAAGTTAAACCACAAAAGTAGGGGTCCTGATTGAGCTGAGTTATTGCATATTTTAATACATTTGGAACCAATATATTTTAACACTTTCATTACTTTATCAATGGTTTTATATGGAAAAATGATTAAGATGAATAAATCTAAATTGTGATTTAAATTGATTAATAGCATGAATCTATGCTTAATTTTACCAACTGTTGATTACTGTAGAGTCTGGTCCATATCACTCGAGCGGAGGCATTGGCCGCTCGAGCAAAATTCAGGCAGATTCAAACGCTCGAATGCCGTTCGACAGTGAGCTTGAGCAGGTTGCAAGAAAGGAGATCACTCGAGTGGAGGCATTTGGTCGCTCGAGCTAAGTCAGGTAGAGTTGAATGCTCGATGTTCGCTCGACACTCCGCTCGAGCGAACTTCGTATTTTACAGATCTAGGGTTTATTTCGCCATTAGGGTATATATATGGGATTTTACATCATATGGCCGACTTTTGGCCTAAAAAACACTATTGGATTACAAGCAACACTTAGAATTTATTTTGCTTCCACTTTTTTCACTCAGATCCGGAGAGGGAGATTCTCACGAGCAATTATTCACGCAGCAACACATAAATTCCTCTGGAGCATTCACTCACCCGGCAGCATATTGAAGAGCTCCTTGAGGGGTCCAATTGCTACTGCATCTCAGCCTCCTCCACCGCTTCAAATCTCCATCTCCATTCAATTGGCTTGATCTTTTCATTCCCTACTTGTTATTTAATTTCAGTATTAAGTTTGTTGAATATTTTTGAGATTTTTTGCTTAGAAGTTTGAGCAATTTATTTGTTATTTATTTACTTCGTGTTATTTATTTTTCTCGCTTCGTTAAGCTTTCAATTAATAGCGATTACAATTGCTATTGATTAATTTTGAGAATTTGTTATTTGAATACACGTATGAACCCTAGAATCTTGATTTTGGAGCTTTTCAATTTTTAGTTCATTTTTTGTCAATTACTTTCTAATCTAGTTTAATTCTTATCTTAATTTTATTAATTTCTTAGTTTAATCTCTTAGTCTTTTACATTTCAATTCGACACTCAAAAATCTAAAAATATGAATCTAGTCCATGACTAGTGCCATTTTTCATTCTTGTTGCACTCTTCCATCCATTGCACATGCCATCATATTTATTTTCTCTTTGTAAATATTTTCACCATTTTCAACGAGTTTGAGTTTAAGTAGATTTCTCTGAGGAGACGATCTAAGAATTTATTCCTAATTATTACGCGACATCCTCCTGCACTTGGGATAGTCTTTGTGGTACTCATTTTTGAGCGAGTCAGGTCCCAAAACATGGACCCCTTTTTAAACCTCAAAAGAGAAGCACTTAGTACACGGGTCTTAATCCTCATCCTGTACTTTCCAAAATTTTTACGATCTTGTACAGGTTATTAGGTCTTAATCCTCATCCTGTACTTCCTAAAATTTTTACGAACTTGTCTAATAATGTCAAAATTACTTCTATAAAATGCTTAGATAATACAAAATGGTTCTCAATGATGAGAAACTCTTCACATATAGGCATCCATTGGGCTCAAGATTCCTCTCCAAAAGTCCTTTGATGCTGCTTATCCGACGTATAATCATCTCCATTTAGCAATCTATCAACTGAAAATGATCGTCCAAAGTAAACTCAGTGTCATTCAGTTCTAGCTATAGCTCTAGCTACACAGCTTTTAGCCTCATCCAATTCGGTTCCATTGGTCTTTATCACAACTTCTACCATTTTAAGAGAAATGTTATTTAAGACTACCACGATGAGATTTACAAAATCTTTGTAAGCATGTTCCCAAGCTACCAACAGTATAAATAAGCATATACGACAATAAAGATGATATATATGCATGATATACATGGAGTTGCTTATACAAAATAGGACTTGGAAACATTATAACTCATCATAAACATAGCATGCTTGCTTGTGTAAATATAAAACATTCATTTTTATACAAGTTTGATTACTTAAAAATAGATCCTCAACTGCTCCCCATAGACTGTGGGCGCTTGTACTTGTAGCATGTTTAAATTAGAGATATTTTTATAAAATAATTTATAAAAATAACAGTACTTATTATAAATATCTTTATTTTAGAACATACTTATATATAAAAAAGTTATAAAAATAATATTGTGTACACGTACCATTACTCTAGTAAATAAAAGTCACGTACTCTCAAATTGATGGCTCTGACCTAGAAGTTCAGTGTTTTTTAAATAAAATTTATGATTAATACAATACTTGATGTCCATTCTTGATACTTCCAAATTTTCTACATGCTAATCCTCTTTGTTGACAACAGATCATGATTCTTGACAATTTTAATTCATTTTAAAAGACTGCAAAACAAACAAAAAATAAAGTTTAATATTTCAATTGTCACTCTGTCAGTAGGTTCCACACCTTTTGACCTCTACACTTCACCAGAAAAGACAATTCTAGAAAAAGCTTTCCCCAATTTTTTTTTTTAAAAAATGACTTAGTTGGCAACTCAATTATTTTAATCTAAATTCATTGGAGATGCAGATTTGCTTGTAATAAATTGAAATGCTTGCATATTTTTATATTAATATTTTAAGAACTTTAGTGGTTGGAAATTATCTTCTAATTTAAGCCAAACCAGACAAGAAGTCAGGGGTCCTCAAATAGTGCTTCATCCTGACAGAGATTTTTGCATATATCATATAATTTGGAGCCCTAGAGATGGGGATTCCTTGCCCATTTTGTTATCATAGATTGGCTCAATCAGCTTTCTTTTCGTATCTGTTACATGTCCAACTTTTTGCAACCAAAGTTTTGGAGTTGAAATTGTAATTTAAGGAAAATATGAGCAAATAAAGTACAATTAGGCCACGATTGTCCATCATTTTCAGCCTTAATCTATGTTTTCTGTGCATGATAATTCATAACATAGGAGAGGAGACAAGACAACTCTGAAACTGAACCATATCTCTCCTAACTGATTGTCACGTACAAGCAAATCCCTCCAACAGTCAAGCATAAGAGGGGAAATGTGATTGGTTCTTGACGCTAGATGATGCAAACTCTAAGATTTAAAGGCTAAATCTTGCAATCCCTTTTGGGACTTCCACGTAAATGCATGTATTACTAAATCAGAATAAGTTCAGACAAAACACATGGAGATAGCAAGAAATAAGATCTTCTAAGCTAGAATGGCTACAAACGGGCGTTTGAGGTGCATAAATTATTTGTAGTAACTGAACTCAAGAATATCAAAGTAAAAGAGATATGGAAATATTAATGTGGGTAACATCAAACATTCCGAAAGTTCTTTTAACTTTTCAAAAAATTCCTCTTAATTACTTCATTCCTAAATATGATCACTCAAACGCAAGTATATGAGTAATGCTGCAAATAATCATGAATGCACAAGTATCGTGCAGTCGTTTTAAAAAAAAAGATTCACTATTAAAAAATTAATTTTTTATGTAGATTCTGTATTTTTTTTAAGTGATTGCACAACGTTTGTGCAGTTAACATTGCAACTATCATTTCTCTACTTATATATTTCAAATTTTAAACTTCTTATTTAATTATTACCTAATCAATACTCAAACATAAAAATTTTGAACTTTTAACTTCAATCAACCAAATATGCATTTAAGTGTATCATACAATATTTATTTCTCATTTAATATTATGAAAATTATTAACATAATAAATGCTATCAAGTAGATCTACTAAAGAATCTATTTTTATCTCGTTTAATTCTCTTAAATTTGGCCTAGACAAGAACTTGAGTAGTAGCTTGATGCGATGTTTCAAGCTTAAATTAGTTTGAAAAATGTTAATATGTTCTATGAAATTTATTTAAATTTGCCTTTATTTTGAGTGTGTATTGTTAGAAAACAAATTCAAATTGTATTGTATGACCACTTTTAACTAGCCGTCAAATGCATAGTGCTAGTCGTCAAACGCATAGTAGCTTTTGTACTCCTATATATATCGTTGTAACCTTTAATGAAATTCATAAGTTTCATAACACGTTATCAGCACGAAATGTTCTCTCGCTGATCAACCCTTCGCCTGTCTCTCATCTGTCTCGCTCTCTCTCATATTTGAGAATCACAGTAAATCCGATAGCCACTTCTTCTTCCCTTCTTTGCTCTAAATCATCGATTCTGATCCCCTCACTGTGAACCAACTATTGGAGAAGGACCAGTAGAAAGCCCCCGGAATCGGACCAGTTGGATTAGGCCAGCGTCCCATGACCCTCATGCCCCCACGTGGGTTACAGGCTCGCGTTGCCTAGCCCGGCGATCACCACGGCCTTCTGATGAGTTTGATCCTTGCGGTCCAGTTTCAGAATGGTGGTTCTGCATCCGAGGAAGGGTAAATCATGAGGCACGAACAAACGCCGAAAGGGAGAGAGACAGGGTGATTAATCCTACGGCGGCCGTCAAAGTTGACTGAGCTGTTGTCAGGGGGCCATCTTATGTAGTTAAGAGTTGAGACGTTGAGGAGTTGACGTCTAATCTCATGTAGCTGTATTTGCAGTTGTCGTACAGCATCCACAGACAGGGATATGTTTTGGTTGGAATTTCCTGCAGCTACTTTCGTGGCATAATCAAACAGGTTGGCTGGCTGTAAAAGGTAAGTGGAAAGGTAGGTGTGAAAGATAAGTAGTTGATTTTTTTTTCCTTCTTTCGGCTTAATCGAAAAAGTCAATAAGCTACCCTTATTCAAAATGCCGTGGGACATGTATTCACGTGATATTAAAGTCCTAAAGGGTAAACAAATAATAATAATAATAATAAAAGAAAGAAAGAAAGAAAGGAGTTGGTGAAACGTAATCAAGTAGTCAAAGTTGATGTTCTATATATTGTACCTAAAGCTTTTAAATTAAATTATAATATATATTAACAAGTCTCAAATCTTAGCACAAGATTTGAGATTATAATATTTTATCTTGGTTATAAGAGCTATGCATGTGGACGATGATGGATCCATGGACTTCGCACTCAAGTAGTCATATCTGTCCACGTATCACGACAGAGGCGAAGAATTGAAATAATTGAGTAACTCGTATTATATGTCAAGTAAGTTTTTCAATATATTATTTGCAATTTCTAATTTGAGTATTAAAGATTATATTCATTATTATTACTTGATTAAATTTTATATTTATTTACATAGTTTATATACAAATTTATTTATTTTTTTATATATACTTGTTATGAATTATTGATGATAAGATCTATCTTGAAATAGAAATTGAGCATCCCTGAAGGATCGCTTTAAATCAATAATTTTATTGAGTATCTCATTATAAAGGATCTATTGATTCTGTGAGATAATTTAAATGAGCAATATGTGTACCAAAAAGCTCATTATGATTTATGCACCTGAAGTTGCATAATTGAAAGTGTGTTGAGAAAACCACTAAAGAATATATGTTTAAAATGAACGCCTCGAATGTGCTCCTGAAGTAGTAATATCGAGTGCAAAAGTTCATAATATATTCTAAATTTATATCTGGTTTTCTAGTGGTTAAGCAAAATAATGAGATTTTGCTAAGAAATCATGAGTCACGTCCTACTAGTCCACATCATTCCCTGAAGTGAATGAAATTGGATTTATATCATTCCCAGAAGAGAATGACGAATTGTTTTCAAAGAATCCAAAAGATTGGACGTGGTGATGAATATATTTATAGTATTTCAATGATTTCGAGCCAGAAGCTCGTATTGAAAATATTATCAGCTTTCTCTTTGAGATGATATTATGTTGATGAATCAAAAGTGATATGATTCAGAATATTTGTATCTTTTCATGATTATCTTGATCATCCAAAATCAATTACGATAAGTCGAATGATTTTCATATGGACGTCCATAAAAGAACCAGAAGATTCTTTTACTATAAAGTCTTACCACCAGAAGTGGAAAGAAAAAAATTTGCCAGAAGCAAATAAGATGAAATAATTCGACGTTATCATGATTATCATAGGTGAACTGGAAGTTCAGATGATAATTTATTTATGGATGAAATAAGATAAAAGGTCTCATATTCTAGCTGCTAAAATCCTAGTGAGGATTGAAGTCCCTGCAGGGCAATTAAGAAATTTAGCAGTCTAATGAACATAAGACATGCCTGAAAGCATGTGAGACCTATTGATACAAATGATAAAGCATCTCGGAAAGAGAAAAGCAACAAAGAAAAGAAATCGGTGCTCCTGAAGAGGCCGTACCCACAAAACAAGCAATAAAGTCCATCTAAAAATTCTCTCATAATGAATACTCCTGAAGAGTATAATACTCCTGAAGAGTACCTCCTGAAGAGGTTTTCATGAAATGTCTTCCCTTGAAGAGGGACAGGTACCTAAAAATAACGAGATCTCGATATTACATTTCATGAGTAATTGAGAAATTATGGAGAGAAATAAAACCGTTGTCGACAACGTATTTTCATATAAGATGGCATTTGATATTACCAGAAGTAATAAATAAAGTGAGCTCAGAACCGTCGAAGAATACCGACGTAAAATATTGGTCAAAATAGAAATAAACAATTCCTGCAGAATTGTTATAATGTGATGCATATGGACTTGAAGTCCAAACACCTATGAGGTGATGCTTGTTGAATATCAGTGGGTATTTGTATAAATAAAATGAAAATGTGATATATAAATCACGAATATATTTCCTACAGAAATAATATTGATATGTTTATGAAGTTAAAGAGATCATATTGAGATTTGTATTAACTTGATAGTTACCAAGAATTTGGGTATGCATGAAGCATATAGTTCTGAAGTACATATTCTATTAAGTCTTAAAATCCTTATATGATCTACTGCAAGCTAAACGTATGTGGAACATACTATTTTCATATATTTTCAGTATTTATATTATCTTTTATTGCAGTTTTTATAGATAATTTAAATGTCATTGAGGCTCCAGAAGAGCTCATGAAAACTGCAGAAAGCAGGAATTGATTATGAGGCTCCAGAAGAGCTCATAAAAACTGTAGAAATCAGTGATTGATTATGAGGCTCCAGAAGAGCTCATGAAAAATGCATAAATCAGGGATTGATTATGAGAAAAAATAATCTCCTGTTATAGATGCAATCACAAAAAGATTGAATATGCAGTTAATGGATGTGGTCACTGCATATTTATATGGGTCATTAGACCATGACATATATATGAAAATCCCTGAAGGATATAAAATGCTTGAAACTTGTTATCTGGTTACATCCAGAAAACAATCCGGACGCATGTGGTATAAACGCATTAGTGAATATTTATTGAAAGAAGGATTTGAAAAATAATCCAATATACCCATGTGTTTTTATTAAGAAATTCCGGATTTGTTATTATTGCGATTGATGATTTAAATCTTCTTGAAACTCCTGAAGAGATCAGAAGAATTTGAAATATAAAACCCTTTCGGTTTCAAGGGGGAGATAAATGTGCATGAGAAATAAAATGGAGCACACAGAATAGCTACCAGAAGATAGATACACAAATATGAATATTTGTGAAATTTTATTATCTTGAAGCAAAAATTACAGAAATTTGAGGCATTTCGCCTCATTCTTTAAACGCTCTTGTTCTTCAAGAATCTGCATGGCATCTCTGTCTAAAGGAGTAGGCAATCTAAAAGAAGATTTAAGCAGAGATTTTAATTTTCTATTCTCTTGCTTTATTGATTCTATCTTCACGTTAGACTCCTGAAGAAGTCGCTGAAGGATAGAAATTTTCTCATGGAGTTTGTCCAAATCATAAGGTTTGGATTGTAGTCTCTGAGAAAATGCATAAATAGTTGAAGAGTAATGGGCACCGAGATTTACAAGCTCATAGATAGCTTCAACATCTGACTTATTAGTCAGATTAGCACCTGTGGTAGAAGCAGGAACAGCTGATGAGCTAGGTGCATAATACCTTATATATTGGCCATGAGAAGATTGCTGAGCCATTGCAGAAAAAGAATGCAAAAAGAGATTGCAGAATAAAAATGCAGAAAGAAATTGCAGAATAAGAATGCAGTATGATTACAGAAAAGTGAAGAAGATGAGATGCAAATGAAGATGAGCTGAATATCTCTTTTATAGAGAAAAACTAAGCACCTCTATTGATTCACGGCATCTCTCGTGAAGCATCTCTCTACAAGAGACGAGGCGTAGCATCATAGCCCTGCGGCGCTTGACAGCAGATGTAGCATTATAGCCCTGCGGCGCCTGACAAGTACGTAAGAACTGTAAAATCCCGCGATGCTTGTCTGGCCTAAAAAGATGGCCAACGTTTTTGAATATAGAGGTTTGCGGCTTAATTTTGATAACTCCTCCAGTAATTATGTTATTTACAAGAACTCCAGAAGAGTACAACTCTAGAAGAGTAGTGAATTCAATGATCTTGGATCAATATGGTGAATTTCACTATAAAGTCCTGAGTACTCCAATGGTTGCTCAATAATTTGATGATCAGAAAAATCCATTTCGTCCTTGTGAAGACAATGGAGAAATTCTTGGTCCTGAAGTACCTTATCTCCAGTTCAATTGAAGCACTGAATATGTGATTATTTGGATCAAGTCTACAATTAGATGGATATACGGATGTGAGTTATCTATCAGATCCACACAAGAAGATCATTGCAATTCATGAAAAGAAAGTTGAAATTAATGTCAAGCAGATACGGTCAAGTGATAATCTGGCAGATTTATTCAGTAAAGCATTACCAACTGCAACATTTAAGAAGCTTGTGCAGAACATTGGAATACGGAGAATTGAAGACATATTATCATGCACTTTTCAGGGGGAGTAAAGTCTTGAAGACTTGTGCTGATTGTACTCTTTTTCCTTCGCTAAGGTTTTATCCCACTGGGTTTTCCTTTGCAAGGTTTTAATGAGGCAATCTTAAAGCACTTGGCGATATACAGAATATTGTACTCTTTTTCCTTCGTCATTGGTTTTTTCCCACTTGGTTTTTCCATGACAAGGTTTTAACGAGGCATATTCTTTATATGTGGTCATCCAAAGGGGGAGTGTTAGAAAACAAATTCAAATTGTATTGTATGACCACTTTTAACTAGCCGTCAAATGCATAGTGCTAGTCGTCAAACGCATAGTAGCTTTTGTACTCCTATATATATCGTTGTAACCTTTAATGAAATTCATAAGTTTCATAACATGTATATATTTATTTTTTTATTTAATAATTAAAGAAGTGATTTTTAATATATTAATATATTTTTTTATTTTTTAAAAATATTTAAAAATATAAAAAAAATTTATAATAATAGACACGCCATAGGCGGCACAATTGCACCTTCCAATTAGTTTTTATTTGGCTTTAACTGTGACAATAAAGACGTTACATGCATGTACTTATGATATCACAGACTCGAGGTACTGTTGATAGCTTCTGATAACAGATTGTAAGACATGGACTATGACTGCCATAAGTCGTGCACGCGCCTCCGCAAAATTCGAAATTTTCCATGGTCAAGTTTTGCACTTTTTGGTAGACAAGTTTCCACCTTTGGTCTGACTTGGTTCGTAGAAAATGATTCTGAATTTCTGGGTTTTTTTATATTTTCCTCGCAAGAAGCGCCAACCATCCAAAGGGCCCAAATTACCCTTTAAAGCATGCAACACAATAATAATTTAGGAGTAGAATCGACTTTTCGTTAGACAGAGCATACTTTACACGACGAGTAGAGTGTGCTCGAAGTCCCAGCCAAAATCTTATAAACCAGTGGAGTAAGGAGAAGATCAGAGGAAACACTAGTACTTCTGCTGTCTTAATTGGATTATGTTGGACATAAGATTCTGGTTCTTGATTGATACAAACATCGTTTATAGTTTTCAGAACTTTTGTTTCTGATTGGAGGAAGTAGCGAGCGGTGCAAGTCAGGGCAGGCAGTGTAGTACAAAGGCAAAATATAAAAATAAAAATCATTATCAACTTTCCAAAAGAAATGCACAAAATAAAAAAGAAGCTTTACCATGTACCATCGAAAAAAAGAAGAAAAGAAAGAAATGTTTCATTTCATTGAAACACAGGCCCCCAGAAACTCAAGTCTTATCTGAATCCCACCATGCCCTACGGCCTTACCCCATCAAATCTTTCTGATATTTCCTTACTTTAAAGTCCGACAGTCAGTTTTTCAGTAGAAGTACATGCCCTCTGGTGTGTTGCTTTCATCAATATTGAACAAAGCTATTAGAGCCACTATTACTACTTCTAATCAGCTGCTTAACATCATCAAGAGCATAGTGTAATGGGATTTCTCCAAAATCAAAATACGCATTTGCTTTTTCAGCCCATTGTTTTAGATTTTCACCTCTATTGCTGTCATAATTCAGCATGGACATGGGGTTTTCTTCTAACCCGGTTGAGATATAGCTCTGGAAAGCCATTCCTTCTTGTTTAATATTGTCTCTGCCATAGCTGATTTGAGTAGAACTCCCATCGTCTGAACTGCGGCTTCCTTCACTTCCAAACATGAGGGCGTTCTCTGTCACAGGATAATACGGCGTGGAACCCACCCAGCTCTCATTGGTTTGGAAAATAGAAGGATTGGTGGCCAATGAAGTGGAGCTGCTTAAGTAATTCGATGGGAATGAAATGGCTCCGAGGCCTGAGAAAGATTTAGCGTTTAGACTATAATAAGAGCTGCATTCTTCGTATAGAGAGGATGACAGTGGTTGAGATTGAAATGGTGGGATTCCGGGAGAGGACGCGAATGGAGGAAGTTTTCTCTGAGCAGGAGGATGTATCCCCATAAGCTTCTTCTTCAGCTTCGTGTTCCAGTAATTCTTGATGTCATTGTCAGTCCTACCTGGCAACTGAGCAGCAATTATCGACCACCTGTGTAATTGTCAATATATTTGTTCGATAAGATGAAAACACCGAGCTTTCTCTTTAAATGCTTTGATTGGGGGTTGCTGTTAGATCTAAACTAGGCATGCATGCAGGATTTGTCCAAAATAGTAGATTCTTGATAGCTGAATATCTCTATATATAATATAAAGAAGAAAAACCTGAATCCTTCTTATATTTTTCTCCTTAACTTTTGTTACTCCTTTTGGGTAGATTTCATCAATTAGTGTGATTCCTTTTCAGTTTTACCTAAATTATGCACTGTTTTAATGAGATAAAGATAATTTGGGCAATTTTTCAGGTGGAAACTGAAATTATTTGTCAATAACAGCAGAATATTGCAACAAGTAATATGGGAGATTATTGTACCTGCTTCCAATGTTAGCAAAAAGGGTGCAGATTATTCTGTCTTCCTCGTCAGAAAACTCACCATGCTTGATGTTAGGCCTGAGATAGTTAAGCCATCTCAACCTGCAACTTTTCCCACATCTCTTCAGACCTGATGCAGAATTAGATCCAAATAACTAAGAAGCAAAGAGATCATGAGAGAGAGAGAGAGAGAGCACAGTTTAAACAACGTTATGAAATCTGCTCATCGTCGTTTAATTTGTTTAGCTTAATCTTACCAGCTTTCTGCGGGAACGCAATCCAATTCCCACCAGTTCCATATTTCTCTATGTATTCTTTAAGCTTTGAATCTTCTTCTGGTGACCATGGCCCCTTCTTGACATTTGCCTTGTCACAACAAGGAGCCCTCCCCATCTCTCTCTCTCTCTCTCTCTCTCTCTCTCTCTCTCTCTGTCTGTCTGTGCGTGTGTGTGTTAGAAGTGTCGAAATCTCTTGGACGTTCCCAAGCCTATTTTAAAGAACCAAAGGTCTCGCTAAGCAGAAGTCCGCTGGACCCAGCCTAGATTGTTCTTAAATGTAAGATAAGAGAAGAATTGAGATAAAAATAAAAATTAAATAAAATAGTTTTAAATATATTTTTTTAATATTATTATTATTTAAAATTTTAAAAATTTGAATTATTTATTTTATTTCATGTAAAAATTTAAAATAATTATAATAATTAAATGAGATAAAATGTGTGCCAGTAAATTTTATCTTAAAATCAAGATATATAGGAACTAGTTTTGGTATTTGTATACTTATATATTAATCATAGTTATGTAAGTCAAACGTTAACTAGCTAAGCTAAGATTATGAGCATCATTATTAGCATATATACGGCTAAGTAAAGAACTTAGGGATATCAGATTCAAGTTTAGAACATCTGACATGATCTGTAGTAAGAAAATGATGCAAAAATAGAAAGAAAGAAAAAAGAATATTACTTTGGTTGCTTTCTATGTATATAGCTTCGATTAAAAAATTCCCATTCCCCCGTAGTCTTTCCTCTCTCTTAATAGAATGCAAGCATTTTTCCTTGACTATGTAAAATATTAAGAAATGTAAAAACTTTATATAAAAATAAATTCGTAAATAATGATTTCATATAATTTATTAAACTTATTTTATAATAAAATTTAATATATCATATTAAATCATATATTTTATAAATTTAATTTCATTAATCCCTCTTTCTATTAAGCATTTTTAATAATGTATTGGATGCAAATGTTTTGGAGCTTAATTGCTCGGCTTCCTCCATCTGTCAAAGCATTGAAAGTTTCAGTACGTGGAAACTCCACAGCCGGTCCTGTCTTTTTTTTTATTTTTTATTTTCAGAAGAACAGCACACTAAAACGCTGAAGATTATGGCCGTATTAGGATTTCACATCACATAGGCCACGAGTATAAATAGAAGTACTTAACCAACATATATATACCGATTACGTACATATTTATAATATATATAATTTTTAAAGGAAGAGCTTTACCATCAAAAGTGTAATGATTTAATGGCATATGATCCGATTTTAAATAAAAAAATTTGTATTCAAAACTTCTAATCCTGTATTAAAAAAAAGAGGAGCTTTACTAGCTAGTAGTCCAAATTAAACTACATTTGAGCTCGTATTTTAAAAGCATTAATTAATTATATAATCATGATCCTATTAAAATTATTATAATTAAAGAGAGAATTTTTTACTCCAAAGCAATATGAGATCTCGTGCATGCACCACCTATATACACTTATTAGTGAGTATATAATTTCCCATTTTCGACGATCATATTGAATTGCGTTATAGTGTTTCTCATACTTCGAGTAAGAATGCGACCAGTTTTCTATCAAAAATATAATTTCTCAATCCAAATGATCTCTTAAACAAATGATCATCCGGTCCAATGCCGAATAATTAACAGTTATTTATAAACTATATAATTATTGAAAACTACACATAATTAAATGCTAGAATCTTATAAATTCCTTAATTAATTAGGTCTGATCAACATATTGATTTAAGTTGTAACTATGAATTAGTAACCTTCTCGAGATGATAACTTTATATATAACAACAAATACATGATATAATCTCTTTTATTTTTCATAAAGATGCATGGGGTATCCGGCCATGTTTTATTAACATGATCGATCTCGTTTTGGCGGGCTGAATACCTTTTACAAATAGCAGTACGGAGTTGCGAGAGTTATTGGTAAATATTCTTAATATATCGTATAAAAGATTTTATAAAAATAAACTCATAAACTGACTTTATAAAAATAAACTCATAAACTGACGTAACTTGATATATATTACGTTAGATTTATAAAATTATTTTTATTATAAAATAAATTTAATATATCATATAAAATATTGTCAATTAATAAAAAATTTTTTATGAAGGTAATATTTCCGACTTTATGGAATTAGTGCTATATTTAAAGTGTACACAGTAGTCAATGAGTTGAACACACAGGTAGTAAGCGATGAATAGAGGGTCGGCTAATTTTCACCTATAAGATGGATTAGATTATTTTCCCTTAATTCAACTGAACAGGTTCTTGGGGACTGATCACTAATATTAATCAATGCAACCACCCTCTGAGTTTTGAAATGTTGACTCATATTCCTATATATATCCATCATAGCCATAGTCAGTACAGGTCGTAGAAAATGGCTGCCTTTGATTTTGCTACGTGACACAGAGAAATAGAGGCCTAAGAAAACAAGTGGAGTAGGTACCCTGTTTAGCACTCATGGATTTTATAGGCCTAAGAAAATAAATGTTCCGCGACCTCATTTATGGTCAGTATTTTCTCAGTACTTCTGGTACATTATATATGGTACTTTTTCTTCTTCTTCTTTTTTTATATATATTTTTATTATTTTTTGAAGGCCATTTTTTATGAACTTTTGCTTGCATACGTGCGAGATATTATCCAATTATATACGCATGTTCTTAGACATTTTTTAAATGTTGAGATGAAATAAAATAAGTTAAAAATAAAATAATTTGTAAATAATAGTGAAATAATTTTAATTAAAATATTTTATAAGATTTTAGAAAATATGAAAGAAAAAATTTAATAAAAATATTATAAAATTAAAAATATTGCTACTTATAATTCCTTTTACTATTATCGTATTATCATCTAATGATATGGTATTAAATGATTATAGATTATTTATTATATTTCACTTGTAGAACTATCATTTAATGTCATATCAAGAGATGTTGAGAAGATGATAAAAATGATGATAAATAGATTTTTTTTATTTTTTAATATTATTTTTATTTTGAGATTTAAAAAAAGAATTATTTTTTGTGTTTTAATTGAAAATTTAGAAAAATTATAATGATTAGATTATGTTGAGATGAAATTAAATAAGATAAGATATGATGACACAATCTCAACCTCCAAATAGAACCTTAATAAGCTTCTAATTAAGGCACCCAATTTAGCAATTACAGTACAAATGAAATATTGCCCCTACATCAGAAATGAAGGGAGAAAATGTCGTCAATCGGTTGCTTAACTCGCTTATAAATTAAGAGAAATAATACTTGCAGTTGTAAGTATATAAATACTATATAATCACTTTAATAAAATGAATAAATATAAAATTATATGAAAAAAGTATTATTTTTTAATTATAAATTCTACTTTTTTTTTTAATTGAAAATACAATACGTATATACTTTATAATTATATGTATATATATCATTACTAGGAAATTAATTCTTACTTATATCAAAAACTGTAGGACCCAAAGCAGTACTTTTGAAAAAACTAATCACAACTTGAGTCAAATTTCTGGAAATTCACGTACAGGTTAAAGATTTTACCATTTTTGTAATCGGAAAACGTACTTGCTTCTGGCATTCAATTTAAACGAAGACTTGTGTTGCATTGACGCAAAAGTTCCATGACTTTTGGTTATGGATTTATCCTTTTATATATATATTACTTAAAATGTTTTTATTTCCAATAGCTAGATGTGGCCCCAGCTTTGATGATAGATAGAGTTTACCTGTTTTACACGCACCATGCATGTAAGTAACAAGATTCAAATCATGTCAAATCACAGTATATAAGCATACAGAATTTAATTATTGCATGCAACTTAATCCTACCTAGACTAGGGTTATTGACCCGTACATATCATATCGAGTCTTTCCTCCCCACTGTTACTTATTTGACTGATACTTTGTCAAATTATATATTATTTATTTTAAAAATTTGAATAAATTGTTTTTTCAATAAATTAGGATTTAATACATGAAATGGTTAATTAATTGAATAAAATATTGAGTCAGAATTTGAATTTAAAACTTCTGTTATGATATTATTATTTGTTTTAATTGATTTAAAGTAATACGATCGATCGAAATTCAAATCACGGAAGTTGAAGCAAATTAAGGTATATATTTGTACTTAATTAATGTCATGCATGTATTATGTGTGTGCCAAGTTGTCGCTAGGGCCGGCGGCTGTGAAGATATATATATATATATATTATATTATATACTAAGTCAGGAGCACATGTAAAGTGCTTTTAACTAGTTGAGTTAAACAAAAAAAACTTGATTAATGAATAATTTAATACATAGAGACAAGAAAGTAAATTTTAATAAATATCTTTAGATAATGATAAGTCGATATAATAATTACATATTTAGATATATTTGAAAATAAAAAGATTAGTTCTAAATTAAAGTCAATATACATTAAAATAACATAAACAAATAAAAATAGTATCATTGCCACTATAATAAATATTACTACCATATTCAAAGAATGCATAAGATTTAAGATTTTTTTGAGATATTGGATGATAAATACAAATAATGTGTTTTGATATAATTTTTTTTTTAATTTCGACACATTTGAATAGATCTTGTTCAGATCTGAGTGTTTTTCTTTGTATGGTTCTTTTCTTTTTGTATTTGTTATTCTTTATTGTCATTTTTTCATACAGATCTGAACATTTATACTCAAATTAAGATCTGAGTGTTTTAGAGAAACGTGTGAGAGGGTAAGTTTGAGGGAGGTAGATAGAGAGATAGATATCGGAGAGTGAGAGAGAGATTTGTGAGGTTAGAGATGAAAGGAGAGAGCTAGAAAAATAAAATTGTATCCCTAAAATAAGAAAGTAATAGATTTAACGGAAAAATAAAAAAAGCTTATGAAAAAATAAAAAAAGTTATTGTAGTAATTAGATAATCACTTATTATAATAATAATAAAATAGATATATCTGTCATACATCCTAAATATACACATTATACATACTTATAACATATTATAAAACTATATTGAGATCAACATTTAGTAATTTTTAAAATTTTACAACATATAAATCGATGCGTTAACACTCTATTTATTGTTGAACCAACTTTAAGAAAGCCAAAACACCAATTATTTTTTCATATCAACGATGTATTGAACGTGCAAAATTTGAAATCTATAGATATATTCTCTCTTTTTTCTATTAATGTTGGGTTCGCACCTTTTTCAGTTATATTATTCGCCTCATTTTATAAATTATGTAGGCTCATGCATATTAATAAGCCGACACTATAGTCCACGTAGTTCATATATACGAACGCAAACAATATACACACACACATATATATATATATATATTTTATAAGCACACTTCATTTTACTGAACAATATGAATACCTAATTAGTTGAATCACCTTTGCAAAGGTTGACATTTCTTATAAAAAGCAGCTTCTTTGGAAAGAACACAACCTGTTTTCCATGTCTCACTTTCTCGCTCATGGAATCTTGGAATTGAAAAACAACGTAAAAGGGCCTTAATTGATCATGTCTCCATCAAGAAAATAGACAATATATATCGATCGACAAACGAATAATTGACTAAATTAGTAGAGAAACTGGCTACATATGATAAAGAACAAAAAAGACGAGTGTCGTCATTTGCTTTGACTCTCAGATCAATACTTTTGTTGTTTTCACTTTCTTCACGGTTGGCAAACCAAGCAAGAAATCTTTCAAAGCTGTAATTTTTACTTTTATTTCTGTTAAAAATGATTAAGAAGTACTGTTATTGACATGTGAATTAAGCAACGTCGGCTGGATTTTTAACTTACTTTTTTTTTTTTTTTTGCATTTATACCCCTTGTGTTGTTTCATGTTTTCATATATATTAAGGAAAAGTCTTAAATAATTAATAGTATATTAAAAATAACTTTTCATATTTTTTTTAAAGTGAAGTATATTTTTTTTTATAAGGACTTATACGAGACTTGTACGTCTCTATTTAGTGAAGCTTGTACAAATTATTATTATAAGGACAGTGCTAGCGTGTTTGCCGTCCAGTTTTGACTATTTGGCATGTCTATTAGTACAAATTTTTTTTTTTATTTATTTTTTTTATATTTTTTAATATATTTAAATATTAAAAAAAATTAAAAATACACTAATATATTAAAAATTAATTTCTCAATTATTAAGTAAATAAAAAATTAAAATAATAAATAAATACATGAGCGATCAAAATAAAGAAATAAACTCTCAAGACATACTAATATTTTTCTTATTATAATATTTGAAGTCAGTTTCTATATCTTTTTCTGACAGAAGATAGGTTTGTAAACCTAGAATAGCACCATATACCATTTGGATTATAATTATATATAAAAGATTGAGCATGTGAAAGGATTCCTGCAACTCGAACTTTTTGTATATTAACTTGCATTTAAGCAAAAATTTTGCTCAGGGCCGGTTTATCATGATCTGACGACGGTTGATTGATCTTATCTATCTAGTTTTCGAAAAAATAAAGAATGAAATGACACTTTCCTTGTAAAGTGATCATTTGTTATCCATTTCTTAAACATTTTATGTGGTAAATAAAGATGATACGGGATTTCTGAAATCAATGGGTACTCAAAACGACTTCTAGTTTGCATCTTCTTTGTACAGGTTTTCCTTTTTTGTACAATCAAATCTATTTTTTTGGTTGCATTTTGTATAATTGTTGCAGCATTTTGGGATTGTTTGGCCCCCAATCATTTGCTTCCTTTGGTCCCAAGACATCTTACTAAAAGAGAGAAGCAACAAATCCAATATGGAGGAGTCTGTGGATGTTACAGAGAATTCAATATGAAAAGAAGGGCTTCCCCAATAAGAGAACAGACACAAAAGTCAAGCAGGTCGCAACTGAGATTCATGGCACAGAGAGAGACAGAGAGAGAGGTCAGAATCAGAGAGTCTCGCTGTCTGGATGGCGTCACAAGTTGCGTATTGGAGAGGAAGTATCATTTTCAAGATTCGAGCTATCATTGACGGTCGAAACGTGTCCCAAGCAGCCTCGATCTTCCCGTTCCCCTTTTGGATTTTTCTTCATGGGGTTCCCAACTTCCCACGCCACTCTTGCCGGCATTGACTTTCCACGGCGGCGTGTGTACACACTCGCTCTCTCCAGACATCCAGAGAGCATATGTCCAAGTTGGTGAAGATTGGTTTACCGCCTTGGATTTTTAAAGACGAAGACAAAGACAGCGTTGGTTTTCGAATGGGGTTAAGGCTGTTAGTGTCAAGTTTCTGAGTTTTTAATATTGTCAGTTAAATGTTTTGGTTGAACGACAGGTAAAAGTTAGGCGAATTAATTACCGCCCTCTAATCTTTGAATTAATGGGACTGATCTGGCCTACAAAGACTATTCTCTCGTGTTTATTATTTTATTGTATTATGAGGATGATAAGAGGGTCATCGTTCTTCATTGGTGAGAGAATAATATACTATACTCATCTGTAGATTAATTCATTTAATATAACTCTATACTTTTTTATTTTTCCCTAATTCGATCTTGATAGAACGAAAAAGAGAAAAAATGTGAGCTGGATGCGATTAGCTAAAGATATAATTCGTCTTAGTCCTCGGATGAGATCTCATCTGAATAGAAGTGGTAACATACGATATATGAATTTGATACGAATATAATACGAAATAAGTAAATTTAAATTTGATATAAATTAATTTTGATAAAAATGAATTTATTTGATAAGACACGATTAATAAATGGTCAATCCACAAAGCCCCGCAATCAACCAATATAACATGAATAAGTTATACTTTCAAATTATATACATGTTGTCTCATATGTCTTTTTAGTATTGTTGTAAATATGTCATATTAATATTAATTTTTGACTTCTTAATATCTCAAACTATTAAACTTTTTTTTGGTTATTATGTAATTTTATTTATGGAAATATTAATTTTTTATTTATTATTGGTTTGGATATTGTTAAAAAAATTATTTTATCATGAATCCACTTGTAATTGTAAATTATTTATATAATTATCGTTATATTATATATAAAATTATATTAATTAGGTTATAAAATAAATCCATTTACATGTTAGATGGATCGTGTCCAAATTAATCTAATAAAAATTAATTAGTAAATATTAAGCGAGTTTTATCATGTCATCCGTTATTTATATGTGTTATGTTAAGATTTTAAGGTTTAATTCTTTTAATTAAACTGGTATTTGAATTTACCCATTTAATATAATATTCATGGGTATTTGAATTTACCCATCCAACTAGTCATTAACTCGCCTAATATAATTATATGGTTTTCACATATTAATTGTCTATTTTTTTCTTAGATGAAGAGTCCGAAATGCTAAATACATTCTTATAACTTGAAGAAGGAGACTTTAATATTTTAAAAAAATATTAAAATTAACCGATGAGAATATAAACAATCCAAAACAAGAGAGTCAAGAGGTGAAGAAGTCAAAGAAGTAAGTAATGAATAGTTAATAACTACAATAAAATGAATATATATTTTATAGGAAAGTAATAATAAAATGTTAGAATAGTCAAAATAAAAAACCATAAATGGTTGAATGCATTTTTTCTTCAAAGATTTCCTTTTTATAAACAAAGAATGTATTATGCCACTCTTTTTCATTCAAAGATATCTGTTAGCCCAATCTTCACCTTTGAAAATAGGCCGAATCCAGTAAGAAAAAACATCAGACGAAGCCCATGGCCCTTGTTGCTGAATAGGGGCTAGAAGTGCAACAGACGCTAGCACATAAGCATTTTTGTGGGCATACACGCATGATTCAAGGTGCAGCCTTCAATCATGCGTGTAAGCCTTTCTAATCAAGGTGCAGCCTTAATAGGGCGGATGAAGAGAGATGTTATTGTATGCCAGCAAGGTAACCGCCTCACGAGGGCATGATTCAAGGCCGTAGTGAATATCGTCAGCCTACGTAATAAAGGCGGGATCATAAAGTCAGGTTGGAGGAAGGGCCTTGCCAAGATGAACGGAGTAACTCGTACAAATGCCGACTGAGTTAGAGGAAACATGCGCAAAACGCAACAACTGGTGGGCCTAGAGGCCCTTTCCTCCCAAGGTTGAAAACAGCCCATCAAGGAGAACCTTGCAGACCGATATTGCCATTCGGCCATGTCCCAGCAGGGTACAGTCCATACGAACCAACACCATCAAGATGGGCTGACACCTCCTAACTTAGTTAATGATTAAGTCATGTCGGAATGCCCCCCGTACCACATTCCCAGCAGAGGTTGTGGTTGTAGCATTGAATGCACCGAAGTGTCTTCCCGAGGACATTTCCATGTCAGGCCATAGTTGTTAGAGGTCCAGGAGGGGTTACCGTATTCAATGCTGCAATGTGCCTCCTTTAGAGGGCATGCTACTATCAAACTACCAAGAGAACGAAGGTCTCCCGCCGACCCCCGGGCAAAATAATTTGGAAAAAGAGGAAAGCCAAAAAAATGTACTTCTCAATATACTTAAGCCATCCTTCTTTCGTATTTTTGAATTGCCATTGAAGCATGTGAACCTGACAATCGTAAGCTCTCCTTTCCTTGTCACCTTGAAATGTATATATCTCAAAGACAAGCAAATAAGATTGATACCTAATCCATGGCGCTAGAAAAGCACTAGGCCGTCACTACTTCTCACACTATCCCTTATGACCATACTATCAAAACCAAGCATTGTTTTTTTTCCCTAACTCTATTTTCCAGCATTTTCATTTCCATCAAGAGAATGTTTACTCCTGGCCGATGAACATTTCTCAAGTTGTTTCGTCATAATTCAGTAAACATAATTGTTTGTTGGCCTCAAAGTCTTTGCTCTCGATTTTTTCTTTTTTCTTTTTATTGGCAAATTGTTCTCCTCAACACTCTGCTTCCCTTTTTGACGGCGAGCTCACTGCTTCCATTTTATATATCTTAATGCTTCACGTTCTGGATATGTTATTAGCGCTGCATTCATTCATTTCTGTTAGTTTCTTGTCCCCATTTCCCTTCTTTTCATATCCTATTTATAACTCCACGTATAACTCCTATCATCCTTCCCTTTTTTCTTTTGTTGCAACCTTACAACTTCCAGCATCTTCCTCTTCTTTCTTGAGATAGAGTCCTTTTCCTGAAAAGAGCTTCCAATCTCCAAGTCATCTTCCTTCAGCAGTCAAATTGTGATTCAGAATTGCTCGGCTACGTCTTGTACGTGAGTGCCATGTTTGCTTGCATGCCATCAGAAACATGGATGGCCCCTTAGCTCTGTAGCCAAATCCATATTGGTCCTTCATTTCATTACCATTTGCTCTGGCCTCTGCGGTACAGAGGCAGTCCCTATGTTCATGTTTGATAACCCTCCAATGAAAGCAAACCGTGACAAGCATTCATACTAGAAGGTAATCCATATGTTTTTTATTTTTAACCTTCAACATCATTTAACATGAGTCCCATTATTAGTGGTTTCGTAAAAAACTTTCCCCAACGAATCCCATTTGCATCCATGCACGTGATCACCAGTTCAACTTTACCTATGGATGAAATATGAATCCACATCGAGATGGTAAATCATGCAGTTGTCCTTTTCACAGCCTAGCTCTCTTCAGGTTGTATAACCACGTCCGTTCCTATTTCACCTAAAGCATATTCTGCTCTTTTCACCGTTTCCTTTCAGTCTTTAATTGCCGTAGAGGCTAGGTGTCTAGTTTTGAAATGGAAAAGGACTTTGATCAAGACTTCAAGGGTGTAGCAATAGTCCTTTGAATGAAAAAGAAGAGCAGTAATATGCAAGTGTCGGTAAGGTATATCAATTAGTTTGGAAGCGGAAGGGCACTATCAAGTTGTCAATTGCAATATTTAAGCAGCACTCAATAAATAACCTTTCATTTCTTGGCAGTCGAAATTCTGTCGTTGAATTTTCTAGACATCATAATGATCAGGATATGCGTCCACCGCGCGTCAAGTAGACTTGTTTTCCATTAGATATTTTATGTGATTTCCAAGGAATATTTCTTCCGTGTAACAAAGGTGAACTTGAAATATAGGAAAGAATGGTGATGATCCAATTATAGGAATGAGAAGATTAGTAGATTCCGGCAGAAAATTTTAGAATCTGAAAGGCCCCGGCATTTCAGCATTCATGATGATGGAATGTTGTGTTATAAGAAAAAGGTGATTCCTCCAGATTTAGAGTTGAAGGAAAGGATTCTAAAGGAAGCATATTGTACACCTTACACTGCACATTCTCACAGTACTAAGATGTATCGGGACTTAAAAGGGCATTATTGGTGGGAAGGAATGAAGAGGGAAGGGGCAAAATTTGTGGCTAAATGTTCTATGTGTCAATTGGTTAAGGCAGACATCAAAGGCTGGTAGGTGAGTTACAAACGTAACTAGTTTCGGAGTGGAAATGGGAAGATATCTCCACGGACTTTGTAATTAGACTATTGAGGACATCGACAGGAAAGAACTTTATATGGGTTATCATTGACAGATTGACAAAAAGTGCTCACTTTTTGCCAATTGCCAACATTGACTCCATGGACAAGCTGTCGAAGATATATCTTAAGGAGAGAGTTCTGCTACACAACCTAGATCTATTGTATTGGATAGAAATATGCAGTTCACATAATGTTTTTGGCCAAGTCTAGAAAACCTACTAGGTACTAACTTGAAGTTTAGCAATACCTATCATCCTCAAACTAACGGACAAACAAAACGGACCATACAAACTTTGGAAAATATGCTTTGAGCTTGTGTATTGGAAATGAAAGGAGATTGGGAAGGGCACTTGCCTATGGTGGAATTTGCCTATAACAATATTTTCCAAGCCACCTTTTAGATGGCGTCTTACAAGGCATTATATTGAAGGAAGTATAGATTCCCATTGTACTAGGATGACGTTAGAGAAAGAAAGATACTTCTACCTGAATAATTACATGAGATCAAGGGACAAGTTTGTTAACTAAAGAATGGATCCAGGCCGCTCAAAGTAGACAGAAAAGCTATGCCTACGGTAGAAGGAGAAGTTTAGAATTCTTGATAGGTGATCGGGTGTATGTTAAGGTGTCACTCATAAAAGGAATTGTCTACTTTGGTAAGTGAGTGAAGCTAAGTGTAACAGCCCGCTAATTCTTATCTCTATACCATTTTCTTCCTTTTCTTTTCACACATAGTAGACGGCAAGACAATCCGTTTTGGATTCTTTCCCGACAGTAATCACATCTCTCTCGTCTTTACTCTCATCTGGAATCACGCGTATAGATTATTTTTTTCGTAAATCACGTAATTTGTTCTTCACCGACAACTGTAAAATCATGAACAGTTTTATCCTAAGCGTTGTACCTCGATGGCGTTTTTCCGGATCTTATCCATCGAATTTCAAAGTATTAGATAAGCTTGTTTTTAAAGTAGCACAATTATAATAATTTAATGAGCTCTGAAAATATTATAATTGTGGATAATTATTTAGATTAAATATTTTAATTGTTTTAAGATATTAAGAGGTTTAATTTTACGTTGAAAATTCTTATTTAAATTTAAGTGTTTTATGCACTTTGATTAATTAATGATACTTTATCATTTTATATAATGATGAAGAAAATATTATTTTATAAACCTTAGTTTATAAAATAATATTCTATCTTAATTCTTCTCAGTGTAGTAATTAAGTGTTTTATTAATTTAAATGATTTTATCCTCTTCGATTAATTAACGGTACTTTATCATTTTATATAATGATGAAGAAATATTATTTTATAAATTTTAGTTTATAAAATAATATTCTACCTTAATTCATCGTAGTGTTTTATTTAAAGTGTTTTATTTAAAATAAAACATTTACGCGTTTTTAATCAGTGTTTTAACTCACTGTTGGTTTATTTGAGGATCCCGAAATGTAGAATTGAAGCGATATACTCTGGCCCTACCTTTTTTCTCTTCACTTTTTCTCTTTTTCTTTTTATTTTCTTTTTTTTTCTCCCTCTCTCTCTCTTGGTCGACGGAATGAAGGAAGCCACCATGGCCGTTCGGTTTCAAGGTCCCAGCCGGCGCCACCTCCGGCCGCCGGACCCCACCTCCCACTCCGGCCTCATCCTCTCCCTCCGGCGAGCACAACCACGCCGGTGGTGTACTAAACCGACCTCTCATTCTCTCTCTTTCTCCCTTCAAAGATATGGGTCTCTAGGGGTTTTTCACATTTTTGGACCACCATACACGGCCAAATCAACCACCAAGCACCACCATTGGACTCACCTCATCAAGGGCTTCCTCCCCATGTCTTTCTTTTTCCCAAACTCTCACTTTTCTCATATGGGTTTCTTAAAAACAACCGTTCGGTTTCACCACCGTGCGCCGCCGTACACGGCCACCCGTGGTGTTTCACCACCACCATCTTGTTCCTCTCATCCTCATGAACCTCCCCAAGAAATTTCATGACCAACGGAGCTTCGTAGAGCCCTCACTCTCCTACACTCTCCAAGGCCAAAAATGGTTTCAAACGGCCGATCCGCCGCCGTTAGCCACCGTCCGACCACCACCTCGCTACCACAGCTCCACCACATGTTCATCTACCTATCCCTAGCTTGCCATGAAGTTCTATGAATTTTCGCTACCTCGCGTTTCCGCTCACCGTTCGGATTTACTGTTCACGGCGTGATGCCGCCGTGCTCCGCCACCTTTGACCATCACAAGGCGACCATGAACCTTCCAAGGCCACGCTTAGCTTTTCTCGGTTCCAAACTACCACTTTATGTGGTGGACAGCCACCGTACGCGGTGTTACCGCCACGTACGTTCCTCCGACGCATGTTCGTGACGAACAACGAGCGACGCACGGGTTATCCCGTCGATGGTATAACCTTCTATCTCTAGTTATTTTACGTTTAAAATAGTTAGTTGGTTGGTTTGTGGATTGTGTAGTTGTATTTGTGGAGTTCGTTGCGTAGTTGTGAAGCGAAGTGTGGTTGTGAAGTGTTGAGTTTGATTGTGTATTTTGTGGACTGTGCTGTGAAGTATAGGCGTGAGATGGATGCCGTAGATGTGATACGGCGGGTTGTGTGAAGAGAATACGCGTGTAGCGTATTCTGTGTAATGCAGCGACGCGCCGCGCGACGTGCGCTGTAGTGATGTGTGTCGTAGAAGGAAGGGAGTACGCATGTAGTGTACTCCGTGTTGTATGGCGATGCATCGTGTGATGTGCATCGTGTTGATGAGAGTTGTAGCGAAGGAAGTACGCGTAGCGCGTACTCCGTGTCGCGTAGCGATGCACCGTGAGACGTGTATCGCAGTGATGGGTATTGTAGTGTGGATGGAAGAGAGTTCACGTGAGTGTACTCTGTATTAAGTCGTGATACATCGGATGGCGTGTCACGAAGGGTTGAATGGCGTAGCAGAGAAGTGTGGAGCGTATGGTGTAATGTTGGGAAACTGTATGACAGTGTCCCGAAGCAGTGATGATATGGATTATAGTCCGGGATGACTGGTGTCATCTTGTGGTTGACTATGGCTAAGAGTATATGGATTGAGAAATGAGTTGTTTGTTTGGTTGTTATTGATAATTTTAATGAACTTGTTTTAGTGCAAAGGCTTTCTGAAGTCAATTTATCTCTTCCGAGTATAGTGAAACCTCAAGTTGGCCGTGGTGTTGCAAGTGCTTACAATATGGCAATTGAGTTCAGAAGTGAAAATCTTAAGGACTCGAGTGTTCCTCTTCCAGCTGTTGTGCAGTTCCTCGTGTCTCGCGCTCTATTCTCATAGAACGCGACGATCGAGGTAAGTTAGCCTCTAACTTACTATCAGTTTATTGTGTATGTGTGATGGGTAAGAGAACTACAATTTATGTATGTATGTTATCGTATATGCCATGTCATGCTATGTCATTACATGTTTATCTGTTACGTATGATTTAATCTCTCATGAATAATTATCTGTTAAATAATCTTTTCTGCCATACAATGATGTATGTTATAAGTATGCCATGTTAAGTATGCCATATGATACATGTATGCCATGAAATGTTTATGATTAAATCATATTATGCCATTTACAAGTATACGCCATGTTAGAAAAGTATATGATATTAAATAATATCACATGCATTAAGAAAGATAAGACATGTTATGTTATAATAATGCGTGGGGCCACAACAACTGTGGAGTACGTATTATATTTATGTTATTTATAATGCGTGGGGCCACAACAACTGTGGAGTACGTATTATATTTTATGTTATTTATAATGCGTGGGGCCACAACAACTGTGGAGTACGTATTATATTTTATGTTACTTATAATGCGTGGGGCCACAACAACTGTGGAGTACGTATTATATTTATGTTACTTATAATGCGTGGGGCCACAACAACTGTGGAGTACGTATTATATTTATGTTATGTTATTTATAATGCGTGGGGCCACAACAACTGTGGAGTACGTATTATATTTTATGTTATTTATAATGCGTGGGGCCACAACAACTGTGGAGTACGTATTATATTTTATGTTATTTATAATGCGTGGGGCCACAACAACTGTGGAGTACGTATTATATTTTATGTTATTTATAATGCGTGGGGCCACAACAACTGTGGAGTACGTATTATATTTAATGTTATGTTACTTATAATGCGTGGGGCCACAACAACTGTGGAGTACGTATTATATTTATGTTACTTATAATGCGTGGGGCCACAACAACTGTGGAGTACGTATTATATTTTATGTTACATGAAGTATGGGGCCACAACAACTGTGGAGCATACACTACATGAGACACAGCAATTGTGACATGTAGAATACGTGGGGCCACAACAACTGTGGAGTACGTATTATATTTTATGTTATGTGAATTCATGGGGCCACAACAACTGTGGAGCATGAAGTATGGGGCCACAACAACTGTGGAGCATACACTACATGAGACACAGCAATTGTGACATGTAGAATACGTGGGGCCACAACAACTGTGGAGTACGTATTATGTTTTATGTTACTTGAATACGTGGGGCCACAACAACTGTGGAGTACGTATTAATGCACGTTATTAATCAAGACAATTAAATAAGATTCCAAGTTTATGTTAAGTCAAGTTTCAGATCAAGTTCATGTTATGTTATGCTCACGTACATGTTATGTTCATGTTCATGTTATGTTCCAAGTTCATGTTCACATCATGTTATGTTCACGTTTATGATACGTTCAAGCTCACGTTCATGTTATGTTATGTTCATGTCCATGTTATGTTTCACGTTCATGTTATGTTGATTGTTCATGTTATGTTTTAAGCTTAAGTTCATGCCATGTTAAGTCAAGTTCAGTTCACGCTTAAGTTCTGGTTAAGTCATGCTATATGTCAAGTTATACTATGTTTATGTATGACTATAATTATGCATTTATGCTTTTACTGCCATGCATGCATTTTTAACCTGTGTATAAGTTTTATGTTAACTTACTGAGATTTGTAATCAAATCTCACTGTGGTAGTCCCAACTACCATTCCCCCCGAATGGTAGATCTTGTTACAGGACCCAAAGGAGAATTGGAATCTGACCAACTGAATACGGTCGACTAGGCCACGGTGCGATGTTGATGATGGTATAGTATTTAACTTAGGTTAATACTTGTACTTTTGGAGTTGTATCTCAAGTATTCTTTTGATCACAACCATTTTAGACTAGTGTGGTGATCACGGCTTTTTAGTATGCCTTTATGTATGAATTATGTTTCAAGTATTTGGGATATATTTAGTTGGTGCATAGTATTGCTAAAGAAAAAGATTATCCGCTGCGAATATTGCATAATGTTAGATGCATGTTAGGAACATTGCATCTTATATGTCATGAACGGGGGCAGGTAACCTTGTGTTGCATGTCTCGACGCTTCAAATGTCCGTTCAATCCCAAGCGAAATTTGGGGGCATCACACTAAGTCCCCGATATGTAAGACCATATAAAAATTATGGAGAAAGTTGGGTCGATAGCCTATCAGTTGGACTTAACCATAGAAATGCAAGGATACATGACGTGTTTCATGTATCTTCTTTGAATAAGAGTTTTGGAGAACGACGACAGGTGATAATGGAACCAAACCACATTAAGCTCCAGCCTAACCTATCTTACGAAGAATGGTTATTTCAAAATGTCAATGGAAAGGACTAAGAGCTAAGGAAACGCAAATGTGATTATGCCCCAAAAGGAAAAGAGGCCTCGAAGAGCCCTGAGCGCTCGATGGAACCAATGCTAGCAGGGCAGTTTGGGTTATTCGAGAACTTTATAGTGAAGTGTTAAAACTCTTAGAGGACCTGCAGAAGATTTTGGATAAGTACAGGGGAAAATAGGACATATCTTGACTTCATTAAGGAATAATATGATTTTGGGATAATTGGATTTTGAAATCACAAGGGTTGTGTTTTAACCTTCCTATTTTGTATTGGGAGATTTTTGAGCTAGTACTTTTGGGATTGATAGTTCCTTTATTTGGTAACATATTTTAATTGCTCAAAAAAACTTTACTTATAATTGAACTTTTCCGCTGCGATTATTTGATACTGCTAGAAACATGTTAGGTGTATTACGTGTTAACTGTCATGAACAAGGGGTGTGTAACCTTAAGTTGCATGTCCCAAACACTTCAGCCTCTGTTGAATCTCAAGTAGGTTTGGGGGAGTCACATTTATGTTGATTAACTAGTGGTCAAAATAATTATAATTATGCTTGGAAATAGTTGGTAACAAAGCTTTAGCATTTTTCTAGGGTAATTTCTCATTAGCATTTCATGGCTAGTTGTAGAGATCGTGGTTGGCATGGGTAGGTTTCGAATGGGGAAGCCCCTCACTGTGATCGTAACTCACATGACATGATAATTTCATATATAGATAGCAAAATTAACCTAGCATTTACAGGCACAGAACCTAGAGGATCAGATGGATAACCATGATTCTAACTCCAGTTTCAAGACCCTATACCACAATTGTGCGTAATTTTTGGGAGCATCATGTTCAAGAGGAATAACATGAAGACCTAAGCTTCATAGTTGATTTAATTGAATTTCTTGTTATTCTGTAGGCTAAAGGTTTTTATTGATTTCTTGCAAGAGATTGAGTGGATTTACTACTATGAGGAAAATGACTTTAAGGAGGGAGGGACATTCTTTCATAGATTGGAACTCTGTATTGGTTTACGATACTTATCCCAATGAAGATGACCTACTGAATGAGGTAATTACTTTTATTGAAAATATAGAAAGTTTTGAAAAGGAATATGGTGGTGAAAGGCTTAAGTTGAAGAACGGTACTGAGTTTGAAAAATACTGGGTAGCCTGCTTCTTAGAAAGAGAAACTCCTGCTTCTCTCTAGAAAAGTTTTTAATCTTTTTCAATCAGTGTTTCCAGAGAATTCCCATCCTCATTTCCATTCATTTTCCAGTACTTGTTTGTGTCTAAATTTTTTTTCTAGTGTTTTTATTCCCTCCTCTCCACCGGCTCGATTTTAGTTAGATCTATCTCACTCTGGCAACCGACTACCTGGACGTGCCCCACCCTACAAACCCCAGCCGCCGATCTACTGGGATGAAGCGGAATGCTCATGCGCAACTTGTTTCGTGCGTGGCCATCACACGCTGCCGTGCCAAAATGCTTCCAACGTCTACATGCATTATACCTGTAGATTTGCCACTTCAAGATGTTCCAAATCTGATTCACTCTATCTCACAATCACCGGCGCATGGTCTCCATGTGCTACCACAGGCGAGTGCGTAGAAACTTGGTTTGCCGCACAGTCCATCCAACTCAATGTCAATCTTTCTACTATGTTTCCAATTTTCCTAAATGATGGTCTTGAGGAAGAGAATACAAGTATCTTCGGGAAACATCTCAAGACAACAAATTACAGTGCACTTTTCGCTCCCACTGTCTTCTGCGGTGATATCATAGTTCGCACAGCTGTGCAAATTATAAAAAATCGTCATTTAAAATAGCACCCTCTTTTCAAGGTATGGATGGGGACCAAGTTTTTGGACCTAAAACTCAATTTCTTTTTAACTTTTGCGTTGTATTTGTTGTAATTAGGTGTTTGTTGGGGAATCCCACCCCCTCTTCATGTATTACATTTCTGTTTCTTAATTAAATATTTGCTTGCTTGGAAAAAAAAAAAAAACTAAAAAAGTCTTAAGTTGAAAATGAAACAACTTTTGAGACAAATAATTATGTTAATTTTCTTGGAGTTAGAGATTTTTTTTTTCAAATTCTTCTATACAATATATTATTTTTGGATTTGAGATGTGAGAAGGAAATTTGATTTTGGAGTATGAGATACTCAATATTATCTAATTTGGAGTTGGTTAAATCAATTTCAATTTCTCTATAATCATTAGGACGAGATTACAAAAGAAATAAAGATGACTTTAATTCGGGAACTAAAAGATTAAGGCAAGAAATTTTAAAATTCTAGGACGAATTCTTTTCAACCTAGCAAGAATGATGCAAATCTAAACTACTCTTAGGGTTCCAAATCTAGATTCTATATTAATTATTGATTGAACTGAATTACTTTAAAAATGTGAATTTGTACACATCTAGAAAGAAAAACTTAATATCTTTCTTAGATTAAGGCAATATCAGTTTTTTTTTTCAAGTCATCTATTTACATTCATTCTTATTTTCTTAATAAATATCTAGTTTTAAGTTTTGAAAGTGATGATATTTAGGGGTGTTTGTTGGGGTCTCCTTCTCCTTCTTGATTTATTATTGTTTTAATTAAATAATGTTATCCATTTAAAAAAGTGAACGTGATATGTAAAATTAAAATTTTGAAAATGTGATAATAAATTATTGAAGAATTATTTATAATTTTTCCTTTTCTCAATTATTTGATGGATATGTATGATGCAAAAGTACCAACAAAAAAAAGGTGTATATCACTTTATTGACGAGGATTTTATAATATTATATTGTGATCATGGGCCCTTTGATCCTTAGGCTAACTTTCAAAGGCCGTACATACTTTCAAGTAATGGGGACAAGATTTTGACCGAGGAAGCGAAATAAAACCGCCTTCCACAGGAATTTGTCCTTACGTATAGGTCTATTTGTCCCAGCAGACTCGTCCATAATACCTTTTTATTGACGAATATTTGTTTAAGACGTGGTGTAAAAGTAGCTTTTTTATTTACATCCTTTAATCATATACTCAAAATATCAATTTTATAAGTAGCTTTTTGACGAAGGGGCTATGATACATGAACAAGAAAGTGTAGATTTTGGTATTATTCTTTGAGACAGTTCAGGGGAAGTCTTTATGGCAGCTAGCAAGAAGGAGCTGACAGTTCAAAACTCATCCGAGATTGAGGTTCTTGCTATTCTTAGAGGTTTATTGTTTAGTAATTATATATTTAAAATATTTTTAAACATGTTATGTTTATTTAGAAATAAGTTAAAAAAATATTTTCTAATATAAAAATGATAATTATTTGAATTTTTAAAAATTATGACTGTATCTTAAAAAGTTTGAAAGTTATAATTATCTTAAAGTTATATGAATATTTTAATAAATTGACAGTCTTTTTAAAATTTGAGTTACGTTCTGAGTGCTTCTCAAACATGTTTTTTTAGCTTATTTGAAATAGTAGTAAAAAAATAATAATAAAATATTAAATAATAGCAAATAGTAAAGAAAATTATGTGAAAAGTAATAATAAAATAATAAATAATAGTGAAGTATTCTCAAAATATTCTAAACCTAAACTAGCCCTAAAAGTGTTTTAATATATAATACTAAAAAAATCTAATTTTTTTATTAAAAAGATTTTAAAACTATTTAAATATATTTTTTTAAGAATCCTGCCACGACTCCAAACAAACCCTAAATAAAAGATCCTATTGTTAGTTAATTTTGAGAACTTTTAAAGTCACTATTTCAACTGCCACTCGCAGTGCCTAAGGTTGTCGGAGTTGGCTGGAATCTGCAAAATTGGTCATCCATATCAGTGGTTGGCAGCTACTATATTTTTTTTAATTATAATTTTTTATTTTGTCTGGTGAGTGATTTTATTTAGAAAATAGTAAATATATATAAGAAAAATTTATAAAGAAAAACTTATTTCTTAACATTTCAATTATTAATATGCTAAAAATTATAAAATTTAAAATTTAAAAAATTTATTAATATGCTGAAAATATAAAATTTAAAATTTTAAAAATAAAGTAATAAAATTATAAATAAGAATATCAGTATACGTAGCATTAGCCATTGCTCTTTTATTTAAGGTAGAAGAGTTGATCTGACAATTTTTTGTAGGGCTGTATACTAATGGGTTCGACGTTGATTTTGGCACCAAACTGAGACATCATTAACGTTTGCCATGAGTCTATTAAACTGGCCAAAACCGTGCGTTTGAGGAGAGAAAACCGATCATATTAGTCTCAACGTGCATCAGTGCGGTCTTCGGTCTACTGTCGGCGTCTTTCGTGAAGGAGGAGGAGGAGTTGAGGAAGAATGAAGAAGCGTCGTGCCATCGTCTGCCATGAAAGAAGAAGAAAGTTACAGAGAAGAAGAAGACAATGCGAGGAAGAATGAGAGGGGTTGGAGGGGTTATTAATTATTTTGAAACGGCGCCATTTGGCTTTTGTTTGGCTTAAAAAGCAAAACGAAGCCGTTCTATTACATATATATATATATATTTTAACATCTAGGCCTAAAACGACGCTATTTTATGTACATATATTTTAAAAGAAAATATAAATAGATCGGATCGGCTGGTTCAGTGGTTTTCCAGGGGTTCAAATTGGTGTCGAACCGTCGATATTGGTTTTCCCTCAATTCCTCTCGTCTGCCAATTGATTCTTTATCGGTTTCGACTGGTTCTATGCTCTGGCGGTCGGTTTGATCGATATTGTATGCCTATTGTTCAATATTTGAATGATTTTAATACAATCACAAATCAATTATCGTTGGTCAAGATTGACTTTGATGATGGAATTAGAGCATTAATTGTGTTGGCATCTTTGTTAAATAGTTGGAAAGCCACGAGAATGACGGTGAAATAATTCTATTGGCAAGATTAAATTGAATTATGATGATGTTCGTGATGTAATTCTTGATGAGGAGGTATGCAAGAAAGACTCTGGGAGTTTTCTGGTACAGGTTTGACCTTGAGTGTTAAACATTGTTGTAAGGCACATGATAGGTCTACGAAGAAGGGGAAGATCAAATTGAGCATTGGATAGTAGATCACTTGCTGGAATTGTGGCAAGCCAAGCTACATCAAAAGATACTGCCAAAAAAAAAAGAAATACTGAGGATGATGCTGTAAATACAATGGCTGAGAAAATACAAGATGTTCTACTTCTTACAATGCACAGTCTGATTGATGATTGGGTGTTGGACTCAGAGGCATCGTTTCATACCCCTTTACATCAAGAAATCATGCAGAAGAATATTGCTAGTGTATTTGTGAAGATGTAAATTGGCTGGTGGAGAGGCACTAAATGCAGTTGGAGTGGAAGATGCGTGCATCATACTCCCAAATAGGAACGTGTAGACTTCGCAGCAAATCAGACATGTTTCAGATCTAAAGAAAAACCTAACTTCTGTGGAATAGCTTGACGACATCGGCCATTCAATAACGTTTTCTTGAGGAGTATGGAAAGTCACAAAGGGTGCATTAGTCTTGGCATGTGATAAGACAATTGACACTTTGTATTTGACATTAGGGTCCAATGATGTGTAAAAAAATACAAGGTTACAACAAAGTAGACTTACCCGTGCAAATCAGATGGGGAAGCAGAAGGGAGTTAGTTTTCAGTTCCTCATGTATTTGCAAGTCTGGGGAATTTTCCTGAGACCACAGTGCGGAGCTTTTGTAATTTTGTATGTATATTGTAAATCTCATTTGAATAAAATTTCCTGTAACTCTATAGATGTAAACATTTTGCCGAACTACATAAATTTTATGTTGTGTGATTGATTATAATTGATTCTTGTATTTTCCTATTGATTTCACTATCTATCTCATTTTCATTGTTTGTGGGTGTGATCTTACTTTCCCAACATTATTGACACCGGCCAATTGTCTCCCGAGTATGATGAATCCATATGCTGCCAACAATTTGTCCAAGGATAAGTTTCAATGGCCTCGAACATATGTGGCAGGTAATTAATTAAGGTGCTGAGAGTTTTGATGATCATTTGTCGGCCAAATAGTCCATACATGCATTACTCAGGTAGGCCATGCCTAACCCAACACCAATCAGACCCTTTTGTCTAATCTCTTTTTTATAATCTACAAAATATGCTCTCTCTTACTAGAAAGATATGATAAATATAGCTTAGAAAGGGTATCAGTACCAACCAAATAATGTTTAAGTCGATAGGAATATAAAATAACAAATATCAACGTACGTTGTCCTGTTCGATCTGTTAACACCGGACACCCACCAAGGAGGGACCACAATTAAGCCAGCCCTTTTGTATTCAAGCAAGCAGCCGTCCTCGTGTCCTTTTTCTTTTAGTTTTGTTCCGTATTATTAAAATTAAATATTAATTTACTTATTAATACTGATTATTTTTTATTTAAAATTTAAATTAATAATATTTTTAACAAAATTTACTTTTTAACTAATCATATTAAATTAATACATATATTAATATGTAATTGTGTTTACAACTAAATTTTTTTTTTCTTTTTTATTTTTTCTTTTTCTTTTTCTTTTTATTAATAAATTTTTTTTAAGAGCCGGTAGTCTTCATGTCCATTGATACTTCATGTCCATTATCAGTGTTAAGATCATCAAAAATTAAGCGGTTGATCTCCAAATTATGTTCAATATACGATGAAACTATGTTATCAAAATCAAGCGAGTTTCATTTTCATGATCACATGGTATTGTCTACAATAACAACAAAATCTGTCCATTTTCATGAACTGTCTAATTACATTCTTAATTAGATCATTTACATATGGCAGTTGATTATACTGATCACTTTGACATCATTGTTCACATGCCCCACCTGCTTGAAATCACCATTTTTTCATGAAATAATGGAAATTAACTTGAAGTTTCGATCGATCGTATTTATAATTTCGTTGTGCATAGGGTTTACAAATAGGGAATTGCTACATCTGAAAAGAGATTATATAAAAATAATTATATAAATTGACATGATTTAATGTGATCCGTTAAATCTATTTTAGAATAAAAGTAATTTTATAATTTGACAAATTATATCAAATTACGTTAATTTATAAGATTATTTTTATATAATTTCTTTTTGACTAATTACCTATTAAATCATGATATAAACAGTACTAGTTAAAATTAGTGTGACCAGGATAAGAGCAGTAATTCCCTTGTGTTTATTAATTACGAGATCATAAAATTTAGTTTAGGTAGGTAATTCCCTACAAATGTGTATATAGTATAGGCTTTGATCGGCAAATTAATTCAGGCGTTTTCTTGATAATTAATTTATTTTTTTCGCAGTCGTAGCTCGTTCCTGAAATTGCAGGTGTGGGTAGTCAGTGACGGAGGCAAGAATTTAATCTAGAGGGGGTCAAATAAAAAATTAAAATAATATATATATAATATTTTTTGTTTTATTTTTATATAATTTTTTTTACGATATATAATAATCTAATAGGAAGATTTACAATAAAAATAAAATACGTTTAATACAATTTATATATTAAAAAAGTATTTAATATGTAAAGAATAATATATTATTGAAATAATATTATAAAGATATTCATACAAATATATTAAACAAAAAGAAATATAGACTGTCTAAAATTTTAATTTGCATTCTTTTAAACAAACAAAATCATTTCTAGTTTCTGGAGATCAGGAAACTGAAAATGGGTCCGTGGCGCCTCACAGTCGAGCATGTAAAATGTCTTTTTTTTTCTTCGTTTTGATATTGAAAATTTGAGAAAATAAAATGTGAATGACGAGATGTGAAGTATGATGTGTTGTGCCATGTGCGAAAGAAATGTCAGTTTGTAAATGGCATATTGTCGTAAGCCATAACTTGGAGATTGAAATGTTTTGAAAAATCGAAAGAGGTTGGAAATACTACCGATTATAATTAAAATTTTCTTTATAAATTTTATTTATAAGAAAAATATGTATTTTATTTTATATGAGATGTGTTTTATTTATTTTATTTTTATATTAGATTAAATTTTATGAAAATGCTAAAATAATTTTTAGAAGAAGGGTCAATATATGATAAATTAATATTATTTTATTAAATAAAAAAATTAACCTATATATTTTTTTTTTCAAAGTTTGGAGGACCCACAACCCCCTTGCCCCAACGTGGCTCTGCCACTACTGTGGATAGTCTAGTTTGTTGTTAGCAATAGGCTAGTTTGGATTTTAAATTCATTTTATCTAATTATTATAATTTTTTTAATTTTAAAATAATAATAATTAAAAAAATAATATTTTAATTATATTTAATTTAATTTTCAATTTTTTATTAATTTAATTCAATTTAATTTAACATTCAAAAGCAGCATTAAAGTCTTATACTTATCCACAGGGAAAAAAAAAATCAATACGAAGTAGTTAGTAGTTCATGACAAGCATGCATGCTGGTGAACAGTGAGGCGCTTGAGAAGACGTCAGCTGTTATGTCGCCTGTGACCTGTGACCTGTTTGATAATTTATTAGTGGGAAAATGCTTGATGAACAAATAAAAGTGATCCATTGATCAAGTGATTCATTGAATTTTTTATTTTATTTTTTAATTTTTGTATTTAATGATTAAAAAATTAATTATTAATAAATTGATATTTTTTATTTTTTTAAAAATATTTAAAACTGTATAAAAATAATTAAAAGAAAAGAAAGAAGAAAAAGAAACATTTGCAGTAGTCATCCGTTCTTTATTTGAATTAGTCGTAGTTAAGGTTAATTAAGGTTGATGCAAAGTACCAAATTAAAATATGATATGCCACAAGTAGTAATTTGAAGAGACACTAACGGTCGCTAGTTCAAATTCCAGTGTTCCACGTTGATCAGCATACATGTTACTGAATAATGCTAGTTTGTCCCTTTTTTTTTTCCCTCTTTATTTTGACCATTCATGTATTTAATTTTTTTTACTTATTGATTAAGAAAATAACTATTAGTACATTGATTTTTTTTAAAAGAGTGAAAAAATAAAAAAAATAAAAAAAGTAAATTTTATCTAAGTGACAGGCCCTACGGTCACTATAGGACGGCAACCTAGCAGTACTCTTAGTTAATTGTGGCCAGTTATTTCTTACGAAAATGATTATTTTTTACTTAAATGAGTTTGTTTTAATTGTTAATAGTAATTTTTGTCGTATATAATTCTTCATAAATAGTTATTTTTCTTGTACTTACTACTCATTATTCTCCACATGATATCTATTGTTAATATGAGACCAGTGTGCTGGAAATTCGCAAAAGAGAACTTATAAAAGAATTGGCTAATTATTTATGAAAAATGAATATTTAGTTACAAAGAGATTTAAAAAAAAAAATTCACAAATTGATAGAATACATTATATTATAAAATTATTTTTATTATAAACTAGATCTAATATATCATATGAGCTCGTCTCACATTATGGATTTACTTTTTATGAGACGTGGATATTTTCGTTTTGAACATTATAGTCATGATAACCATTCGTTTTCCCAAGTGAGTAACCGTAACTGTTTCACAAGTTTTCTTAGAAAAGATGTATAGTCTCACTAGAAGAACCCCAAAGAGAGAGCACAGAAAAAAAGTTCCAACTCTTTTAGACACCGGCTGTCTACATTTTGATTTTGCGCCCTCGTGACTCCTTTGAGTCCTTTCATTAGATAATTTTATCACCTTCCGTTCATTGTGGGGCCTCTATCTTTGTATTTCATACCAAGCGCAAACCCAAACTTTTCCAAGACATCACCTACTTTAATTCCAAATTATCTGTCCCACCGACTCCCACCCTGCATTTATGCATAGTACTGTATAAATGCAGTACTCTAATCTTTGCCACAATGCCATCTCATTCCTTCTATCTCTTCATGGCTCGGCCTCTATGGTTTCTTACTCTATGTTTCATGATTTCTTCAAGTTGTGCTGAGGGTCCACCTTCACCTGGCTACAACCCAAGTTCCAAAATCAATTCCATAAGCTTCCTACAAGGCTTTGGAAACCTCTGGGGTCCTCAGAATCAGAGAGCTGACCAGGGCTCAATAGCACTCTCGCTTGATAGTAGCTCAGGTATTCATGTGATCATTCTCACTTCAAGAGTCTTTATTAGTTTGTGCAGTAGATTCTAATCTTTGGCACTGCTTATTGTTTCAATTTATAACCTGATCATCAGTTGCTGCCTTTTTTGAAAATATGTACAGGAAGTGGTTTCAAGTCACTGCATCCATATCGTTCTGGGTATTTTGGTGCTGCCATCAAGCTCCAACCTGGTTATACAGCTGGGGTCATTACTTCATTTTATGTAAGTATCGATAACATGGCCTTTTGTTGATTGAAAAGATTATTAATTTCTTTCTGGAAAGTAACTTTTGTTTCTTTGATTGGGGAATGGTAGCTTTCAAACAACCAAGACTACCCTGGGAACCATGATGAAGTCGATGTTGAGTTCCTTGGAACTACAACAGATAAGCCGTATACTTTGCAGACGAATGTATATGTCGGTGGAAGTGGAGACAGAAATATTATTGGAAGAGAGATGAGGTTTCATCTCTGGTTTGATCCAACCCAAGATTATCACAGATATGCTATACTTTGGAGACCCAACGAGATAATGTAATTAGTTACACTTTTTCTTAACTTGTGGGGGGTACTTATGTAAGAACACATTTTACATAGTCATGGTACTTTTATGTAGACATGACGTGAGTTAATTGCATGCTTAAATAGTTCCATACATTTCCCTTTTATGCAGACATGATGTGATTCATGTGTGATATAACTAATATATATGTTGTTGTTCTTTTAGCAATTATAGAGTTTTCATATTCAAAAACTCTACGTGCGGATTACTTTATAGTTATTTTTATATATTTTTTATACATTTTATTAATATGATTGATTACGTTATTTTTTTAATAAAAATAATTATTTTAATTAATTACATCAATAAAATATATAAGAAATACGTAAAAGTAACTATACTTAGCATATTCTTTCATATTTATACTATTAATATATATATACACACATATGCATTGCTAGTGAATAAGTCGGTTTTATCCTTCTATAGCTATAAATTACTTATCTTATCCTGTAATTTCCAGATTCCTAGTGGACGATGTGCCAATCAGGACGTATCCAAGAAAAAGCGATTCCACATTTCCACTACGACCAATGTATCTGTACGGATCGATTTGGGATGCATCATCCTGGGCAACTGAGGACGGAAAATACAAAGCCGATTATCACTACCAACCCTTCATTGGAAGGTACACAGATTTCAAGCTAGGCGGTTGTGCCGCCGATGGGCCTGCATCGTGCCGTCCACCGTCTGCTTCGCCTTATAGCTCCGGCGGCCTGACCCAACAGCAGTACTCGGCCATGGCATGGGTCCAGGGGAACTATATGGTTTACAACTATTGTCGGGATCCAAAGAGAGACCACACCCTCACACCCGAGTGTTAGTGTGAATAAACTGTCTTTATGAAGGGTATCTATATATATATATATACACACACACACACACACACACACATATATATATATATATTAGTGTGGTGAACAAACATAGTACTTATTTGGGTTTGGGAACAGTTTGTTATGTCCGGGGGTCTTGAGATGGGTCCACGCTTGCGAAAAATAGGTGCAAGAGTTGTTGAGCGTCCAAGACCCCTAAGACATGCAGTGTTTTGTGCTTTATCTTCTGCCATGGATTCTGTTGAATTATTATAGTTGAATAAATTGAGAAAAAAAGAAAAAAAAAAGTCATACTTGTTTGATTTTTATATAATTTCTATATATGGTTGTTCTGTTAATATTTCAGACAGAATTTGCAAATAGTACTGTTCCCCCATTACTGATGAACTTTATATATATATATATATATATAGTACTTGAAACGACAACATCAAATTGGCAACAAAAGAGTCCGGATTATTTATATATATATATTTAGGACAGTGCTACGGGACGATGATATAACCGCGGAAGCTAATGGACTGATAAGTGCAAATGTACTTTTTTATTTTTTTTCTTCTTTTCTTTTAATCATTCTTTTACACAGTTTTAAACAGTTTTAAACAATTAAAAAATTTAAATTTATTATTATTCACTTCCTTAACCATGCATTAAGTAAAAAAATAAAAAATAAAATAAAAAATTCAATCGTTTGCTTTTATCGGTTCAACTAGCATTTTCCATATATTTATGGCTTGGTAAACTTTATTTTGGTGATCGCGGACCAGATCAAGCTAATATTACGCAGTGTGGCGGCCAACAGAGTCGCTAAAATGGCTTCATTATTTTAGTATAGCCACATTTCTCCGTATCATAAAAATCATATATAGGAAAAGGGACCAAACACTTTAACACTCGAAATAAAAGACAAATATGAGATGTCAACAAAAGATCTTGAGCTTCCCACTGATCGATCATGTAAACCATAAATAGTACTCAGAACATGCCAAAACAAATAGTTGTATACTACCAGTACCGTTCTTATTTTTATATATAATATATTAAGCTTTTATGAGTAGATGTCTGCTTTTAAAGAACAGCTTCAGTCCCATCTATGATAAGTCTTTACTTTTCGTTTCTCCCTCGAGGAAAAAAAGTTAAGAGGAGAGAGTCTCTCTACTCCCATTGAGTGGAGAAGGTATTCAGTCGTTTTCTACTTTTTCTGAGTAGAATACGATGGTGAAAGGGATTTTTGTGGCAGTGGTGTCTCTTTACTCCCATTGAATAGAGAAGGTATTAAGTCGTTTTCTATTTTTTCTGAGTAGAATATGACAGTGAGAAGGGATTTCTATGGCAGTGGTGTCGCAGAATGGAGGAGTTGGGGATGCTTAAGAACATATGTTGCTTAATGATACTGAGAAGGAAGGAATAGAGGTCATGATCAGGGATGGGGAAGGTGCTGAAGAGTTGGGAGAAAGGAGTCTGATTGGAAAAATTAGTATGGATAGACATATCGGTAAAGAGGTTATACGTTCCACTATAATGAAAGCGTGGAGAGTTGGAAAACCTGTAGTCCTCAAAGAAATTAATCCAAATATCTATGTGGTTATGTTTGCTAATACCAAGGATAAGGATCGAGTACTAGAAGGGAGGCCATGGTTGTTTCATAATAGTTTGTTGGTGCTAAAACCGTTTGATGGAGTTACTCAGCCAGACAAGCTCACCTTTAATACAGAATTATTTTGGATTCAATTGCATAATTTACCAATGTTGTGTATGAATTCTCAGATTGGGAAATAGATTGGTAAGTCTTTGGGAAGAGTAGAAGTGGTGGATACGTTATGGTGCATCTGGGTTGAAGGCCTGTGGGCAAGTACTTTAAGGGGGGAAGATTGTTATCATGTATCTGGGTTGAAGAAGAAGGAAGCAACGGTTTTAACAGATTGTTATACGGTGCGTTTTGTTGATAAGGAAACAAAGGGCAGCATAGGTTAGGAATTAATGAAACGGTACGTAGTGAAGGGAAGTGTTGATTGTGCGATTTAGTTGTTGGGTTTAATAAAATGATTCGTTTTATGGGTTATGAGAAATAAGCCAATACGGCATCGTTTAGATTTTATGTTTGGAAAGGTTTTGTAAGTCGGTTAGTTAAGTCTGTTGTTCTTCCTATAAATAGAGACAGTCAGCTTGTAGGAGGATCGATGAATTTTCTTGTGTAAAGTTTGATTGTAAGGAGCTTAGGGATTGCTCGAAAATCTCTTAGGAATGTTATCGAAGTTGTGATTCCATTTGAGTTGAATTCCTGTGGATTAATGCTTGAGATTGTGTGAATTGCCGTATGAACCTCCATTACAGTAGTGGTGAGAATTCTGTGTGTAGCAGGGGAGCATCAGAGAGGGAAGCGTCCGAGAGGTACGTAACAGGATACGCTAGAGGATGGTGTTGGTTGGGCTAGTTATTTACGAGTGAGAGTGGAACTTGAGTTGTACCAGTCTTTGCCAAGGGGACGTACGATTACATTCAACAACTCCTAACATGTGGGTGCCATTGAAACATGAGGAATTGCCGAAGTTCTGTTTGAGGTGTGGTAAAATGCTACATGGGGAACATGGATGTCTAGAGTTGAACAAAGCTATTAGTAGGGGAAAAGTGAAGGAATTTTAATATGGATCATGGCTAAGGGCGAGCAATGGAGGTAGGAACAAGGGGGTAGTTTAACAGGTTAGTGGGAATGGCTTGAAGCTGCAGGAGGTAAAGGGAGATCGGATCAGCCATGATCTGGTAGCGTATTTTGTGTCTGACGAGGCAATAAGGTGGTTACGGAGGCCGCAAGTTTAGGAGAGAGGTGTGGGTTGGATACTAAACAAATGAAAGAGAAGCATTTTCAAAAAGTTTTGAGGATAAGAAGTCTGGTGGAGAGTGAGGAGTATTCTTAGGGGCGGGAAGGTTTATCATCAGTTCAAAAGGAGATAAGGAGTGCAAGCATCGGTCAAGGAAGGAATATGGGCTAGATGCATTGGTGGGCTATGACACAAGAGGCCCATTAGAAGTTGAAGCCCAACAAAAGACGGTTGATGGAGGGGGAAGTCCATACCAGAACAAGAACAAGCAGCTTGATACTAGTGGTGGTGGTGTTGAAAGGAAAGTAACGTAAACCAGAAATTCTTGGAAGAGGAGGGCGCGTTTTCATGGAATACCAAACAAGGTATCTTCTCTATCTTTGGATAGGAAACGAGGCTTGTTCCTACGAGATGAACTTGATGAGGATGGGTTGGGTACGAGGCGTTAATCAACTAAACGAATGGAGGAGGAGTTTCCTTTGTTTGTTGAAATAATGAAGGCTGATAATCTGCCCCGCTGAGAGCCATGATTCTATTAAGTTGGAATTACCGAAGGCTTGGAAACCCTCAAACCTTCATTAGCTAGTGAAGAATAAGTGTCCCGTGATGGTTTTCTTACTGGAAACCTTACTACAGAAGTCAAAACTAGATGGGTTACGAAGGAAGTTAGGTTTTGAAGGATGTCTAGTGGTGGATCCAACAAGAAGGATTATGGGGGTATGGCCAGATTATGGAAACAACATGTTAACTTTGAACTTTACAATTTCTCTTCAAGACATATCAGTGGATGGGTTAGCGTTGATAATCACTCCAGACAAGTTTTTATGGATACCCTGAGAATAGTAAGAGATCTTTGTTGTGGAAATTATTATCATCAATCAAACCAGATGGAAATATTCCCTGGTGTAGTACTATCAAGGTTATTGCCAATGTAGAGTGGAGAGATATGTTTTCAGAAAGCAATGTAGAAGGTTTAGTCGCTAGATATTCAGATCACATACCTTTACTTTTGAATTGTAAAGGGAAGTGGCAGTCATGGAGAAGAAAGAATAACTTGTTTAGATTCGAAGCTAGTTGGCTCATTGATGAAGAGTGTGCAAGAATTATAGAAAGGGAGTGGAAGGTAAAAGCTACTTCAGATGCTGCTAGGATAGAGGTTCAAGATTCTTTAGTACAGTGTAGTGAGGCACTTACAAGGTGGACAGAATTAGAGTACCAGTGAATGAAGTAACCATAAGAAAAAAAGTTAGAAAAGCTAAAAAGACTACAAGAAGAAGAAGGTTCTAGCAAAGTGGAAGAGATTAAATATTTACAGAAAGTAGTTGGCAGTTCACTAGAGGAAAAAAAACATGAAGTGGAGAAAGAGGGCCAAAATCAATTAGTATCAAAAGGGAGACAGAATATAATTGTAGATATAATATTTTGCCTAGAACTAGGTGACTAAGTTGATAAGTTTGAATAGGACTAGGTGACTAAAATGATAAGGTTTATCCTATCATTGTGTTTGTAATTTTTGATGAATGTAAGATATTTATTGACTTTATCTATAACAATATTGAGTTTATTTAGAAGTCTTAGAGATTATTTAGATAAGTCATTTATGTGAAATTCGAGTCCATAAGGATTTGCACTTATCCAAAACAGAAACTGAACAGAATTTAGTTACTGTGGATAAGAGTTATCGCAAAATGTTAGAAATTCGTCAAGAGACATCTTCGCAATAGATTCTATTCGTTAGCAGAATTCTAAAACTGGAACTCTTTCCATATTGATTATTTAAGAGATCCTACTAGTTAGGATCTGTATAGATTTAGATTTACATATTTTCTAGAGTACTTTCTAGTACATATTCTGGTGAGAAAGTTCCTTAGAGAATTTTCATATATATTTTTTTTTATCTCTTTTTGAGTGTGATCGTGCTTCTTGTTGGAGAATTGATTGGTCGAGTTTTAGCTCCTAAAGTTCCAGGACAAAAGCCAATATTTAAAAATTGTCAGATGTTCTGGTTGCTTCTGCGGTAGACAACAAATTGGTCATTTGTTTAGTCAAGTAAGATAATCAATTGACAAATGTTTTGTAATTGAGAACTTGTAATTTGGTTTTTAAATAATAAAATTATTATTATTTTATTTGGCGACCTCGTAGGGTTTTATCTTTAAAGAGTTATTTAAAAGGTTTTCATTTGTAACCAATCGTTGTGTCATGCAATTTATTTATTTACTTTCTATGTCCATTTGATTAAATAATTGCAAGATTGAGAACTAACCAATTTGTTTAAGGAAATTGATAGACAATTTTATGAATACACAAGGGTAATTGGATAATCTTAATTAGTATTAGAGCCAAGTTCACTCATTCGAGTATGATTTGTGCTCTTGTAGATTATGTCGTCGTCGTTATATGTCCCACTACACTTCGATGGAGAAAACTATGCTTATTGAAGAATTTGTATAAAGGCTTTCATCAAATCTTTGCATAAACGTGTGTGGCATGCAATTGATCTAGGATGGACTAAATCCGAGACATCTCTTCATGCTTGGACAAGGGATAAGGTCATCCATTGCAACTGGAATAGCAAAGAAATCAATGCTATCTTCATGGCTGTATCTCCTGATAAATTTAAAAGAATCTCAATATGTGACATTGCAAAAAAATGTTTGAGATATTTTGAAGATTACACATGAAGGCACAAGAATTGTAAAAAATTCAAAATTGCATCTGCTAACCTCCAAATTTGAAGAGATTGAAATGTTGGAAGATTAGATCTTTAATGATATTTATGCTAGACTTAATGATATTGTGAATTCCATGTTTAATTTCAGCTAGAAGGTGGAGGATTCAAGGGCCGTGAGGAAGATTTTGAGGTTTCTAATTGAAAGATTTCGGCCTAAAGTTACTGTCATTGAGGAAAGCAAAGATTTGGATACAATAAAGGTTGAAGAGCTGGTTGGTTCCTTACAAACATATAAATCCTCACTTCCTCAAACAAGAAAATGTAAGTCCATTACTTTAAAAATAGTAAAAGATGACCAAAATGATTTTTCTAATGAAGAAAATTTAAACAATGAGGATATAGATATCATTGCAAGGAAATTCAGAAAATTCTTGTTTATGAATATTATTCAGAAAATATTGATGAATAATATTATCAAAAATATATTGAAAGGAAAAAAAAAATAAAGAGTTGCTACCTTATTTAAGTTGGTTCACTCATACACTCACATGAACTTTGACATTGATGATTTTATGAGGAATGAACATCTATAGTGATTGTTGCAAATAAGAGGGTGTACTTTATTGAATTTGTTTTATGAGTTACACTATGTTTGAACTAAGATGTATCTAAGTATGTTACTTGCCTCACTATTTATATATAAAAGAAAAAGAATATATATTTTTACTATTTTTTATTTTTATTTTATTTTTTTGTTACTTATCATTTTTATGTAAAATAAATAAAGTGATAAAAATATAAAATATTTTTTTGGAGTGTCGAGTATTGGTCTAAGTCTTGGATTTGGTCTCTGATATATTGGTATAAGTACCAATGGGACTCTATGACTCAAGGCACATGCATAGTGCATCACTTTATCGATTTTGTGCCCCCTTGTGATTAAGACCCAGAAGTAATACTTCTAATCTACTTTCCTTCATCACGGTAAGGGGTCTATCAAACTCAAATCGTTTTCCTTTTCAAAGTCTAGGGTTCACATCTATATCTGAAGTTTGGGATTTTGGTTGTTGATTTGTGATGATTGGGCTTGGATTTTGGTTGGGTAGAGTATGCATTTATACAAATGATCATATGAGTTTATATTATTCATGTATAAAGGCTCGATTTTGGTGGGTTGTGGCATTGTTGATTTCGGATTTTAACTATTGCCCACCAAGTGTTTGTGTTTATATCTCAACCTAACCATGATACTCATTTCCTGATCATTTGGCATGCATTCATACTCATACATTAGGTTTATCAAAATGCATGGTTGAGTTAAGATCATAGGTTGTTTTAGCAGTGTCAAATAAAGAGTTTTCTCAATGTCTTCATCTTGGCACACATGAATGGTATTTATTCTCTTATAAGTCTTATTAGATTAGTGACAAAAAGGAGAAATATTGGAGCAGACTGATTTGTTTTGTGATTTATTATGGTATTGTGAAATTTAAAGGGAGTTTGAGTGTGCTGTTGCGGGGGAGTTTAATAAATTGGTTGAGGAGGAGTTGAATTTATTTTGCTGAGGGGAACTTGATTTTTTATTTTTTTTGGTTTAAGATAGTTTAATATTGGGAGGGAAAACTAAAATTTGGTTCGTAAAAATTACTTTAGAAACTTTTACTTGATGGTTGATTTCATTTAAATTTATTTTTGCTAAACATAATTTTGATGTTGGACTAGAACATGTTTAGACTTTGAATTAGATTTTAAATCGTGTGAATTATGAGTCATTGTTCTATGTCGTTATTTTTTATTATTTGTTTAGAATTTTTACTTGATTTCTTGGTTTGCTGGTTTTTTTCTGATTGACTCACTCAAAATTAAGTAGCACAACGACTATCCTAAGTGCAGGAGGATGTCGCGTAATAATTAGGAATGAATTCCTAGATCGTCTCCTTAGGGAAAGCTCACTTAAACTCAACTCGTTGAAAATGGTGAAAATCTTCACAAAGAAAAAATAAGATGATGGTATGTGCAATGGATGGAAGAGGATACTAGTCATGGACTAGATGCATATTTTTAGATTTTGAGTGTCGGATTGAAATATAAAAGACTAATAGATTAAACTAAGAAATTAATAAAATTAAGTTAAGAATTAAACTAGATGAGAAAATAATTGACAAAACATGCACTGAAAATTGAAAAGCCCCAAAATCAATGTTCTAGGCTTCATCATTGTATTCAAATCACAAATTTTTAAAATTAATCCATAGCAATTGTAATCACTATTAAAATGAAAGCTTAACGAAGCAACAAAAATAAATAACATGAAATAAATGAATAACAAATAAATTGTTCAAACTTCTAAGCCAAAAATTTCAAAAATAATTCAGAAACTTAAAACTGAAATGAAATAACAAGTAGGGAATGAAAAGATCAAGCCAATTGAATGGAGATGAAAAGTTGAAGCGGTGGAAGAGGCTGGGCTGCAGTAGCAATTGGACCCCTCAAGGAGCTCTTCAATCTGCTGCAGTATGAGTGAATGATCCAGAAGAAATTGTGTTGCTGCGTGAATGATCGCTTGTGTGAATCCCCCTCTCCGGATCTGAGTCAAAAGTATCAAGGAAAAAATTCTAAGTGTTGCTTGTAATCAAAAACAGTGTTTTCCAGGCCAAAAGTCGGCCATAAGATGTAAAAAATAATATATATATCCTAACGGCGGAATAAACCATAGATCTGTAAAATATGATGTCCGCTCGAACGGAGTGTCGAGAGGACATCGAGCGTTCAACTCTGCCTGCGTTTGTTCAAGCATAGTGTCAAGCGAACATCGAGCGTTCAACTATGTCTGACTTCGCTCGAGCGGCCAAATGCCTCCGCTGAAGCGATATCCTTTCCTGCAACCCACTCGAGCTCACTATCGAGCGTCAGTCGAGCTTTTAAATCTGTCTGAATTCGCTCGAGGGGCCAAAAGCCGCTAGAGCGATGTGGACCAGATTCCACATTAATCTATAGTTGATAAAATTTAAGCAGAAATTCATGTTTTTAATCAATTAAAATCTCAACTTAGATTTATTCATTTTTTCATATAAAACCAATGATAAAGTAATTAAAGAATTAAGATATATTGGTTCCAAAAGTATTAAGATATGCAATAACTCAGCTCAATCACACCCCCAACTAGCATTTTGCTAATCCTTGAGCAAAAAAGTGAAAATTAATTGAGATGAATATTGCATAAAGATCGAAATTTAAATAGAAACAATCAAACACAATTCTGAATTCTCACAAAAGTGACATGTTACTACTCAACCCCCAAGGGTTAAGGGTTATACCCACCAAGACTATCTCAACAATCTTTCACATAGAATTAAGGCAAATGTCTCAGGGCTCAGTTGTGTGTGTGGAGCTAAACTGGCTGTGTATTCCTCATTACTAGCCATGATTTGTCATAGGATTTTTCAACCTCAAAGCCCAAGGGACTAGCGGTTTTCACGCCAGCTCTGTTTTTAAAGGTTGGACACTTAACCCCCAAAGTCTTGGGTAACTGTTTCTAGCTCTTTTACTTATGAAAGTTCACTAAATCGCATTTATTACTTTTTTCTCTCTTTTATTTTCTTTTTATTTTCTTTTTTTATTTTCAAATCCTTTTTCTTTTTTTTTTCTTTTTTTTTTTTCTTTTCTTTAGGCATGGCTTGGTAGTCCTGTAGTTTACTTCTCCAGTGTTAAATCAATGAATGGTAAATAAGGAATACTACAAACGTAAGCATGTGCAAAATATCCTTCAAACTTTGCCTTTCGTTCTACAAAAATCTTATCAAGTTTCATCTCAATAGGTATAACATCCCGGTGTTTCAAGCCACACATCAACAAAATATGATGCATCAAAAATCATGCTCTATGTTTAAGCTTGAAAATAAATCTTCACAAATGATTCAACTCAACTACTCCACCAAGATGCTCAAATTCCACCAAGATGCTCAATCATAAATGTATCAATGGACATCATTTTATTATTATTTTACTATTTTTTAAACTGTGCACACATTCTACCCCCCAATTAGTGAGAGACATAGTTCTCAAAGAATCGAACGAAAGAAAACAAAGTGCACAGAAATAAGCAAGCTAAACAAACAAACAACATGAAATATAAAATCAAAGCAAAATAACAAATAAAAAAAAATGCGAGTAAAGAAAACTGTAAAGAAGGAAAAACAAATTAAAATACTTCCCTGGGGTCTTGCACAAGCAAGATCTCTTCATGTGGATCAAAGACCTTCAAAAATAACTTTAGACGTTGTCCGCTGACAGTGAAGCTATTACCATTATTCGGATTGACAATGTCTACTGCGCCTTGAGGATGAACGGTCTTTATAATGTACGGTCCACTCCATCGGGATTTCAACTTACCAGGAAAAATCTGCAAGCGAGAGTTATAAAGAAGAACTTCCTGGCCAAGTGTAAAATGCTTTGGATGAATTTTCTGATCATGTAGAATTTTCATGCGTTCCTTTGCAAGCCGGGCGTTGTCATAAGCATTCCGACGAGTTTCATCCAATTCATTGATCTCAGAGAGAAATCAATGCTTATCTTGGGTGGACCATTCAAAAGGCATTCGCTTAGTCACCAGATAATTGACTATGTCTGCATACCAGGGAGCTCTACTAACCACAAATAGCTGCTTATCCGGGAAACTATCGTCAAGAGGAAGGCTGACATTTGAAGAAGGAGATGATGGCAATCTAGCGAGGTGGTCAGCTACCACGTTTTCAACTCCTTTCTTGTCCTTAATGTTGATGTTGAACTCTTGAAGTAATAGAATCCAGCGAATTAAGCGTGGTTTTGCATCTTTCTTAGCCAACAAATACTTAAGAGCAGAGTGGTTAGTGAAAATAGTAACAGGAGAACCAAGAATATAAGTCCGAAATTTATCAAGTGCAAAAGCCACTGCAAGTAATTCTTTTTCAGTTGTGGTATAATTTTTCTGGGCATCATTGAAGGTTCTACTGGCATAATAAATCACAAATAGTCTATTATCCACACGCTGCCCCAAAACAGCTCCTAAGGCATAATCACTAGCATCTGTCATGATTTCAAAGGGAAAGTCCCACTGCGGGGGTTGCACAATAGGAGCAGTGGTAAGCGACTTTTTAAGGGTATCAAAAGCTTTTTGGCACTCATCATTCCAAACAAATTCAATATCATTTTGTAAAAGAGTGCACAAAGGTTTTGCAATAGAACTGAACCCTTGAATAAACCGCCTATAAAAGCCAGCATGACCAAGAAAAGAACGAATATCCCTAACCATCCTAGGGATAGGAAGTTTAGATATTAATTCAATCTTTGCCTTGTCGACCTTTATACCTTCAGAGGAAAAAATATGTCCCAAGACAATGCCCTGAGTAACCATAAATTGGCATTTCTCCCAATTAAGTAAAAGATTTTTTTCCTCACATCTCTAGAGAATACGTGCCAAATTATGCAAACAACTATCAAAGGATTTCTAAAAACAGAGAAATCATCCATGAATATTTCATAAATATCATCAATCATGTCAGAAAAAATACTCATAATGCATCTCTGAAAAGTGGCTGGAGCATTACACAAACCAAAAGACATTCTAGTAAAAGCAAAAGTGCCAAAAGGATAGGTGAAAGTGATTTTCTCCTGTTCCTCAGGCGCTACAGCAATTTGATAATAACCAGAATATCCATCCAAAAAGCAATAATATGCATTACCAACTACTCTTTCTAAAATTTGATCCAAGAATGGTAATGGAAAATGATCCTTCCGACTGGCTGAATTAAGTTTTCTATAATCAATGCACATTCTCCAGCCAGTACCCATTCTAGTTGGAATCAACTCATTTTTATCATTTTTTATAACAGTCAAACCAGATTTTTTTGGTACCACTTAGGTTGGACTTACCCACTTACTGTCTGAGATGGGGTAAATGATATCCACTGCGAGTAGCTTAAGCACCTCTTCTTTAACAACTTCCTTCATGGTAGGATTGAGTCTACGTTTAGCATCACGAACCGGTCTAGCATCATCTTCAAGATGGATTCTATGGGTACACACAACAGCATCAATACCTTTGATGTCGGCTATTGTCCAACCAATTGCGCCTCGATGCTTTTTTAATACTTCAATCAACTGGGTTTCATTTTTCTGATTTAACTTTGAGGAAATCACCACAGGAAAAGTGCCTTTTTCAGGACCAAGAAACACATATTTTAAATCTTAAGGAAGTGGTTTCAGTTCCAACTGGGGAACTTCTTCTTCTGAAGATTTAAGTATGTCTGGTGGTGGTAAAGCTTCAAACTAGGGTTTCTATCTTACGCCCGCAAATTGTACTTCAAGCGGTAAAGAAGAATCTCCAAAACAATAAAAAAAATTCAAAGTCATCTTCATTGATATGATCAATTTTCTCATCAAGTAAAAATTCAGGTGTTTGAAAACTATAATCATTATCAGAGAAAGGATATTTTGAGCAAATAAACTCTGTTGGTGTCAAACTCTCCACAGCATTCAAATCACTTGTATCATCAAAATGTGTTGGCATCTTGCAAGCATTGAAAACGTTCAACTCAAGTGCCATGTTCCCAAAAGTAACCTTCAAAACTCCACTTCTGCAATTGATCAAAGCATTTGATGTAGCTAGGAATGGTCTTCCTAGGATGACAGGAGCTTGGTAAATAGTGGAGACTGACTGCTGCACATCAAGAACCACAAAATCCACTAGATAGTAGAATTTGTCCACCTGGACCAACACGTCCTCTACAATACCTCTCGGTACCTTAACTGATCTATCAGCCAACTGTAACATGATAGAGGTCTTTTTCAGCTCACCCAATCCCAATTGCTCATACATTGAGAACGGTAGCAAGTTCACACTACTCCCCAAATCAAGTAAAGCTCTCGCAATGCATGATTCACCGATCATAATAGAAATGTTGGGAGATCCTGTATCTCCAAACTTCTGAGGAGTCTCGCTCAATATCAATGCACTGACTTGCTCCGTTAGGAAAGCTTTCTTCTTTACATTATGCTTCCTCTTCACTGTGCACAAGTCCTTCAAAAATTTTGCATATGAAGGCACTTATTGTATGGCATCCAAGAGTGGAATATTGATCTTTACCTACTTGAAAATCTCTTGAATCTCCGTGTGATATTTATTTTTTTGGCCAGCTGCCAATCTCTGAGGATAGGAAACCACAGGTTGGTATTCCTTACTAGTCTCAACATCTGCACTTACAGGCTTCTTCAGCTGTGGTCTCACTATCTCTAGTTCTTTCTCAACTTCATCAGTCTCTGTTACATCTTCAGGTGTAAGAGCAACTTGTGTGTCCATAGGCATCTTTGGTTGGGGAACTTCCTTCCCACTTCTCAAAGTAAGAACTGCCTTCGCTGTCTCAATAACATCCCCTGAGACATTATGCACTTGATGTTGTTGTTGCCTATATACTTGAGAATTAGGCTGAGGCTGTGCTAGAAATTTCCCTTTCTCTAGGGTACTCAAGGTCGTGCTCATCTTATTAATAGTACCTCACAACTCATTTATGACCTGAGTGTTCTGATTATTTGTGGTGGCCTGAATCTGCATGAATTGCTGAAGTGTATTGGCCATCTGTGCTATACTATCATCTAGAGATTTCTTTGCAGATGATGAAGGCTGAGAACTCTGTGCAGCTACATGAGGCTGAAATCTAGGAGGAGCTATAAAAGGATAGATCTGAGAACTCTAATATGGCGGATACTGGTGCTAAGGAGCACCCTGATGAAATGGCTGCTGCGCAGGTGGTGGAGACCGACCAGGCTGATAATTTCTCCATGAGAAATTTGGGTGATTCCTCCATCCCAGATTATATGTGTTGAAAAAAGGCTGATTCTATGCTCTGTTAACCCAGTTAGCTGATTGCATCTGCTTAGACTCACTTTCTTAAAATACTGGCATAATCGGACAGTCTTTGGTCTTATGGTTCGCATCAGCACATATAGAACATGCATCTACTACTTTCACAACCTTCACTTTTTCCATTTTCATGACTTTCAGTCTTTTAGTCAATGCAGCTATTCGGGCTTGAACATCAGTGTCTTCCTTAAGCTCATATCTACCCCTCCAGAAATAGCCCTCAGTGGCTGTGCTGTTAATGACACTCGATCAGTACGAGTGTTCCACTGTTGTGCACTCTCAGCAAGATAGTCAAAAAATGATAGAGCTGCATCAGGTTCCTTGCTAAAGAACTCCCCATTGCACATTGTCTGAACAAACTGCTTGCATTCTGGAGGGAGACCAGTGTAAAAATAGCTCACCAACCTCCAAGATTCGAAACCATGATGTGGATAGATATTTACCAAATCTTTAAATTTTTCCCAACTGGCCTGAAAGGTCTCATCAGGTCTTTGATTGAACTGGTTGATTTGCTCTGGCAAAAACTGAGTTCTCTGAAAAGGAAAATTTTTTTGTAAGAATTCACGCTGCATATCAGACCAACTAGAAATAGAATTAGGTCTCAAAGAATTAAACCAAACATTCACTTTATCCTTTAAAGAGAAAGGAAATAAACGAAGTCTAATAAATTCATCAGTAACAGCCTTAGTAATAAAAGTAATGCAAGCCAACTCAAAATCTGTCAAGTGCTGGTAAGGACTCTCAGAATTCATCCCGTGGAACTGAGGTATCATTGACATCATGCCATGCTTAATAGAGAAATTAGATGCATTTTCGGGTAAAACAATGCATGACGGTGTAGTGGTGCGAGTGGGTTGCAAATAATCCTTAAGAGTGCGTGGTGCAGGTGCAGCCATAATTCTTCTTTAATTTCAATTTCCTCACCTGACTCACTCATAGAAAAGACAGAAGAGCTATCTATCTCCAAGCTATGTATACTACTCTCAATACTCGATGTGACTCTAAGCAACCTATTTGAACTGTCTCTCACCCATGACATGAAACATCAGTTTAAAGAGCATATAGAATAAAATAACGAGTTTAAATTTAAGTTAAATTACTTTCCTCAGCAACGGCGCCAAAAACTTGACTCACTCAAAATTGAGTAGCACAAAAACTATTCCAAGTACAGGAGAATGTCACGTAATAATTAGGAATGAATTCTTAGATCGTTTCCTCAGGGAAAGCTCACTTAAACTCAACTCGTTGAAAATGATGAAAATCTTCACGAAGAGAAAATAAGATGATGGTATGTGCAATAGTTGGAAAAGGATACTAGTCATGGACTAGATTCATATTTTTAGATTTTGAGTGTCAGATTGAAATATAAAAGACTAATAGATTAAACTAAGAAATTAATAAAATTAAGTTAAGAATTAAACTAGATTAGAAAATAATTGACAAAACATGTACTGAAAATTGAAAAGCCCCAAAATTAATGTTCTAGGGTTCATCATTGTATTCAAATCACAAATTCTTAAAATTAATCCATAGCAATTGTAATCACTATTAAAATGAAAGCTTAACGAAGTGAGAAAAATAAATAACATGAAATAAATGAATAAAAAATAAATTGTTCAAACTTCTAAGCCAAAAATCTTAAAAATAATCCAGAAACTTAAAACTGAAATGAAATAACAAGTAGGGAATGAAAAGATCAAGCCAATTGAATGGAGATGAAAAGTTGAAGCGGTGGAGGAGGCTGGGCTGCAGTAGCAATTGGACCCCTCAAGGAGCTCTTCAATCTGCTGCAGTACGAGTGAATGATCCAGAAGAAATTGTGTTGCTGCGTGAATGATTGCTTGTGTGAATCCCTGACTCAGTCAAAAATGAGTAGCACTAATGCTCTCCCAAGTGCACGAGGATGTCGTGTAATAATTATGAATAAATTCCTACATCGTCTCCTCAGGGAAAGTTACTCAAAAATTAAACTCGTTGAAAAAGTGTGAAAAACTTCACAAAGAGAAAAACAAACGGATGGTATGTGCAATGAATGGAAAGGTTACTAGTCATGGACTAGATTCATATTTTTAGATTTTTGATTGTCGGATTGGAATGTAAATGACTAATAGATTAAATTCAGAAATTAATAAAACTAAATTAAGAATTTAGACTAGATTAGAAAGTAAATGACAAAACATGCACTGAATATTGAAAATAAAACCCCAAATTAAATATTCAACACAAAGTTATGAAAATTAAATAAACATTATTTATAACAAAAATAAAATACACAAAAATAGCACAAGAACATAAAATGAAAGAGAGATAACAAATAAATAAAGATGCTCTAATCCAAAGAAAATAAAAGAGAAAAGTATCCGAAAGAAAAGAAACGCTGAACTGAAAAGCAATTAAAATGCTGAACGGAACAAGGAAATTTAAACAGAGAATAAGAACAGTAAGAAAAAAAATTGTATCCAATGTAAAAATGAAACATGAACCAAATAAGAACAACAACGTAAAAAAATAAAATAACTCGCCGTATTTAACAAGGTCTGGAACCAAAGAAAACTAGAATGAAAATAAAAGCTGAAGCTGCCGAATAATTCGGTAAAAATGAAAAATAAAATAGAAACTGAAATTGCCGACTCAATGGCTTGTACCCGAAAAGGAAAATAAAGAAAGCTAATGCATGTGTCTAAACTAACAGGAAAGAAAACAATAAACGAGCCACCAATGGAAACTCGGAAATGAAGAAAAAAAATATTGTAACTCTGTTTGGTCTGGAAGTCTACTGCATAAGCTAAAGAAGAGAACCATTAAATTGATTTCTCCTGCTTCTCTAAAGAAATCCCAACGTAAAGAATAAAACTAAAAATAAAATGAAGCTAGAAATTAACTTCCGTCTACACTCTATCCGTAAATCTAAGAAGAAAAAAATAAAACCTGGCCAACTCACATCCCTTAGAACCAACGTAAAGTTAACTAAAAACAAATAAAAAAAAATAATGCAAACTAGCCGACTAAAATGTGGCAAGAACACTACAAGCCGAACTAAAGCAATGAGAAGAAGAATAAAAAACTACTCAGTTCTACAATTAAGAAAAAAAACAGTACGTAAATAAAGATGCTGGAAACAAATAACAAAGTAATATAAGCTTAATGCATTCTAACGTAAATGACAAAAGAAAGAACAACAAGAAGCAAAAAAAATAAATCTCAAACTGCCCAAAGGAAAAAAAAAACTGAAAACAGAAGACAAAATAAAACTCTTGGTTTCGTCTACTTTAAAGAAGAGAAAAAAAAACTGAAATGAAAACAAAAACCAATGCCTTTTCTCTGCTCTATGTAAACTGCAGAAAAACAGTCCTAGTGCAGAAAAATTTTTGTGTCTTACTAAGCTTCCAGCCCCTTGGTTTTATAAGGTCTGCTTGTGTGAGAGTTGCTGCATTGAGGTGCCATTCTACCCGTGATTGGTGCGTGTGTTCGGTGCATGAATTCCAGCCGTGATGCTTGTTTTCTTCATCTGTTTTTTTCTGCATTTTGCCGTGTGTTACTTTCATGCATGTGCTGATTTGAGTTCTAGCTTTGATTGTTTTTTCTGCAGGTGCAAGTTGCTGCCGTGAGAGTTGATTTTCTGCATGTGTGAGCTTGACTTTTCTGTTTTCTGCATTTCTTCTCCCTGCATCCGTGGACTGCATGTGCATTTTCTGCATTGCTTTTTTTCTGCTTTCTTTTGTTTGCATCCGTTGACTGCATGTGCATTTTCTGCATTGCTGTTTTTCTGCTTTCTTCTATTTGCATGTGTGAGCTGATGCTTATTTTCCTGCATGTGTTTTGGTTTTATTTTTCTGCATGTGTTAGCTTTCTACATGTACTTTGATTTGCTTTTGCTGCATGCTTTTGTTTATTTTTCTGCTGCAGTTTTTTCTGCTGCATTTTTTTTTCTGCTACAGTTTTTTCTGCTGCAGTTTTTTTTTTCTGCTACATGTTTGATGAGAGCTGTTTTCTGCAGGTTGTTGCATGTGTTAAGCTAATTTTCTGCTGCTTTGCTTGACTTTTCTGCATGTGTTTGTGTATTTTTCTGCAGATGCAAGTTGGTGCTGCCGTGGGATACTTTCTGCTGCAAGTGTGCTGTTTTGTGCTCCATGTGCTGGTTGATTTTTGTGTTGAGCTGCATGTGTTTTTTTTCTGCAGCTGTTTCTTCTGCATGTGTGTGTGAGTCTAACTTTTCTGCATGCTTTCGGTGGATTGTGAGCTGCTACTGCATGTGTGTGACTTTATGCAGGTGCTGTCCGTGGGCCCAAGTGATGCATGTGTGAGTTGTGTGCTGAACTGCTGCTTGTGCCGTGAGTGAGTTGCTGTCCAAGTCAGTTTCTGCATCATTTTTCTGCATGCATGTGCATTTGTTGAGTTTTAGTTCCAGCCGACACACTCTTTTTCCTCAATCAAGCACCTACTTCACTTCTTTCTTCACTCCAACCAATTAGATTACTCCAGCACATCTATTTCTACTCCTTTCTTTCACAAATTAATCCCAGCCGATACTCTTTCTTTTCAAGACTTTGTGAAGATCAAGCAATCCAAATTAAGCACGGCTCCAAGGTCTTCATTTTCAGCACCGAAATTCCTCACCAACTCTACTCAAGTCAAACACCACCAACTCTCCCTTTATTCCTTTGCTGACCAGCCACACACACACATATATATATAGATAGCGTGCTGCCAAACTCCTTCTTAGACTTTGATATTGCAGGTGTTTGTCCACCGAAAACCATTTCCTTCCTTCTCTTCATTCCTCTCAATTAGTATGCACTTTTGGTGGGATCCAAAGTGAATTTTATTTAAACTGAAAATAAGAAAATAACACTCGAAATAAATTAAAAAGAAAAGTAGATTATTATAAGTATATTATATGTGTGAAGAAATATTGTCTAATTAAATCATAGTTATAAAATTAAGCATAAACATGATATTAATCAATTAAAAATCACAACTCGAATTTATGCTTATTAACTATTTTTTCATCTAAAACCAATAATAATGTCATGAGGAATTTAAAATACATTGGTTTTAAATAGTTAAGATATGCAATATCTCAGCTCACTCAATCCCCCTCTCCGGATCTGAGTCAAAAGTATCAAGGAAAAAATTCTAAGTGTTGCTTGTAATCAAAAACAGTGTTTTCCAGGCCAAAAGTCGGCCATAAGATGTAAAAAATCATATATATACCCTAACGGTGGAATAAACCCTAGATCTGTAAAATACGATATCTGCTCGAGCGGAGTGTCGAGCAGACATCGAGCATTCAACTCTACCTGAGTTCACTCAAGCAGAGTGTCGAGCAAACATCGAACGTTCAACTCTGTCTGACTTCGCTTGAGCGGAGGCATTTCCCGCAACCTGCTCGAGCTTACTGTTGAGCGGCAGTCGAGAATTTGAATCTGCCTGAATTCGCTCGAGCGGCCAAAAGCCTCCGCTCGAGCGATATGTACCAAATTCCACATTAATCAACAGTTGATAAAATTTAAGCAGAAATTCATGCTTTTAATCAATTAAAAATCACAACTTATAATTATTCATTTTTCCATATAAAACCAATGATAAAGTAATGAAAGAATTAAGATATATTGGTTCCAAAAGCATTAAGATATGCAATAACTCAACTGAATCACAGATAGGTCTATATTACATTCATTAAAGTTGATTTTGTCACCAATCTGCCTAATGGAGAGGTTGTAGATGCAAGAGTTTGTCACTAATCCGCCAAAAGGGGAGATTGTAAATGTAAGATTTTGGCTAGGATTAGGTGACTAACTTGATAAGTTTCTATTAGACTATGTGACTAAAATGATAAAGTTTATCTTATCATTGTGTATGTAATTTTGGATGAATGTAAAATATTTATTGACTTTATTTATAACAATATTGAGTTTATTTAAAAGTCTTAAAGGTTGTTTATATAAATCATTTATGTGAAATTTGAGTCCATAAGGATATACACTTATCCAGAAAAGAAACTGAATAGAAATTAGTTATTGTGGATAAGAGTTATCGCGAAATATCTGCAATTTGTCAGAGACATCTTCACAATAGATTCTATCCATTAGCAGAGTCTTACTAAAACTGAAACTCTTTCTATATTGTTTATTTAAGAGATTCTACTGGTTAGGATTTGTATAGATTTATATCTACATATTTTTTAAAGCACTTTCTAATGCATATTTTGCTGAGAAAGTTCCTTTGATAATTTATATATATATATATATTTTTTATCTCTCTTTGAATGTGATCGTACAGTTCAGCTCCTACAGTTCAGCTTCTTGGTCAAGTTTCAGCTCCTACAGTTCTAGGAGAAAAGCCGATATTTGAAGATTGTCAGAAGTTCTATTTGCTGTTGAGGTAGAAGACAAACAGATCATTTATCTGGTCAAGTAGGAGAGTCAATTGAAAAAGATTTTGTAATTGAGAATTTACTTGTAATTTTATTTTCAAATAATAAAATTGACTTTTATAGGTTTTATTTTTCCATAGGGTTTTACATTCAAAGAGTTATTTAAATGGTTTCCCTTTATAACCAATCAATGTGTCATGCAATTTATTATTTACTTTATATGTTCATTTGATTAAATAATTGCAAGATTGAGATCTAACCAATTTGTTCAAGAAAATTGATAGACAATTTCGTGAATAAACATGGGTACTTAGGTAATTTCAATAATGACCAATTTACACCCTTAAATATATGTCCCAAAATTTAATGATCTATTAAAACCCTTATCATTATTTAAGAATATGAGTGCTCTATTTATTCAACCATCATGCATATTATTATGAGTGGATGCTTGAATTCATTAATTTCTTAGTTAAAATGAATAAAGTTGACATTAGTAATTTTTTGTGCTCATGTAATTTATGTATTGATTATTATATTAACAGATAAGGTATATCTTTTAAGTATATCGATGACAAGGCATCCCTATTTATCTATCTAGTTTCTTAGATGATTTGTAGTAGGATTTTCTTTAAAAATGTGATATTAAGAATGTAATTTTAGTATTGAGACCATGTAAAGGGATATGTTTCACATCTATTAATATATCGATATACTTTAAGATCGCTTAACATGATGTACCAAATTACCAAAATGACACTTTGGGTAGAGCCGATGCATAACATATTTAGTGTAACGTCTGTCCTTGTGGTGGGACCTTTAGAAAATGATTTTAAGAAAATAAACGGGAATTACAGTTCCTTTTCAAATTTCTTTTCCTTTCATGTCAGGATACAAAGAACTCTATATTTATAAATAAAACGCGTTTCTTAATTTAAAAGATTACAACGGAAAACATTAAATCTTATAATTAAAGTCTCTCATACAAAACGTTGTGCCTAGGCTTTCATGTTCTTCCTCTTGGGTCGTGTCTGTGCTGACGCGTCATGCTCATCTTGTCCCTAAGAGGGCGCACATAAAAACTAAAATGAGTCAATGATTCATAAGCATTATTTCATACAGTTAAAATATAACAACATAGGTTTTCAGTCATGCATTCATCACTCCATACATATCTTACATAGACATTCATTTTATTTTAAAACATTGCGAGGTGGGAAAAAAGGGTCTTTTCTCGTAAAACAGTTCCTCACGTCTCGCTGTCTTCATTTCTTAAAGAGTCTTATCATGCATACCTCATTTCTTAACATGCATACATTCTTTCTTATCACTTTCATTGGCCATTGCACACTGTTAAGCCCCTTGTGTGAGTGTTAGCAGTCTTTTGGATCTGATTCCACTCGTGGCCACGAGTTAGGAATCCATTCCATTAGGGTGCAGCCCTGGATAAACTACCAGTACTACTTACCTGGCATTGCAATCTGCCCAGTCCAGTCCTTCAGTACCATCATCCATTTGTTCATTCATGACCATTATGTCTTTTCATACATTAAAACATTCCGTCATTTCATTCATTTTAGTTCTTTCAATTTTTTCAATCCTTCAGCCCTTTCATTCTTAAAAGTCACTTAAAAGTATAGGCTTAAACATCATCTTTTATGGCATTATTTAAAGTATCAATTCATGGCATTATTTAAAGTATCATCTTTAATAGGGGCATTTAAAAAACTTTCTTTGCGTCCTTTAAAGCATAAGGCCTAAGCCTCGTATTTCGTTTAGTGAAAATACATCCAGTACTTATCATGTATAGCATCCATTCACACACATACACTTACATACTTGGGGTGCATAAAAAGGGGCTGCCAAAGAGGGCCGTTACATACTTATACTTGAAAGCTTATACTTAGTGTTCTTTCGTAAAACGTGTTTCGTGCCGTTTCGTAAAGCATTGTAAAGGAAAAGCATTTCTTTTATTTAGAAAACTCTAGAAGAGTATGAACGTAATACTTACTTGGACTATATGCCATACTCATTGCATGCAGTCCATTCATGTGCGTGTCAGATGACAACCTACATGCATACACATAACCTTAACGTCATTCTCTATCTAGTACATGACCAACTATACTAGAAATAGAACTACACTTCACTTGGAACACTTTGAGTCCATCTCTGGGTTTTTACGTGTTATTTACTATGTTAAAACCTTCGGGGTTCATTTACCGTCACTACCTCTGTGTTTTACCTTAATGTTAAGACATTAAAACCTTCGTCTTACTCTCCTATTAACCACATTCCAATGCATGACTTAGACCAACTAAGTCATACATCCCGATCCTAGACAACATACCCAATACTACCTTAATGCTTCCTAACTCATACTCAATCATCATTCCCAACCAGACATGCCACATGACTTTAAGCCAACTCTGAGGCTTAAACATCGTGCAACTATGCTTAGGATAGATTACCCATTATAGATGGTAAATTTTCTTATACACGTGTCTTAGCAGATGCACATATACCTTACCCTTTTTCATTTAAGATCAACTTCTAGTCTAGTAAACGTCCACTTGTATAAACAAGCTCCATACTCCGATACTAATTTCTACTCAAACCTGGTTAGTAGGAACTTCCTACTTCCCGGCCCCTTTTCAAGTTCATCCCAACACTTGACACGGCAGGGCTCCATTCACCACTATATTTCGTCACGTTACGTAGCTTGAGACAAATCTCGAGTTACGTCACGACACCCGTCATGCTTCCGCTGCGCTACTCTTACACTATCCCACCACTTCACACATACTCTAAACCATAAGTCAACTACAAGGCGATACTTGTCACCTCAGACTACAGGCCACATCACTACTATTTTGGGACACCATTACACAGTTTCCGACACTACACAACACACTCTATGCTCCTCTACTACGTGACCATCCTTTTCTTTGCAACACGCCATACAGTGTATCGCTACACCACATGGAGTATGCATCATGTGTACTCTCTTCGCTACATCACATATTACCATGGCACACATCACACGGTACGTCGCTACACGACACAGAGCACACGCCACATGTACTCTTTTCACACTACGCCACACCACAACTACGACACACACCTCACATCCATATTTCACAGCACAGTCCACAACACTACACAATTACGCCCAACACTTCACTACACAACCACCCTTCACCTCACAACTACGCAGCGAACTCCACAATACTAAGTGCATAATCCACAATCTATCAACTAACATTTAATATAAATAACGAGGGATAGAGGGTTATACCATCAACGGGATAACCTGTGCGTGCTTGCTTTGCGTCATGATCAAGGAGCCATGGTGGTCATGGAAGGTTGTGGGTGGCTGTGTGGTGGCATGAGAAGCCGTGCACAGTGGTGCAAGTGGAGGAACCCATATGGGTTTCGTGCAAATGGAGAAGAGGAGCTGCGGTGGAGGAAGGGACCATGGGGGAAAGGGAGGCTGTGGAGGTGGAGCTGGTGAGGTGGAGGTGCTGATGAAGGTGTTGGTGGAGGTGCTGAGAGGCTCCTTGGCCTCGTACAGCGGTGCAAGGTGAGAATGGGCTTTGAAACCCATTTCGGTTGAGCTGCTATAGGGAGAGAGAGAGAGAGAGAGAGAGAGAGAGAGAGAGAGAGAGAGAGAGAGTGAGAGAGAGAGAGCACCTGAGGAAGGGAGGCCAAGATGGGGGAGGTCGCCGGAGGAGAAGGGCGTGGCTAGTGAGATTGGTTGTCGTGTACAGCGGCGTGGGATGAGAGAAATGGGTTTTCACCTATTTTGGGTGGAGTTGCCATGGGAGGAGAGAAAGGGCACGTGGGGGCTACCGATGGTAGAGAGATACTAGTCGACATGAGAGGAAGTTGCTGCTGGTGGAGGTGAGACTGGGCGATGCACGGTGGCGCCGGGCTGAAGAGAAGAGAAGCACGACCATGGAGAAGAAGGGGAGAGGCTGCCTGTCGGGCTGGGAGAAAGGGAGAGAGAGAGAGAGAGAGAGAGAGAGAGAGAGAGAGAGAGAGAGAGGAAAAAGTGAAGGGAAAAAGTTAAGAGTTTGGATATTTAATCCAGGCCCTTCGTCTTGAGATTTTCAAAACGATCTAACGGTGAGTTTAAATACTGATTTGAAAATGTTTAAGCATTTGTTTAATTTAAAACACTGAGAAGAAATAAAATAGAATATTATTTTATGAACTAATAATATTCATTCATCATTAATTAAAATAATGAAGTCTTATTAATCACTTGAAGAGAATAAAACGATTTAAATTAATTTAGAGTTTTCAACATAATTTAAATCTTGTAATATTTTTAAATGACTAAAATCATTATATTTAAGTAATTTTTCACAATTATAATATTTTTAGAGCTCTTCAAAAATATAATAATTGTTATTTAAAAACAAAGCTTAGTTCGATAATATTAAAAATATCACATATAAATATTTCTAAGATATTTAAAATATTCGTAAGTTTTGAAATACTTGGCTTGCTTTAAAATCCATTTGGTATCTTTTAAAACACGCTAACGAGACTCAGCACATAGAATGAGGCTCGTAACTATAAAAGAAGGAATGAGCGTGTTATTATATTTAGCGTAACAAATATATATTTTTTATACATGAATGAATTATATATGCATGTATCATGTATCTTTAAGATTCCTCTACAAGTTCTGCTCAAAATTAATTAGACGTGGTATTTAACTTGTATGGTAAGAGATTATGACTAATTTTTTGCTTTTCAATCTTACAATATAGGAAGGAATTACATGGTCCAGTTATATTTTGTAATAAAATCAAATGTTTGTTAGTGTCAGTCTTGGATAATAAATATAATAATAATGGCTACTAAGAATATAATTTTACTAAATGAGCGAGATAAAAAAGGCTAATTAAGTAATTATGACATGTGGCATAGGAAAATTCAAGATCTTCTTAATAATCAAGAGATCCTAAAAAACTTGTTGAACCTTATGATACAATCTGAAGCCTATCAAACTTGAGCAAAGAAATTTTAGTGCACGCGCTTTCTCAAGTCAGATTTTTTCATCCCAATTCCCGTGATAGAAGCTGTTGCTCTTTCTCATGCATAGAGTAAATTAGGAGCAGCTCAATACAAATTAAGGCTTAAAAAATAATTTTTATATTGAATATTTTTCAAAAATTTTAATAAAATAAGGTTTCATTTAAAATTTTTAAATAAATTTTGTTAAATTTATATTTAATACAAAAATTTAAATTGAGACCTTATTGTAAATTTTGAACCTCAATTTAGCAAGATTTTAGAAAAATTTATTTAAAAATATAAATTATTTATTATATTAAATATAAATTAAGAATTATGGGGCCTTTGAACACATTGAAAAATATAAAAAATGATTTAATTTTTTATTTCATGAAATAGTTTTTATATTTTTTCTACAGAAATTTCAAAAAAACAAAAGAAACATGCCACTTTTAGTCTTAGGGGCTTGCACAGGGTGGGCGTTAGGCAATGGCCTAAGTGGCGGCCCTGGAGCAAGACTCTTCAGGGATGTGCCTGGACCTACATAGTTTTGTTTTGTTCCTTAAGGTCCAAAAGTCGCAACTTCTTGGCCCAAAACTTGAACATTCAGAACGAGATGTACCTAGGGAAAACCATAAGTCAATAGAGAACAAGCCAGGAATCCACAAAACTTACTTGGGATTAGATAAAGAACGGCCTTCTTTGTGGTGGTGGCTGGCAATGATATCTCCCACCAGGCATCACCTCTTACGAAATTGATGCCTCTTGGGCTCCCTAGCCATAACAACCGCATAGAGAAGCTTAAGCTATGTTTGGCTGTTAAATTAAATTAAATTCATCTAAATTACTTATTAATAGAATTTCTTATTTTTTCAATTTTTCATAAAAAATTTAAACTCATATCAATAGGATTCACAAAATTTTAATATTTACTATTCAATTCAATTCATCTTAATATCCAAATATATTCTTAGACTTTTGAGTGGGGGGTTTGAGGAACATTCCAAAGGGTGGAGTCTATTGGAGGTTTCTCACACTTCGCTATAAAAGATAGAGCTCTATTAAGAATAAAAAAACATACTTTAATCACAAAAAAAATTTCACATAATTAAGTTAGAAATTAAAATAATTTGATGTGGTACATTAGGTTATAAAGTTATTTTTATTGTAAAGTATATTTAACATATCACATTAAGTCATATAAATTTGTTAATAGTAAGATTATTTAAATATTACTTATTAATATAATTTTATTTTAAAATTTATAAAAATTGTATTGATTTTTGTGTTTTATTTTAAAGTTTGTAAAAGTTATATTGATTTTTATGTTTTGTTTTTAAATTTGTAAAAACTATATTGATTTTTATATTTTAGTAATATCTAGATAATAAAAAAAAAGTTAAAAATCTGAAATTAAAAAAGTATTTTATATTTAAATAATATTTAAAAATAAAATTATAAAAATAAAATTATAAAAAATAAAAAGTTTATGTTCAGCAAACATCCCCGAATGGAAACAAGACAAACCAAGCGCAAATAAATTGCACTGTTGGGACAGTAAATACGTCCACAATTTACCCAAAAATATATCAAAACAGGAGATGTAAAGTCGCAAAGTCGAGAAAAGGTTCCATAATTCCCAAACAACCTCGTATGTTGGGCTATGTTGGCAATGTTGTCATGCGAATCGGGGCAACTGACAGCGGCAAATGCACAGTGCACGTATGGATGAAGAGTGACAGATGTCACAAGAATGACACATCAGCCCCGTAATTTGCTACCTACCACCACTAGCAAGATATGTAGATCATGGTCATTTCCCACACACAGATTCACCGACTGCATAAGTGGAACGAAAGAAGTACTACAGCAAAGAGAAATTGACCGCTTTATCCCTCTAGTGGACGAAATCCGTTCTTGACTTTTGAGTACCAATAATTCTTTTCACATTTTTCCCTCGGAATTTTCTCTAGGTCATCTTATGGAAATGTGCCACGAAGCTTCCGGTGTCAAACTCTCATTCACATTTAAAAAGAAAAAATAATCTCAATATTGATTTGACATTTGTTGGAAAAACTTTTGCAAGCATATTGGATTGGATGTCTATATGTCATCGATGACACTGGATAGACTTACAAAGTCTTCAATTTTCATGTGCTGCAAGGAAAAAATTAATTTTTATGTAATTTTAGATTTATCTTTTTTTTTTTAATTCTATTATATATAATTATTTTTACATATTATTTACATACTCAACTAATATAATTAATCAAATTAATTATTTTATATTAAAAAAATAATACAACTAATTATATTAATGAAATATACAAAAAATATGAAAAAGTCATTATATATAAAATTTTTATTTTTTTAAAGATTAAGTAAAATTTACACATTTTAATATTACAGATATTATTTCTCTATATCAGTACGACACCAAATATATTAATAATTAGAAAATAATAATATAATTATCAAATATGTTTATCGAATACGTTCACTTATATATTTTTATATATTTTTTTTAATAATTAAAAAAATAGTTATTATAAATTTATATTTTTTTTAATAATTGAAGAATTCTAAAAAATATTTAAAAAGTTAATAAAAGATATTATTTATATATCTAACCACCCTAGCATTGTCCTCAATCATTTATGGCTAACAGAAGAATCTTGCTGTCCATGTTGCCATCCACGTCTGCACATCAAAGTCATTGTGGCAACCCACTTCATGTATGATCATGTGCATTCTCTGGCATCAAACATGAGGTGGGTCCGAGTAGTAATTAAATAGAGAATAAAGCTGTCGCCTGCCTGAGGTTGACCCAAGGAAAAAAATTTTTTATTTTTTTATTAGTGATTAAGGAAGTGATTTTAAGTGTATTGTATTTTTTTTTTTATTTAGTGATTAAAAAAATATAAAATAAAAAATAAAAAAAAAAATTTTACACTAGACGGTACGACCAGCAGTATATTTGGGGTGGCACAGTAGCCTTACCCTTAAATAGAAAACGTAAATAATGAAGCTGATCATGTCCAGCTGGCAGCTATAATAGTTAAGCTATAAAAGTCATGGCATAATGTAATTCAAAAATATTATCATGTGAATTAATGCAGTTTAAAATAATTTATGGATAAATAAAAAAAATTATTTAATTATTTATGTCGCATTTAAAGATGATTCAAGAATTATAATTATATAGAAGAATGATGGGTTCTATTTCATAATCTAACAATGTTAGTAAAAAGTGGTAACTTTTATTTGGCATGGGATTGAAATATGAAGACTTCAATTTTTTTCTTTATTGGTACTGAGAATTTGATAATAAAGCTCAGACTAATTTTATGGGTGTATTGGATTTCAACTAAGGAACTGTCTCGTTTCTCAACTCAACTCATTTAATTATTATAATTTTTATAAAATTTTATATAAAATAAAATAAACAATTTAATATTTTTAAATCTCAAAATAAAAATAATATTAGAAAAATATATTCTAATAATATTTTATTCAACTTTCAACTTTAATCTTAATTCATTTAATTTCATTTGTGAAAACAAACGAGGAAGTGCTTGCAATCAAAGTGTCGACTAACTTTGAAATAAACAAATTTTTGACATGATCTCATGAGTTTCACGCAAGCACATGTCAAATAACTAAAAGAGAATTCATTCTCCGGTATAAACGATAACTCCATGTATAGTCATGTGGATGCAGAATTTTGAGTCAAGAACGTCTGATCCAAACGGCTTGACCGCTATGCCACCCCCTTCATGCGCTGCCTTGGCCTTTTAGGTTGTTCTCACGGAGTTGCGTCTTAAACATTTCTCCTTGAAGAGGTCCCACGGGATTGGCTTGGAAATGCACCACCGTTTGGCAACTTCAACGAGTTTAAGGTTGCGAGAGTACTAGCTCCTATATACGTACACTGAGGAAGACCATGCCAAACACGTTCCTCCATGGGTTGATTAGCACATCATCAGGCCATATATAAAAAGTGTCATTCCTCCAAATTTAAAACGTTCTGGGTATCTTGAGGTTGGCTTTCCACGATTTCCATGTTCATTGAGTGGGACCAGAGCATGCAAATCCCGACCAACTACTTCTACATACAGCCAAACAATTTATCTATGCCACGTTTGCTTTCCACCTTTTTTCTCAAAATTCTTCAAACCATTTTTTCATGACTTTAATCAATATATGATCGATCTTTTCAATACCAAAAGTCTATGACACAGAATTTTTAGAGATAGATTGGATATGGACGGTAGGATCATTTTTATTTGCTTCTTATAAAAACAAAGTCTGTGACAAAGAATTTTTGCCCCATGAAACCTATAGGTTTTTTACTAAAATAATTGTAAAACAAGAAACTAAATAGATATTTAACTACAATAAGGGTAAAATGACTAACTTGAAAACTATTTCAGGTAAAATCAAAACAAAACTGCAATGAGTTTGCCACTGCTCAGCTAAGCTAGTACATCACTTACATATATGTATGCAGGCAACAATATTAGGCTAGTTGGTGGAAAGTCCTGGATGGAGATTTTCTATAGCTTTTTAATTTAACTATTTTTTAAAATGAGGAGAGAGATAGACACGATACGCAGGAGGACTTCAAAAATTCTATGTGTAATTAGTACTTTTGCGTATTCTTTGCGCACATCACTGATGTAATTGGTTGCATCATTTTTTTAAATATAAAATAACTATTTTGAGCAATTACATCAGTGAAGTGCGCAAGAAATATGCAAAAGTGACTGTATGTAACAGAACTCTTTTGATTAGATACATGGCATTGTTGACTTAATCATATAATGTAATGGAATCTACATACTGTGTCTATTTCTCTCCAAATTATATAATACATGTGATCAAAGATTGTAGAATATTACATGATATCTCTTCCCCACGCACACATATATTGAGATATGTATGCAGGAGTACTGTAATTGTCTACATTGATTTAGGGTATGTTTAGGTTGGAAAAATGTTAAGAATATCTGAGGATTCTTTTAAGATAATTTTGAGATATTTATAGTTTTTATTTGGTTTTGTGAAATCTTTGAAAATCAGTTAAATAGAATTTCTTAAAATATGATTTGTGTTGGGATTGGTAATTAAAAGCGAATGAGTAGATTTGAAACATAATTTTTAAGGGTTGGTTTTTAGGATATTTTAAAAAGTTGTTTTGGTTTTTGTTTTTTGTTTCTTTTTTTTTTTATGTTATTCTTTTATTGAAATCTAAGTTGCAAATAATTAAATGAAAGTCTTTTGAAGAAATAAAGATTTTTTCTCTAAGATTTAAAGATTGAATTTGAAAAATCTTTTCTGAAAAAAGAAAATGAAACTTTCTTTCATGCCAAACACGTGCATCTTTCCAACAGTTTGCAGGTCTTGGATTGGTCAAATGGAGCCATCTTTCCATCAACTAGGACTTTGTTGTTCAAACGGGGTCCATGATCAACTTTCTTTTGGTAAATATAGGTGGCAAAGTTTGGTTACCAGCTTCTTTCTCTGACCAATAAAATCATTTTCCTTGACCTTATAAATTATAATATTTGAGCATTAGAGAAAGAGATTGAAATTGGAAATATAGTTATCTATTTTGTGGGGTTGTATTCAATCATGTAGTCCATCATGGGCGTGAACTTGCACATGCAGGCATTCCTGGAGTCAAAAAGTCATCAGTGCCATGAGAAGCTGCTTCGTAGTACATGATTCGATCACCCCATCTTTCATTTGCTTTATGAAATTTGTCAAAAATTACATATCGCTTTAACAGCTCCCAATATCTTGCGAGACTTCTAGAATTTGATCTGAACCAATTAATTAATTATGAGTTCTTTGATACAACTTAATTTATATTATTGCCAAATTAGTAGCTATATATATTAATATGTTTTCCTTAGAGAGGACAAATTCTCCCCAAGTCTGCAAGATCTGTCTGCATAACTTGTGAACCCTAGCCCTAAAAGTAAGGGCCCATGATAAGTCTTGAATAGCGTTCGGGCTTTCCTTCCTAGGCCCGCGACGCCCCCACAGTCTTGAAAAGCAAGATCTGTACGACTGATGTGAAAGTCTGTCGTACATTTGCATAAAAAATTATTCTTATTTTATGCTTTTTTACTGTTGATTTTACAATAAATTGTGTATTTACACACTAAGAGTCTGTTTGGGATTGAGTTTGAAAATTTAAAAAATACTTTTAATTATTTAAAAGTTCTTTTAAGGAAAAAAATGATATGTGGTAAATTTATAACAGTGTTTTAATCACCTAACAAAAAAAAAATTGAAAATCTACCTTTTTTTTTTTTTTAGTTTCAAATTGAAACTTTTATTAAAAAACTCATGCAGATAATTGTATATTTTTTAAAAATTAATATAACTAATTTTAAAAGTGTTTTAGATACATGTTTATTAAATAATAAACAGTTTTTGAAATATAGAGCTTATTATTTAAGTCATAAGATATAAGTTTTAAAGTTATAAATTATATTTTTCACTACAATTTCAAACATGCACTGACTATAGGTAGTAGAGCTTTAAGATATTTTACTGTTACAATTATTACCACGTCTCTCATTTTCTGTTGATATTAAGGATGATATCTTTTTATCAAATTTCTTTGAGATTCAAAACTAAACAATTACCTTCTTCTCATCTTAATATATTTTTTGAATAATGTTACGTACGAGTTGAGAGGTATAAACTCTATACAGGCTTTTTGAGAAAAGTGAAACAACCTGCAAAAAATGGAATTTTTTCGAAAGAGTCTTTCGAGTATTTGCACACCTTGAGCTACACAAATGATCTTCAATATTTTTGTTCGACAAAATAAAAGGAGTTTTTTTTTTTTTTAACTATTTCATTTGGCCGATCGTAAGCTTAAATAATAATAATAATAATAATAATAATTATAGGGAGACTCGATTTCTTATTTATATGCATTGAAAGATTTAATTAAAAGATAATTTTCACCTCCTAAGCTCGAATCGGAGAATATTTATAATTTGAAGCCTGCTTGAAGAGATAGGCAAAGAAAAAACTAAAATAAAATTAAGAGGTCAGATGGAGTATATAAGGTTTATTCTACTGACCAAGCAAAATCTATGAAACAGTCCTAGGAGATCGAGAGACGAGAGTTGAGACGACCTGAGATAGTTTTTAATTTTATTTTTAGAAAAATTATCATTATTCATTCATCAGAAAAATTTACATTCATGATAGGATACATTTTGGAATATTCTCATATCAACATGATATCATAAATCAAAATAATTCATTTGGAGTTCGATCAGTATACTATTTTTTTTGTGATTGGTTTGATCTTTACTATTAGTGATACTCTCTACAGACAAATGTTTGAGAGACAACATTTTCTATCTAAACATAGATTCAACCTCGTTATTCATTAAAAAAATGACTCAACGTCTACATATAAAAGTCCGAGAGACTTTTTTTTTTTTAAATTTTAATTAACAATAAGGAAATCAAAAACGAAAACAGTAAGTTAAATGAGAAAGAGAACGGATTAGAGTTTGGACCAACTTGTGTAGGTTTTGGAATCTGTGATGACTTATGAATGCAATACATTTATTTCCTTTTAGTTACAAAGGTTAAATCTGAAAAGTATTATGGTAGTGATTTCGATGATCTGGCGCATGAGGAGTACATGTAGATGTAGGCGACACTTGAAAATCACGCATGGTGAGTTTTGCAAAACTATCACTTTATTTTGAACGATTTTGTGCCGTATATGTCTCTGGAAATTTGTCGAAAAATTGTTGATTTGTCTTTTTTTAACCTTGAAGAAATGAAATTAAAATTAAACAAAATAAGCATTAAAAGATAAGGTGAGCGAACGGAATAAAGAAAAAAAATGAAAAGAAGGAAGCAGAGGCCTGCGAAAATCAATCTGGAAGCCTTAATTTTTTAATAGATAAGGGCGCGTCGACGACCTGCGATAGTTGGTCTTCGACTCTTGGCCATTCCATTCTTTACAATAATAAATAATACAAAAATTCTATCCAAATTCCACGTAAAAGTTAAAAGATTCCTACCTAATATTTGGTTTAAAAATATATTTTTAGCAAGACTCAGTCTCTCATGCATTAATATACTCAGTAAATCAATCATATGCTTAGAGGTTAGCCAATCTTTCCCAATCACACGACTCTTCTTTCTTTCTGTTTGTAAATTTATGAGGCACCAACTGATCTTGACGGAATCAAGGTTTAACATTCTTTTTCAGCGGCTAAACTCCCATTGTTTGATTTTACCACCACCTTCTCCATCTTTTTATGTCTTCTAGTGACAATAATTAAGAATCAAAATACTCTATTGAATTCGATTAAATTAAAGCTTGAAATTACTCGATTGCTTCTCGTAAAAAATTCTATATTAGAAAAAGTGATCATCAATGGTTTGGAATGGGAAATGGTCTCATCTTATCTCATTATTATAATTTTTTTAAATTTCTGCATAAAATATAATCAATAATTCAACTTTTTCAAATCTAAAAAGAATAATAATAATATTTTGTTTAACTTTTATCTTTCATATAAAACCGTTTTATCTCATCTCATCTTTGAATCAAAAACACGATCTTTGATTGTGGCTTCTTGTATCATGCATTCTCACCCCCATGTTATATTTCTAGTTCTAGCATTGGTTATGTATCGCAATTTGTGTTTGTATCATGTCAAGTTATTGTTAAATTATATTGGTCAATTTTAATACAACTCGTTTAATTAAACGGATCATATTTTAAAATTCTAATACAATCCATAAAAATAACTGTTGACATAACAAGACTTATGTATTCCGTTTAATAATTAATTTTTATTAGGTTATCTTAAATATGACCGGTTGCTAACCACTTAACCTGATTCATGAAAATGAATTAATGAGTTTATTTGTATACTTGTTTTGACTAAATTAATATAATTTTATGTATAAGATATTTATAACTATATAAATCATTCAAAGTAACAATTGATTTATGAAAAAATATTTTATGATAAATACCCAAATCAATAATATATATAAAAAAAATTAATATTTTCATAAAATAACTTGAGTATTTCCCATTAATATTACATCTCAACAAAAATTAAGGCATATATATAAAACTAACATTTTTAAAAATTTAAAAATAGAATTTATACATGTTATATGGGTTCATTGTGGATTAACTGGCGATGGGTTTTGCAGATCAATCCACAATTAAGCTGTTTATTAATTATATTTTATCAAATCAATTCGTCTGGACTCAAATTCATTTATATTAAAAGTAAATTCGCTTATTTCATATCGTGTTCATGTTGAATTCACGGGTTATGTCATATATTCTCACTTCTAACATTGGCCGGTAAAAGAATTTTATTGGACAACCAATAATAGCGTTACCTTATGCAGTTGAACATTTTTGCACCGCCAATTGAATGTTCAACAATTGAATAGCGAAAAAAGGTTTATTTTGCACCGCCAAACAATACAAGATGTTACACCTCTAAGGCTCTATACAAGTTTCAAATGGAAAGTGCAAATTTCACCATCTTAGTATTTTGAAAGTACAATATGTCAAAAATTGATAATTTTATATTAAAAACATATAAAACCCTTATAATTTGAGGGGTTGAATGTAAACTTAAAAATTATATGGCCTTGTAGAATAAAATATAATGCTTTCACATAGAAATCATTATTTTTAAAACATTTTCTTTGATTTTATAGAGTTATCTCAACATTTTCTTATTTTAATTACTTTAGTTTTTATTTAATTTGTTAGTTTTTTTTTAAAATTAAAATACCATCATTTCCATTTTACATATTGTTTTTATTCACTTAACCATCTCTTGCACTCCTATTATTATCTTTTTGCCTAACCATACTAGCTAGTTAAATTTTCATTGTTGCATGAAAAGGACGTTCGATGTGCAATACTCGGTAGACTTTTCGATTTCCACTTCTCACAAGGCGGTTTCGTTATTCTATTATAATTACCACACAAAAGTTAAAGTTTTTTTATTTTTTTATTTTTCTATATTAAATTCAGTGAGTAATTTCACCAAAGCTAATGTTTTATGAACTTTTGAAAAATTAAAGGAAAAAATATGATAAAAATAAAATATTGTTTGAAAATAAGTTTTTAATATTATTTATATTTTAAAATTTAAAAAAGTTTAATTACTTTTTGTGTTTTGTTTAGAAATTTAAAAAATTATAATAATTAAATGATGATTGCCTCGTTTAGTTACAAAAATCATCTAAACTCATCTCATATCATATAATTATTATAATTTTCTCAATCTCTAGTACAAAATATAAAAAATAATATAATTTTTTTAAATTCTAAAATAAAAATATTATTAAAAAATTATATTATAACAGTATTTTTATTTAATTATTAACTTTCATCTTAATTTATCTCATTGTATAATTAAACAAGATTAAAAATATATATTTAGGTTTATTTTCTCAAACCATCTTAATTTATTCCACGTCAATTCATTTTATCATTACAATTTTTCTAAATTTTTATATAAAATAAAATAAATATTTTAACTTTTTTTAACTTTTTAAACAAAAAATAATATTAAAAAAATATTTATTTTAATCTCAACTTTTATCTCCTAAAAACAAACATAGCCTTCGAGTTGGGAGTGGACGAAAGCATCTCCATGTGAGACCTAAAAGATTGTAGGAATGAAGCCTAAAGAACGTCAGCATCCGTAGGGTAGAACCAGGTTTTCTTGCTCCCGCTTTTATCGCTGAGAAATGATTCACCGCGCGAGTCTGAGCAGAGAAATTAGACTTTTATTTATTTATTTTTTTGGGCAATGATCTAGTCTATGCGTGAGACAGAGCAGAGCAGAGCATGTCGGAGTCGAGTTGCTCTGCTTTTGGCCGTTTGCGTTTTTGTCTAAACCACAACGAGAAAAGCAGAGCAAGAGAACAACCTAGAAGGCTAGAACTGTCGTATGTTTTGTCACCCTCAAGGCTCTCTCTAGAAAATAATTTTTTCCTCGCTCAAAAAAATGAAACGAAAATACTATTTATTATTTTCTAATTATTCATTTATGTGATATTAAATAATTAAAAAATAAGGAAGATATGATAAATAGATTTTTAATATATTTAACACTTCTAAAAAAAACAAAAACACAACTCTCTCCCGCTATAGCTCATTCCTCCCGGCACCTACTCGGTAATTTTACGTCGCTGAAACTTCCAGGAAATTATTAGAAGTGCTGCCATATGACCAACGGTATAGAACCGCACATGAGTTCCGTGTCACCTCGTGAAATAACGCTTCCGATTTCCGGCCAACATGTGCGTGCGCTCATGTCACGTCTTAAAATCGGTACATGGGGCCAATGGACACATGGGCAGCGCGGCACAAACACTGGCATTCTTTAGGTACCGTTTAAGACCATTACTGTATGATCTAACTATTTTAATTTGTCTCATTTTCTAGGAATAAGAACATGAAAGTGGTAGAAGTGTAAATCTCCAACGGAAGGGCCAAACGATTGATTGTAGTTTCTATTTATCAATTGTCTTTCTCCTTGATAAGCCAAGTAACATGGACACACTTCATTCATTGTCTTTTTTCTCTTTTATTTTTATTTTATTTTCTAGCAATATATAGGGTAAAAGAACAGTGACATGTACTTCCTATAAGAGGCCGAAGGATCGCTCAAAAACTTCACCTCTCTCTCTCTCTCTCTCTCTCTCTCTCTCTGTGTGCGCGTGAAGACTTGTTCAATATCTGAGTCCAATTATAGGAAGATGAACAACCAACGCAACCCTCTAGTCAGCTGGGTTTACAACTGCCAAGGGAAGGTAAACATGGTTCTCCGTTTGAAAAATGCATGATGGGTTTCCTTTATCTGCTATTTGAGAGCTAATTGTGTTGTCAATTTCAATCATACAGACAATGGAAGAGCTAAGAACGTCCCTTTTGTACACAACTTTGGAACTTGATCAAACACGGTTGGCAGTTCAAGAGGAGATTAGAAAGAAAGATGAGGAATTAGTTCATTTCAAAGATCTGCTTAGGGAAGCCATCAGGGAAAGAGACGAAGCACAAGAGAAATGTCGACTCCTCCTTGAGAAGATCTTACTCCAACATCATCCAACTCCAACTGCTCCTCTTTCAGGAAATTCTAGCATTGAAGACGAACCAATAATTAGAGGAATCGACTCAAACAATGGCTTCTCATCCTCAGATTGTGAGGAGAGCATTGTTTCATCTTCTCTGGTTGTTGAGCCAATTCCACAATCCTTGCCACAAGCAACAGTAGAGCAGCTAGTGTCTGGGAAGCCATTACCGGAAAAAGGTAAGCTTTTGCAGGCAGTGATGAATGCCGGTCCACTCCTTCAGACTCTCCTTCTCGCCGGACCACTTCCCCAATGGCGGCATCCACCTCCCCCACTTGAGTCCTTTCAGATTCCTCCGGTGACCATTTCTTCACCACCACAGCCAGCGCTCCTCCCTCAAGACTCAATCACCAACATTATACGTTGCAATAGTAGCCCCACCAGCTGTGGCATCAACAGAAAAAGGGTTCTTTGTGAAGCCTCTGATTCTCCTACAGATCAGACAAAGTACCAAAGGCTTGTTATTCAATGACAACTATTTCCAAGAAATCCCAATATTTTTCATTACGATTAGAATCCACTACCCAATATTAGTTGGGTAAGTGACCGATCTTGCAATATTTGTACCGAGGTTTTTCCTAGAAAAGGAACTGCCAAGGTTTTTACTCGCCGAGAATGGAAAAGAAAAGAGCTTGCTCTTTGCTGCTATCTCCCTGTTCTTTGGCTAGATATTTTGTCTCAGTTTTTTTCACATTTTTTTACATTTATAGTGGATTGGTTGATGAGAAAACATTAACCAGAAATACTTGGGGACCCGAATTTGGGTTCAAAAGTAGTGTCCGATTTTTTTATTATTTAATAATTAAAAAATATTTTTTAATAATGTTATGAATTTTTTTATATTTAAGAATAGAAAAAAAAATAAAGAATATAAATTAAATTTATTTTTTAAGTTATTCGAAGGTTTTTCGGACTAGATCCTTCCATGGATGTAATGGCCTGGTGTGGAGTTGCTAGGAGGGAAGATGGGTATGTCCAACAACCAGAAGGTCTCAGAGCCCTGCGTGTCGGGTTGAGTGGATCCCACAAATCTGTCTGGATATACTGCAGTGTGATTTGTAATTATATTAATGGGAAGTATGATTCTTGATATCTAAATCTTTTCTGAAAATCTTTTTTCCCCTGCCCTGTTCTGCTACGAAAACTTCAACATACGTGTGAAGTTACGTATAAATATAATAAAAATAATTTTCTAATTTAATATATTATATTAAAATACATTTATTTATAATTATTTAAATATTTATCGTTTAGTAATGCGTCTTTTGTCTATCTGCCCGCACTCATTTTGTTCCAACTTTTTCTTTAATGGTTGCAGTTATTTCAGCTAGTCGCCCCAGTCTCTCTCTCTTATTTGCTCATGTGATTTTAAATAATTATAGATTAGTTATTATATTTTATTTATAAAATTATTATTTAATTTTATATTATGAGATTATGAGAAAATAAATAATAAATATATTTTTTTTAATAAATAAACTAATTGACATGGAGATTATTACTATTATACCAAAAAATCATAATACATATTATTTTGTGGTAACTATTGTGACATGTATATTAAAAATAATTTTTTATTTTTTTTATAAACATATAACTCTTTGGGACATTCTTTAAATAATTATACTTTTACAAAAAAAAAAAAAATATAAAAGTAAGTAGAAAAGCATCATAATTATTATTTCATCATGCATCAACCCAAAATTAAAGAATGAAAGTTGCCTCAGATGTGACAGCATGCAATTGATTAATTTTTATAACGAGAAAGAAAAGTCAGTCGCCTACGCAGAGGCATGTCCCTTTTGCAGTAACCAATGGTCCAATGCAAAGACGAAAATGATAAACTTACATACAAAGAAACAGAAAGCAAAAACATCGGTGACGTGACAGAAACAACAACACTCGAACCGATTTCATAAGGTGAGCTTTTGAAGTTTGAACTTACAGCGTAAAAGCCCGAAACTGCAAAGAATGTTGGGCGCCAAGCCCAAAAGCAAATGTGATTTCTTTGTGAAGTGGGATACAGAGTCCAGTCTACACGGCAAAGAAGATAATAAAAATAAAGAAACTTTGGGGTGGTTCGAGCGTCGAGATACACAGACGAAAAAGACTGGAATTAGATAAAGACTTCCTCCACCTCCTCTTCACATGGGAAACGTCAACTCACCGTTATCTGTATTCAGTTTCTGCATCATTCCAGAAGGGAAATACAAAACCCATGTATGGTCGTCACCGATTTTATATATATATATATATATATATTTAATTTTTTTACTTAATTATTAAGAAAATATGTTTTAAATAAATTTACAATTTTTATTTATTTCTTTACAAAATTTTAATAGATTTAAAAAATATTTAAATAAAAAAATAAAAAAGAATAAAATCACAATTACCTATTCCGTGGATGTTTCGGTGGCTTCCATTGGTGGGTAGGGCTGTAAAATGAATAGGCTATTCGATAGGGAGCTCGAGTCCGACTTGATTAAACTCGAAATCGACTCAAATCAAATATTAAATAGATCGTTCGTAAACATAGAATTATGCTCGATTATTAAACGATACAAACTCATATAAAACTCGATTGACTCGATTAATGTTCATGAACAAACTCGTATAAAGCTCAACTCGACTTGTATGCTCAACTCGTATATATTTATACATATATAATATAATATATATAATAGCCAAAAGTTAGATATATATAGATTTAGAATATTCATAATTATGTATACAGAGTTAGTCTTACTTATAGCCCACTACATATACTATATATAAATTTATAATATTAACTTCTAGTCTTATAGAACTACATAAACTATATATACATTTATAATAAGACTAGAATACTATATATAAATTTATAATATTAACTTCTAGTCTTATAGAACTAGAAGTTATGATGAATACATGAGGCCAATAAATATAAAACCGTATAAGTTTACAAGTTACGATGAATACATTAGTTTTATACAAAAATAATATTATACAAAATATTTTATATATAATATATAAAAAGAAAGAAAATCACTCAAATGGTCCTGTTATAACTAATTTACATTCATAATTACATATACTATTACTAATGTATGGTGATATATTAGCATAACATATACTAATATACTAATATTATTATGAAAGAAAGATTGTGGTTTATTAGTATAATATCATATTAGCATATCATATAGTGGTTTATTAGCATCTGTTAAGTTTATTATATTAACATATCATATTAGTACTTGTATTATAGTATATACATATGGTGGTGTATTAATAATTTAATAAATATATAGTATTATAATTAATAACTTACTAGTAGTATAGTCTGGTATAATCTTACATAATATATAACATTATATATTTAATAATATACTTATATACATATGGTGTTGTATTAATAATTTAATAAATATATAATATAATAAATTAATAACTTTTTATATTATATAGTGTTAGTATTAGAAAATATAATAATACAACTAACACTAAACTGTTGGACTTTATTTATATATTCGGAGCCGTTGGATCTGTTTGAGAAATCGTAGCCGTTAAGTCCTGTGGTATATAAGAGGCTTTTTACAGCCCTAGTTCTAACCCTAGCCGCCCATTCCTTTCACTTTGTCCTTCACGCTTCTGCCGTTTCACTTTTCTTTCACTGTTTCACTCACATCTTACTTCCTCTCAGTTCTTAGAATCATCACGATTTGTGATTTCCAAATAACTATATTCACCGTTTATGTTGATTAATCCCGATTCCCTGATACGATTCAATGAAGCCTTGAATCAAGGCTTGATTCTTGAAGGTTCTGTGTCTGAGAGTCTGCGATTGCTCAAAACCCTCGCAGATGGAGGCGTCAGCCGGTTTTGTTGACTGCAATCTCAATCTTAGAGATGGCAGTCAGGCCTCGACAGAGGGGTCATTAAATGCTAGCATTTATGACTCCCAACTAACTATATCTCTGATTTCGTGATTCATGCTTCTTTATTTCGATGCTTGGTTTGTCTATTAGTCGATTAAGTAGGTTATTTTAATGTTTCTAACGATTTCGTTGGGAAGTTTGGAGATTTGGTCCTTGACTCCTTTAATCCTTTGGAAATTTGGAGATTTTCGTATTTTCCTATTCCTGTTCATGTTTCTAATTATTAGAGTATTTTTTAACCTCTAGTTCTTTCCTAACTATTTCACAATTGTACTGTTGTAGATCTAATCATGTTTTTTCATGTTTGTAATTGTATTTGTAAACCCTACGCCGAAATGGTGTGACTCGTGAGTCGTGACGTCTTCACTATCTCTGTGACTCTGTCTCTGTTTATGACTTAAATATATGATATCTATGTATTGTATAGATCTAATCATTTTTTTCATGTTTGTAAATTGTAATTGTATTTGTAAACCCTAGTACACTGAAATGGTGTGACATCTTGACTGTCTCTATGACTCTGTCTCTGTTTATGACTTCAAGCCTTACATCTATCTTGATCTTGCTATTGTTTGCACATTGCACTAGCACTATACTATATGTTTTGAGAATTATAGCTGTCATTGTAACAGCCCGCTAGAAATTCAATAGTGGAATTTCTATAGACATTAGAAATCTCGTGAAAACCCCATAAGTTTTTACGAATCGGCTAATCGCATAAGCTCTAGTATGTCAACATAATTAGTTTTATCACTCACTATGGTGCCAGAAATGTGATTTTTTTTGTTTGAAACAGTTAGAAGTGTCAGATTACGTTATAGTTTACGCCACTAGACTCAGTTGAATATTTAGGATTTTTCAGTACTAAGTTTATTATGCACTTTTTCGGAGTGAATAGTAACCTCGATAAGCGTACTAAGTGCAGTGGTTTCAAAATCACAGTGTGAAATGTCCAAATTAGGTTAGAGAAGTTTTATTTGGACACTTGGCAAGATCTTAACCACACATAATGAATAGTATTAGATACTTGGCACAAAGAGAAACCATTAGATGGATTTGTGAAGGAAATCAATGTGTGAGATCATGCCACCTAAGCAAAACAGTTTTTTTTCATCTGATCAACCAAATTGAGTTAGATGAAGAGGGTTTCAACCCTAGTAAAACCCTAAATGGTTGGAATCCTTTTGAAACCCCAAAAACTTGGTTGAAACCGAAACCCTAAACGGTTTCCCCAAACCCTAAAGTTGGCATTCAAACCCTTTTTGATCCAATTTCTAGTATTGTGTTTAATCACTTGATTAAATCACTTTCACATGCTATTAATTTCTCAAATTCCTATTATGACATCTTTATCCAACATTTTAAACCTTAGAAATTTGATTGGGCCAAGAAAAATTGGATTTGGGCTTGATAGCATCTCAAACCCTAACCAAACCCCCTTTAAACCCCAAATTGAAGCCCACTTGGTTGAGGCCCACTAAGGCCCACTAAAGCCCACGAATTTTGGCCACCTTGGCATAGCTTCTTGGAGAAATTTCCTCCCCCACTTGGCAGACCATTCATTGCATCAAGTTGCACTCATTAATATGGAGGAACCCACCCCATCAAGTCCCATGTCTCATAGCCTTTGTAAGTTGTCTTTTGCCCCCCACTATCCTCTACATTATGTCACATGTCTACACCTCCACTCAATGATCATTAAGGTCCAAATATTCTCCCTACAGAAGTCTTGAGTCGTGCAAGACACACTTACTTCACTTTAATCATTTCTTCACCCCGTTCTTAGAGAGAAACCCAAAAGAGCTCTCTCGGGCAGATTTCTGGGTCTTTTTGCGTGGAGTTTTTCGACCCTTTGTAAGTATTTTCACACGATGACTCCTTCATAAAAGTTGTTCCTCTTTGAGTCTAGTTTCCGTAGATGTATTTTTCGTATCATTCCATGGTCATTTGGTCGGTCAAAAGTATTTTTAACCATGGAAAGGTCATTCTGGGCGTGAATCTGGAGAGTGTGTTATGTTTTGGAGTTTTTGACCAAGCTAATGGATATATCTTGGTCCGAAAATTTTATGGAGTGTTCTTAGAATGTGTTTAAGAGTTTTCATTGAGGTTTTGTTGCATGAATAAAGATTTTGATGATAGATTTTATTAGATCTAGAAACATGAAAACTGGAAGTGACAAAACAGTTTTTATTTGGATAAAGTTTGAATATTTTGAGGTTTGATCTTACTCTAAAGGCTTTGATATTTTTATATGATGATCCTAAGTCTCTTATTTTCATGTTAGGATGTTATTTTGGAGATATTTAGTATTAGTTTCAAAGATATGATTTTTCTATGCAAGAGAATTTCGGTTAGGCCTAAGATTTGATGTTTTTAGGTTAGATCCATGTTTTATTGGGTTTTAGCCATGTGATTTTAATTTTGATGGTTGGATATTCTTTAGGACACGTTTTTAAACCATGTGATACTTTATTTCAAAGATCTCACCTTCTTAAGCCATTGATCAAGAGATTTATCAAAGCTAGTTAAGAAAAAGTTTCTGTTTTTGGACTAAGTGTAAAATCAAAAACTCCAAGTGTTATTTTTGTGATTTTGGTGACTTTAGTTTGATGATTTAAAGCATGGTTTATCTGAGGATGATGTTATGAATATGTTAGAAGTAAGATTAGATTTTTTGGAATTCTTGGAGATGTTTTGATTTAAGGACAAAGCTTGTGATTCAAGTGTTTTGATCTTTTTACAAAAAAGTTTGGTGTTGATTATTAGCTTTTTCTAAATGGATGTTTCAAGTATGGTTTTAAACTTAGGATTGGAAGATGTTTGTTGTAAAATTTTGGTTTAAGCATGAGTTTTGAAGTTGGAAGGAATTGTAACAAAAATCAAGAGAAATGGCCTATGGATGTTTCGGCCATAGTGTGTTTTCCATAGTGTTGTTTTGTTTTAAATTTTTTTCTGAGTTGATATTTGAGTTTAGAACAAAATTTACATGAGGAATGTAAATTTTGGAAATTTTTGGAGTTAGGATATGAAATCCTTAAGTTATGGGTAAAATGGTCGTTTTCCCACATGTAGAGGGTAAAATGATAATTTTACTCTAAGATAACTTGTTTCCATGTTTCTAATTGTTAGTAATTAAATTTCTAACTTTTAGAATGACCTTTTACAGTTTCTCGTATATCGCACTTTATTCTCGTAGAACGTGACAATCGAGGTAAGTTAGCCTCTAACTTACTATCAGTTTATTGTGTATGTGTGATGGGTAAGAGAACTACAATTTATGTATGTATGTTATCGTATATGCCATGTCATGCTATGTCATTACATGTTTATCTGCTACGTATGATTTAATCTCTCATGAATAATTATCTGTTACATAATCTTTTCTATCATACAATGATGTATGTTATAAGTATGCCATGTTAAGTATGCCATGAAATGTTATGATTAAATCATATTGTGTCATTTACAAGTATACGCCATGTTAGAAAAGTATATGATATTAATTAATATCTCATGCATTAAGAAAGATAAGACATGTTATGTTACGTATAATACGTGGGGCCACAACAACTGTGGAGTACGTATTATATTTTATGTTACGTGAATACGTGGGGCCACAACAACTGTGGAGTACGTATTATATTTAATGTTACGTATATACGTGGGGCCACAACAACTGTGGAGTACGTATTATATTTTTATGTTACGTGTATACGTGGGGCCACAACAACTGTGGAGTACGTATTATTTTTTATGTTACGTGTATACGTGGGGCCACAACAACTGTGGAGTACGTATTATATTTTATGTTACGTGTATACGTGGGGCCACAACAACTGTGGAGTACGTATTATATTTTATGTTACGTGTATACGTGGGGCCACAACAACTGTGGAGTACGTATTATATTTTATGTTACGTGTATACGTGGGGCCACAACAACTGTGGAGTACGTATTATATTTTATGTTACGTGTATACGTGGGGCCACAACAACTGTGGAGTACGTATTATATTTTATGTTACGTGTATACGTGGGGCCACAACAACTGTGGAGTACGTATTATATTTTATGTTACGTGTATACGTGGGGCCACAACAACTGTGGAGTACGTATTATATTTTATGTTACGTGTATACATGGGGCCACAACAACTGTGGAGCATGAAGTATGGGGCCACAACAACTGTGGAGCATACACTACGTGAGACACAGCAATTGTGACACGTAGAATACGTGGGGCCACAACAACTGTGGAGTACGTATTAAGTCAAGTTTCAGATCAAGTGCATGATAAGTCAAGTTTCAGATCAAGTTCATGTTTTGTTATGTACACGTACATGTTATGTTCATGATCAAGTTATGTTCCAAGTTCATGTTCACATCATGTTAAGTTCACGTTTACAGTATGTCTCAAGTTCACGTTTATGTCATGATATGTTCAAGTTTATGTTATTTTCAAGTTCATATTTATGTTATGCATGTTTACGTTCATGCTACATTTCAAGTCCATGTTATGTTTTAAACTCAAGTTCATGTCATGTTAAGTCAAGTTCAGTTCACGTTTAAGTTCTGGTTATGTCATGTTATATGTCAAGTTATGCTATGCTTATGTACGACTTTACTTATGCATTTATGCTTTTACTGCCATGCATGCATCTTTAACCTGTGTGTGAGTTTTATGTTAACTTACTGAGATTTGTAATCAAATCTCACTGTGGTAGTCCCAACTACCATTCCCCCCGAATGGTAGATCTTGTTACAGGACCCAAAGAAGAATTGGAATCTGACCATCTGAATACGGTCATCTAGGCTACGGTGCGATGTTGATGATGGTATAGTATTTAACTTAGGTTAATGCTTGTACTTTTGGAGTTGTATCTCAAGTATTCTTTTGATCACAACCATTTTGGACTAGTGTAGTGATCACGGCTTTTTAGTATGTTTTTATGTATGAAATATGTTTCAAGTATTTGGGATATTTTTAGTTTGGTGCATAGTATTGCTAAAGAAAAAAAAAAAATATCCGCTGCGAATATTGCATAATGCTAGATGCATGTTAGGAACATTGCATCTTATATGTCATGAACGGGGGCAGGTAACCTTGTGTTGCATGTCTCGACGCTTCAAATGTCCGTTCAATCCCAAGCGGAATTTGGGGGCGTCACAGGTGGTATCAGAGCAATACGTCTCTGGGTTATAAATCCACATGTCCTTAGGAAATGCACCAAATACTAGGCTTGAGATTTTAGTATTCATTAGGCTTGAATTTCTTCGAGATCATGTGCAGAAAAGCGATATAGTATTAGAGTTCACAAACACATGATCAGTTAGCAGATATATTCACAAAACCTTTACCAGAAGATAGATTATATATGATTAGAAGAGAAATAGGTATGAAGCATGTTACGAATATCTCTTAAAGGATAAACCAGAGTTCATAAATATAGAGAGATTTAAAAAAAAAAAAAAAAGCTTCTACATAAACTTGAGGTTCTTAGCCTCATGTTGGAGACGCTCATTCTCTTCATACAATATCATGTCATCCCTATTCATGGGAGCTGGCAAGCGGAATGAAGAATCCAATAGAGTTTTCAGCTGTTTATTCTGCTGCCGAAGGATTCCTTCCCTGGTGTGAGACTCTTGAACAATTCGTTGAAGTACAACAATTTGTTCTTTAAGCCTTTCAACCTCATGGTTTTTGGCTTGTACCCGCTGGGAAAAAGCAATAATAGAGGATGAGTAGCGAGTCCCAAGACTCACCAAGTCGTAGACAGCATCGGAGTCTGACTTATTAGCCATACTAGTATTTTCTTGCTGCAGCATGGCACCTATGGCAGCTGCAGAAAGGACAGGAGGTTGAGGTGCTGAATACCTCATGGTTGGATCTAGAGAAATGTTAGAAGAGTGAGCCATGGAGAAAAGAATTGAAAACTTAAGGCGAGAATGTTGAAGGAATGCAGAGGAGTTATAGAGATGAGAATAAGTTTTGATGCATATTGGATTGAGTTGAAGACTGATTTTATAGAGATAACATAAAGAAGAAGACAAACTTTTATCTCTTCAAATCTTATTTAGTCAAAAGAAATACAAGATCTGCTGGACACGCTTTGTCAAAAGTTTCTTTCTAAGCCAGCTAGATTAACAGTAGTTTGTCCCTATTTCTCTAGAAAACGATGAACCTCTGCTGTTAGCTGCCGATGTTGACCCTGTATCTGAATCCTTTCTCGTTCCAGCTCTTCTATTCGTGGTTGCAGATCATGAGCATACCAATCTGCAAATTTCTTCAACTCTTGGTTTTCTTGCTGTAGCCTTTTATTTTCTCTATCCTTATTAGCAAGCTTCTGTTGTAACTCAGATATTTGGATGTTAAGATGATCAATCTCACTTACCCTCGCCAGTAACCTCCGAGACATGATCGTAACAGAGGCAGCATATTGACTACTGAGCTTCCATGATTCTGTAATAATCTCAGAATCAGTCCTACTAGAAGAACAGTTCGCTGCTCCTATCGTAGTATTGACGACCTCAGGAGAGAAGATTGATGGTTGATGCGTCAAGGGTTCCTGATTCAAGTCTGGAACATTAGTGGAAGAGTTTTGCCCAGCCATTATTTTGTTATGGAAAAACAAAACACAGGTCAAGAAGCGATGTTTTTTCTTTCCGATGGATGAAGATGATCCTGTTTCTTTATAGAAACTCAAAGCCTTCAATCACGGTTGTCATCAACATCAGGCGTTTGTTCAAATCACTAGCCGTATTAAATTCATAGAGTAGGCCCCGAGACTTTGCAGCACTTGTCGGGTCACGGACGGTTCTTTTTTTTTTAAACTATCTACAGTGTTTTAAGCGTGTTTTATGTTTGTACTTGCGTCGATTTCGAGGACGAAATCTTTTTTTTAGGAGGGGAGGATGTAACAGCCCGCTAGAAATTCAATGGTGGAATTTCTATAGACATTAGAAATCTCGTGAAAACCCCATAAGTTTTTACGAATCGGCTAATCGCATAAGTTCTAGTATGTCAACATAATTAGTTTTATCACTCACTATGGTGCCAGAAATGTGATTTTATTTGTTTGAGGTAGTTAGAAGTGTCAGATTACGTTATAGTTTACGCCACTAGACTCAGTTGAATATTTAGGATTTTTCAGTACTAAGTTTATTATGCACTTTTTCGGAGTGAATAGTAACCTCGATAAGCGTACTAAGTGCAGTGGTTTCAAAATCACAGTGTGAAATGTCCAAATTAGGTTAGAGAAGTTTTATTTGGACACTTGGCAAGATCTTAACCACACATAATGAATAGTATTAGATACTTGGCACAAAGAGAAACCATTAGATGGATTTGTGAAGGAAATCAATGTGTGAGATCATGCCACCTAAGCAAAACAGTTTTTTTTCATCTGATCAACCAAATTGAGTTAGATGAAGAGGGTTTCAACCCTAGTAAAACCCTAAATGGTTGGAATCCTTTTGAAACCCCAAAAACTTGGTTGAAACCGAAACCCTAAACGGTTTCCCCAAACCCTAAAGTTGGCATTCAAACCCTTTTTGATCCAATTTCTAGTATTGTGTTTAATCACTTGATTAAATCACTTTCACATGCTATTAATTTCTCAAATTCCTATTATGACATCTTTATCCAACATTTTAAACCTTAGAAATTTGATTGGGCCAAGAAAAATTGGATTTGGGCTTGATAGCATCTCAAACCCTAACCAAACCCCCTTTAAACCCCAAATTGAAGCCCACTTGGTTGAGGCCCACTAAGGCCCACTAAAGCCCACGAATTTTGGCCACCTTGGCATAGCTTCTTGGAGAAATTTCCTCCCCCACTTGGCAGACCATTCATTGCATCAAGTTGCACTCATTAATATGGAGGAACCCACCCCATCAAGTCCCATGTCTCATAGCCTTTGTAAGTTGTCTTTTGCCCCCCACTATCCTCTACATTATGTCACATGTCTACACCTCCACTCAATGATCATTAAGGTCCAAATATTCTCCCTACAGAAGTCTTGAGTCGTGCAAGACACACTTACTTCACTTTAATCATTTCTTCACCCCGTTCTTAGAGAGAAACCCAAAAGAGCTCTCTCGGGCAGATTTCTGGGTCTTTTTGCGTGGAGTTTTTCGACCCTTTGTAAGTATTTTCACACGATGACTCCTTCATAAAAGTTGTTCCTCTTTGAGTCTAGTTTCCGTAGATGTATTTTTCGTATCATTCCATGGTCATTTGGTCGGTCAAAAGTATTTTTAACCATGGAAAGGTCATTCTGGGCGTGAATCTGGAGAGTGTGTTATGTTTTGGAGTTTTTGACCAAGCTAATGGATATATCTTGGTCCGAAAATTTTATGGAGTGTTCTTAGAATGTGTTTAAGAGTTTTCATTGAGGTTTTGTTGCATGAATAAAGATTTTGATGATAGATTTTATTAGATCTAGAAACATGAAAACTGGAAGTGACAAAACAGTTTTTATTTGGATAAAGTTTGAATATTTTGAGGTTTGATCTTACTCTAAAGGCTTTGATATTTTTATATGATGATCCTAAGTCTCTTATTTTCATGTTAGGATGTTATTTTGGAGATATTTAGTATTAGTTTCAAAGATATGATTTTTCTATGCAAGAGAATTTCGGTTAGGCCTAAGATTTGATGTTTTTAGGTTAGATCCATGTTTTATTGGGTTTTAGCCATGTGATTTTAATTTTGATGGTTGGATATTCTTTAGGACACGTTTTTAAACCATGTGATACTTTATTTCAAAGATCTCACCTTCTTAAGCCATTGATCAAGAGATTTATCAAAGCTAGTTAAGAAAAAGTTTCTGTTTTTGGACTAAGTGTAAAATCAAAAACTCCAAGTGTTATTTTTGTGATTTTGGTGACTTTAGTTTGATGATTTAAAGCATGGTTTATCTGAGGATGATGTTATGAATATGTTAGAAGTAAGATTAGATTTTTTGGAATTCTTGGAGATGTTTTGATTTAAGGACAAAGCTTGTGATTCAAGTGTTTTGATCTTTTTACAAAAAAGTTTGGTGTTGATTATTAGCTTTTTCTAAATGGATGTTTCAAGTATGGTTTTAAACTTAGGATTGGAAGATGTTTGTTGTAAAATTTTGGTTTAAGCATGAGTTTTGAAGTTGGAAGGAATTGTAACAAAAATCAAGAGAAATGGCCTATGGATGTTTCGGCCATAGTGTGTTTTCCATAGTGTTGTTTTGTTTTAAATTTTTTTCTGAGTTGATATTTGAGTTTAGAACAAAATTTACATGAGGAATGTAAATTTTGGAAATTTTTGGAGTTAGGATATGAAATCCTTAAGTTATGGGTAAAATGGTCGTTTTCCCACATGTAGAGGGTAAAATGATAATTTTACTCTAAGATAACTTGTTTCCATGTTTCTAATTGTTAGTAATTAAATTTCTAACTTTTAGAATGACCTTTTACAGTTTCTCGTATATCGCACTTTATTCTCGTAGAACGTGACAATCGAGGTAAGTTAGCCTCTAACTTACTATCAGTTTATTGTGTATGTGTGATGGGTAAGAGAACTACAATTTATGTATGTATGTTATCGTATATGCCATGTCATGCTATGTCATTACATGTTTATCTGCTACGTATGATTTAATCTCTCATGAATAATTATCTGTTACATAATCTTTTCTATCATACAATGATGTATGTTATAAGTATGCCATGTTAAGTATGCCATGAAATGTTATGATTAAATCATATTGTGTCATTTACAAGTATACGCCATGTTAGAAAAGTATATGATATTAATTAATATCTCATGCATTAAGAAAGATAAGACATGTTATGTTACGTATAATACGTGGGGCCACAACAACTGTGGAGTACGTATTATATTTTATGTTACGTGAATACGTGGGGCCACAACAACTGTGGAGTACGTATTATATTTAATGTTACGTATATACGTGGGGCCACAACAACTGTGGAGTACGTATTATATTTTTATGTTACGTGTATACGTGGGGCCACAACAACTGTGGAGTACGTATTATTTTTTATGTTACGTGTATACGTGGGGCCACAACAACTGTGGAGTACGTATTATATTTTATGTTACGTGTATACGTGGGGCCACAACAACTGTGGAGTACGTATTATATTTTATGTTACGTGTATACGTGGGGCCACAACAACTGTGGAGTACGTATTATATTTTATGTTACGTGTATACGTGGGGCCACAACAACTGTGGAGTACGTATTATATTTTATGTTACGTGTATACGTGGGGCCACAACAACTGTGGAGTACGTATTATATTTTATGTTACGTGTATACGTGGGGCCACAACAACTGTGGAGTACGTATTATATTTTATGTTACGTGTATACGTGGGGCCACAACAACTGTGGAGTACGTATTATATTTTATGTTACGTGTATACATGGGGCCACAACAACTGTGGAGCATGAAGTATGGGGCCACAACAACTGTGGAGCATACACTACGTGAGACACAGCAATTGTGACACGTAGAATACGTGGGGCCACAACAACTGTGGAGTACGTATTAAGTCAAGTTTCAGATCAAGTGCATGATAAGTCAAGTTTCAGATCAAGTTCATGTTTTGTTATGTACACGTACATGTTATGTTCATGATCAAGTTATGTTCCAAGTTCATGTTCACATCATGTTAAGTTCACGTTTACAGTATGTCTCAAGTTCACGTTTATGTCATGATATGTTCAAGTTTATGTTATTTTCAAGTTCATATTTATGTTATGCATGTTTACGTTCATGCTACATTTCAAGTCCATGTTATGTTTTAAACTCAAGTTCATGTCATGTTAAGTCAAGTTCAGTTCACGTTTAAGTTCTGGTTATGTCATGTTATATGTCAAGTTATGCTATGCTTATGTACGACTTTACTTATGCATTTATGCTTTTACTGCCATGCATGCATCTTTAACCTGTGTGTGAGTTTTATGTTAACTTACTGAGATTTGTAATCAAATCTCACTGTGGTAGTCCCAACTACCATTCCCCCCGAATGGTAGATCTTGTTACAGGACCCAAAGAAGAATTGGAATCTGACCATCTGAATACGGTCATCTAGGCTACGGTGCGATGTTGATGATGGTATAGTATTTAACTTAGGTTAATGCTTGTACTTTTGGAGTTGTATCTCAAGTATTCTTTTGATCACAACCATTTTGGACTAGTGTAGTGATCACGGCTTTTTAGTATGTTTTTATGTATGAAATATGTTTCAAGTATTTGGGATATTTTTAGTTTGGTGCATAGTATTGCTAAAGAAAAAAAAAAAATATCCGCTGCGAATATTGCATAATGCTAGATGCATGTTAGGAACATTGCATCTTATATGTCATGAACGGGGGCAGGTAACCTTGTGTTGCATGTCTCGACGCTTCAAATGTCCGTTCAATCCCAAGCGGAATTTGGGGGCGTCACACATACTATATTTTTTTAATCTATTTTTTGATGTATTATTTTGTAGATAAAAGCTGAAGAGGACAACTGGCTTCAAGAGGCTTTCTCAATTTTAATTTATATTGTCATATTGTGTTTGTCATTGTGCAATTACTACTATTTGGTTTTGTAATGTATGTAATTTAATCATTCTATTTAAGTTTTTTAATTGCTTTTTATAGCATTTTTTGGAAATTAGAAGCCCACTAGGGTGTTGGTAATTTTTTTATAGTATTTCAAACGCCCAAAAATCTTAATGGGCCTTGTGCCTTCGGAAGTGGGCTCAGGAATTCATAATTGGGCCTTGGCCCAATCACACTCCGATCAGAATCAGAGTTGTAGTATGATTTGACTTCCGACTCTAGTCGAAATCGGAGGTCAGAGGTGGCCACTCTGACTTTGTCGAAGTCGGATTTGACCCCTACTAAGAAGTGGTAGATGTAGAAAGCAGAGAGTTAAGAAGTAAGTTTTTGCCTTAACCATTAAAGAGAAAGGAAAATAAGTGTAGGCAAACTGATTCATTAGTGAAGTTTTGAAACATATAATTAGCGCAAACTTCAAGAAATTCTTTTTACATGCTTGTAAACATTTTCTCTCAAGACCATAAAAAGTAGGAAATAGTTGAATTATATGTGGTTTCAACTCATAGTGTGGCACAATAGTTACAACACCATACACGATTGAGGATTGGTGGTAATGGGTAAAAACAAGAGTTTTTGTATCCTTGAAGGTTTTATCCATTGTAGACAGAAACTCAAAAAACCTAGACTCGTAAGAGTATTTGTATGATCATGTATCCATATTTTCATACACTAAATCTGAACTTAAATCAACATCAAAATAGTATTTAAAATAAACTAAAGTAAAATAAAAATTAGAGTGCTCACAGAATGTAAATATACATATACATACAAAACTGGAGGTAAGACCTTTTTTTTTTTTTTTCCCTTCTTTTCTCGTTGTCCCATGTGCCCTTTTCGGTCTATATGTAGACATTGGAAGCCTTAATTCCTATTCCGTATGTGACTTTGCTTCTTTCTATTTTTCTTTTTTCTTTTTCTCACGTTAAACGCCTGCTCCTTATTTCCATGTCAGTACCAACCTTTTTATAATTGATATTTATAATCATAAAATATTTAAATATTTTAAATTTATTTTAAAAAAATAAATAAATATAAAATTTATATAAAAAATTAATTTTTTAATAATAGACTCTATTTAAAAGAAAAAATATGCTATGCTTGCCCAACCAATAATTATATATGACATTATTACTCTTCTACCTTATGTGTCCAGCCCGCCCTTTCACATCTCCTGTTCCGTTGCTACTCTTTCTTCATCTTCTTCCTCTTCTTTTTTTTATTTTTTTTTTATTTTTCATTATATACTCCTTTCACATTCAAGGCATCTATTCTTTGGTACTTCTATTTTCATTATATGCGCCCCCACGTTGGACTTTTGTTTTATGGAAAAATTAGTAGGTACTCTCAAATTGTAGATGATTTGGTGTACCATCTTACTACAAAATGACATAACATTCGTATTCTGAAACTTCCTAATAATTACAAAATTAAAGCATGTGTTTGAGAACGGTTAATAATATGGCACGCTTACAACTCATTACATCTACCGTTGCTATTGAATCTTGACCTAATATCAAGCAGGAATTGCTCGACTTTGTTGCGCATGTTTTGTTGCCTTCCCCGCATCTTCCTGGGACCAAATACAATGCACTCACGTCTATATATCATTTTCACTTTCAACCCGAAAGTAAGACTTGTCTACATATAAATATTTTCCAAGTTCAAGGTGGTCCCAATTTTTCCAACTCTCGGACTTTGACCCAGTAAACGAAGGATAAGGAATGTATCAGATGGGTGTGATTGAAATTGCACTGAAATAAACAAAATTACATTGACCATATCTATATCTCTATATATGTTGCCTTGTCGTAAGCTTCTCTTGTACAAGGCAAAATGATCAGGTTTGTGCTCAAGGGATGGCTCCTCGGTTTTCTGGCGCTTACCGCTCTGTTCTTTGCGCGGAGCTTGCTTTTCTCCCCCACTGGTGAGAGAATAAATAGAACCTTTAATTTCTCAACAGATTATGCAATGTTTGACATTCACACACACACAACGAGTTAGGCTTTTTACTTCCGAATTTGAAGGTTACTTCAAGATTCTGAAGGCTTCTATAACTTATATGTCGTACTGAGTTGCTTCTTTTACTTTCCAATTAATTGCATCGCGTCTGTTTATAAGCTTTCAAATTAACCCAGGTGGGAAGATGCAGAAATTAGTTCATGCAAGAGATGAAGAAGAATTTGCTCTAGCTTTTCCTGTAGGCCGGCTGGGACAAAGGAAGTTACTACAACTAGAGCGCAGACGACCTCCTCAACCACCACCACCACCACCGAAACCGCCCCAAGGGCCAGGAATGTGAGCTTAATACCACCTCCTATAGATATGCCATGTATTGTTACATATCATTATGTGGCGTAAATGTCATCGGCAACTAGCAAAAAATAAAACAATATTGGTACAGATCCAAATTGATATGAGATATCAGCTACTTTCTAAAAATTATTCAGAATAATATCAGTTATTTTCTTTCAAATCATGTATTTATGCTCATTCTTGTCTTGTTAGTAAATATTTGGTTTCAAGTTGGGAAGTGATTCTGATTTTGAATTTTGGTAGGATTCTTGTTTATTTATGTATTAATTTCTTATACAATAATTTAGAAATGGAAAAATCTTCATAATTTCAAATTTTGCAGCTATTTAAGTCCGGCTTGTGGGCTTTATAAAATAATTTCAAATTTTGCAGCTATTTATGTCCGGCTTGTGGGCTTTATAAAATAATTTCAAATTTTGTTGAAAGAACTAAAAGGAATGCAAAATGAATGCCACCAACACAACCGTGACTCAATTGAATTGAATGGCCAACATATCCAGAATGGCTCAGAAGAAAAGGGGAAGAAAGTGGGAGCAATAGGAAGGATGAAATAAAGCTGCAACATGCAAAGGAACCAATTATTCCTGTCCTTTTTTTTTGTTCTTTTCTTTTTTGTCTTTCATGAATAGCATAGAGCTTTGTTTTCTTTTGTTGTCTTTGTATAGTTTTGTCATGTCATCAAATGTCTTTAATTATTCGTGTATAAATATTGAACTTGAATGTATAGAATCGATATAGATCAATGATAAAGATAAAGGAAATGTATTTCTCCATTTAGCAATAGCATAGTGTTTGCTACCTTTTGCTTTATCTTTTCTTATATGGTATCAGAGTGTCATGGTTGATTCCATCGACTCCAATGTCAACCAAAACACAAATCCAAACTCAAATATCCTTGATCCATCCCAATGAAATAGCCCTTTTTTTATTGGCTCCATCTTGTCACCCAAGTGCTTGATTCAAGCATCTATGATTCTTGCGCATGTTCAATGAAAAGAGCACTTCACATCAAAAACAAACTTGGGTTTGTTGATGGTGGCATTTGTGAATCATCTGAGCCTGATAGTTCATTGATAGATCATTAGCTTCAATGTAATGATATAGTCATTACCTGGTTGCAAAACACTATGTCTGTTGACCTCAAGAGCAACACTCTTTATGCTAAAACTAGTCACCAACTATGGAGGGAACTTGAACAACAACTTATTCAGCAAAATGCTCCTAGGATCTATGAACTGAAGCAAGGTATTGCTACAATAATGCAAAACCAAGACACTGTAAGTATGTATTACTCTAAATTAAGGACCATGTTAGATAAACTGATGAACTATGAGTCTATTCCTAACTGCACATGTGGGGGTTTGAAAACAATAGTGGATAACCAAGAAAGAGATTGGGTAATGATGTTTCTTATGGGTTTAAATGACACCTACAAAGATATTAAGGCTCAAATCCTTCTAATCAAACATTTCCCTAGCCTAAATGAAGTGTACTCCATAATACAATAAAAAGAAAAGAGGTGATAGATTTCTATAGCCACCTCAATTGGTGATATGGGGCTATGATAGCAACTGTTAGAGATGTGGGAAAGCAGAACATCACATCTCAAGGAAACTATTATTGCACCTTTTGTAAAGTGCTTGGACATTCCTTAGAAAGGTGTTTTAAAGGTACCCCCTAAGAAACCAGTGTGCAACCATTGCAGAATGGCCGGCCATGTTGTAGAGAAGTGCTTCAAACTTCATGGCTATCCACCAGGCCATAAGCTCTATGGGAAGGGCAGATCAGCATCTGTCAATCAAGTTACTACTCTTATGGCATCTGGACAAGAGCAAATCAATGACAACCGGGCAACACTCACTCAAGAGCAATATTCATAGCTGACTGCCTTGCTCAAATCACAACCCAGTCATTCTCACCCACCACCACTTAACCAAGTTCATTCCCTCAATCATTCTAAATCTGACTTGTGGCACCCCGAGATTTCGTTTGGGATCGAACGGACATCCGAAGTATCGAGACATGCAATACAAGGTTACTTGCCCACGTTCATGACCTATAAGATGCAATGTTGCTAATATGCATATAACATGTCATGAACGGGGTCGGGTAACCTTGTATTGCATGTACCGACACTTCAGATGTTTGTCCAATCCCAAGGGAAATCTAGGAACATCACAAGGCTTGAAATCCGCATCCTTAAGAAATGCACCAAATATTAGGCTTGAATTTCTTGAAGTATGAGAGATAGTATATAGTTCTAATACGGGTACTTGTGTGTTTCTGGAAGTGACACATGACTCGTGTTAGGATACCTCGAAACCTTGAGGGAGGTATCAATTAAGAGAATCAGAATCTCCTGATGGATGGAAGATTAGCTAAAGCTATACGTCTGTTGGCTGATGTGCTTAGACAACAGCAACAACAACAAGCACACATACCCACTCGAAGTCAGGGGTTGTCTGTATGAGAAGTTATTAATCCACCATTACCCAAACCTTTTGGGTAATGAAGGGCCTCTGAAAGCCAAGAAATAGATTATGGATCTCGAAAGGACATACGATATCTATGGCTATACAAGGATTAGAAAGTTTTATATGTTGGATACCTATTCCAAGGAGAAGCTGGTGGGACACAAATAGGCAGCTTCTAGTTAGGGAACTAGGAAGTCTGGCTATATTGTCATCGGAGAGATTTAAGAAAGAGTTGGACAACAGATTCTTTCCAGATTCTGTCAAACAACTAAAGGCGTAAGAGTTCGCATCTTTGACTCAGGGCAGTTTAACTAGGGAGGAGTACGCTGCCAAATTTATGGCATTAGGGAGGTTTGCACCTCACCTGATATCTATGGAGGGTGTGACGCCCTCAAATTCCGCTTGGGATTGAACGGACATCTGAAGCGTCGGGATATGCAACACATGGTTACTTGCCCCTATTCATGACATATAAGATGCAATGTTCCTAATATGCATCTAGCATGATGCAATATTCGCAGCGGATAATTTTTTTTTTCTTGAGCAATACTATGCACCAAACTTATAATATCCCAAATAGTTAAATCGTAATCCAAGCATACTTAATAAAATAAACATCCACAATTTCAGTATGAGTCTTATAAGACTATAACCTCAAAAACATGGGAGACCAAACTCCATATTTACATTATCAAAATACACTATTGAGAAAGTTTGTCGAGTAACTCATGTAACTCGACTAACGAGGCCAAAAAACTATCCAAAAACTAACTATGGAAGTTGTAAGCTCAGTGTTGTGTCTGCGGCGTCTAGTCAACCTCATTCAATCTACCAATATCTGCTCCTGATCTGATCCTGACACATCACCTACCATTTGGGAGGAATGGTAGTTGGGACTACCACGGTGAGATTTGATTGCAAATCTCAGTAAGTTAACAGGAAACTCCCACACAGGTTAAAGATGCATGCATGACAGTAAAAGCATAAATGCATAAATAAAGTCGTAAACATAACCATAGCATAACTTGACATATAGCATCACATAACCTGAACTTAAACGTGAACTGAACTTAACTTTACATGACATGAACTTGAGCTTAAAACATAGCATGGATTAGCAACATAACATGAACGTGAAACTTGAAACATAACATGGACTTGAAACATAGCATGAACGTGAACATGCATAACATAAATATGAACTTGAAGTTAATATGAACCTGAGCATAACATGAAATAAACTTGAACTTGAGACATAATGTGAACGTGAACATAACATAACATGAACGTGAATCTTGAAAATAACATGTACGTGAACATAACATGATAGAAACATGAACTTGAAACATAACATGAACGTGAGCTTGAACATATCATAAATATGAACATAACATGATATGAACATGAACTTGAAACTTAAAGTGAACATGAACATAACTTTTACGTGAGCATAACATAACATAACATAAACTTGATCTGAGACTTGACTTAACGTGGACTTGATCTGAAACTTATTCTTATCTCATGGGGTCACCATGATTGCTTATTCTTAACTTCTTGACATAAACTTGGACTCTTGTTCAATTGACTTAATTAATAACTTGACCATATGAGTGCTACACGGGTCCCCTGGAGCCGTGTGTCCCTGCCGATTACTGCATCACAATACAGGTATCTACACCAGCTGTGAATGCGATAATACGTACTCCATAATTGTTGTGGCCCCACGTATTTTACGTGTCACAATTGCTATGTCTCACATAGTGTATGCTCCACTGTTGTTGTGGCCCCATACTTGATGCTTCACAGTTGTTGTGGTTCCATGAATACACGAAAAATAAAATATGGCACCATCAGCGTTAGTGCCTGGCACTCTCTGGTGACCAGCTAATTAGGCCCTATTCGCAACCTGTTGACTGTACTTCATCAACCCAGGGAATTTCACACCTATTTAGACACCCCAGCGTGAACAAAGGAGTTCCACTAGGATATTACCCCATCCAAGCACTTAGGGTTGTGATTGACATGAATAACTTAACATAAACGTGATTTGAAACTTGACTTAACATAAACTTGATCTAACTTCTTTACTTAACATGACATACTTACAATAGTGAATATTACATGATATGACATACACGTATCATATGTCATACTTAACATGGCATACTTATAATATATAACAATACATGACAGAATAGATTATGTAACAGATAAATATTCGTGACAGAATAAATCATGCATAACAGATAAACATGTAATGACGTGGCATGACATGGCATATATGATAACATACATACATAAATTGTAGTTCCCTTACCCATCATACATACATAATAAACTGATAGTAAGTTAGAAACTAACTTTCTTCGATCGTCGCATTCTATGAGAATAAAGTGCGAAACACGAGAAAATGTAAGAAGGTATTCTAAAAGTTAGACATTTAATTACTAACAATTAGAAACATGAAAACAAGCTAACTTAGAGTAAAATTACCGTTTTGCCCTCTACATGTGGGAAAATGACCATTTTACCCTTAACTTAAGGATTTCACATCCTAACTCCAAAATTTTTCAAAATTTACATTTCTCATGTAAATTTTGTCATAAACTCAAATATTAACTCAGAAAGATTTAAAACAAATCACAACTATGAAAAACACACTATGGCCGAAACATCCATAAGCCATTTCTCTTGATTTTTGTTGCAATTCCTTCCAACTTCAAAACTCATGCTTAACCCAAAATTTTGCAACAAACATCTTCCAATCCTAAGTTTAAAACCATACTTAAAATATCCATTTAGAAAAAGCTAATAATCAACACCAAACTTTTTTTTGTAAAAAGATCCAAACACTTGAATTACAAGCTTTGACCTTAAATCAAAACATCTCCAAGAATTCCAAAAATCAAATCTTACTTCTAACATATTCATAACATCATCCTAAGATCAACCATACTTTAAATCATCAAACTAAAGTCACCAAAATCACGACATAATACTTAGTGTTTTTGGTTTTACACTTAGTCAAAAAACAGAAACTTTTTCCTCAACTAGTTTTGATAAATCTCTTGATCAATGGTTTAAGAAGGTGATATCTTCGAAATAAAGCATCACATGGTTTAATAATGTGTCTTAAATAATATCCAACCGTCAAAATTAAAATCACATGGCTAAAAATCAATAAAACATAGATCTAACCCAAACACATCAAATCTTAGGCCTAACCGGAATCCTCTTGCATAGAAAAATCATATCTTTGAAACTAACACTAAATATCTTCAAAATAACATCCTAACATGAAAATAAGAGACTTAGGATCATCATATAAAAATATCAAAGCCTTTAGAGTAAGATCAAACCTCGAAATATTCAAACTTTCTCTAAATAAAAACTGTTTTGCCACTTCCAGTAAATTTCTAGATCTAAGAAAATCTATCATCAAAAGCTTTAGTCATGCAACAAAACCTCAATGAACACTCTTTAAACACATGCTAAGAACACTCCATAAAATTTTCGGACCAAGATATGTCCATTAGCTTGGTCAAAAACTCCAAAATATAACATACTCTCCAGATTCACGCCCAGAATGACCTTTCCATGGTAAAAAATACTTTTGGCCAACCAAATGATCATGGAATGATACGAATAATACCTCTACAGAAACTATACTCAAATAGGAACAACTTTTATGAAGGAGTCATCGTGTTAAAATACCTACAAAGGGTCGAAAAGCTCCTCGCAAAAAGACCCCAAAATTTTCCAGAGAGAGCTCTTTTGGGTTTCTCTCTAAGAACGGGGTGAAGATGTGATGAAAGGGAAGTAAGTGTGTCTTGCATGACACAAGACTTCTGTAGGGGGAAGATATGGACTTGAATGACCATTGATTGGAGGTAGCTATGTGACATAAAGTGGAGAATAGAGAGGGGAAATGACTGCCTGCAGAAGCTGTGAGGCATGGAGGTTGATGGGGTGGGTTTCCACAACCTAATCCTCAGCCTAATCCTCAATCCTTGAGCACTCAGCCTAAGGAAAAGTGAAGGCAGTTCTTACTTTGAGAAGTGGGAAGGAAGTTCCCCAACCAGAGATGCCTATGGACACACAGGTAGTTGCTCCTACACCTGAGGATGTAACAGAGACTGATGAAGTTGAGAAAGAACCAGAGGTAGTGAGACCAGAGCTGAAGAAGCCTGTGAGTGCAGATATTGAATCTAGTAAGGGGTACCAACCTGTGGTTCCCTATCCTCAGAGATTGGCAGCTGGCTAAAAGAACAAATATCACATGGAGATTCAAGAGATTTTCAAGCAAATAAAGATTAATATCCCACTCTTGGATGCCATACAACAAGTGCCTTCATATGCAAAAATTTTGAAGGACTTGTGCACAGTGAAGAGGAAGCTGAATGTAAAGAAGAAATCTTTCCTGACGGAGCAAGTTAGTGCTTTGATATTGAGTGAGACTCCTCAGAAGTTTGGAGATCCTGGCTCTCCCAACATTTCCATTATGATCGGTGAATCATGCATTGAGAGAGCTTTACTTGATTTGGAGAGTAGTGTGAACTTGCTACCATTCTTAGTATATGAGCAATTGGGATTGGGTGAGCTGAAAAAGACCTCCATCATGCTACAGTTGGCTGACAGATCAGTTAAGGTGCCGAGGGGTATTGTAGAGGATGTGTTCGTCCAGGTGGACAAATTCTACTATTCAGTGGATTTTGTGGTTCTTGATATACAGCAGACAGTCTCCACTATTTACCAAGCTCCTGTCATCCTTGGAAGACCATTTCTAGCTATATCAAATGCTTTGATTAATTGCAGAAGTGGAGTTTTGAAACTTACTTTTGGGAACATAGCACTTGAGTTGAACGTTTTCAATGCTTGCAAGATGCCAGCATATTTTGATGACACAAGTGATTTGAATGCTGTGGAGAGTTTGACACCAACAAAGTTTATTTGCTCAACTTCTCCCTTCTCTGATAATGATTCTATTTTTCAGACACCTGAATTTTTACTTGATGAAAAAATTGATCATATCAATGAAGATGACTTTGAATTTTTTGATTGTTTTGTAGATTCTTCTTTACCACTTGAAGTACAATTTGCAGGAGTAAGATGGAAACCCCAGTTTGAAGCTCTACCACCACTAGACATGCTTAAATCTTCAGAGGAAGAAGTTCCCCAGTTGGAACTTAAACCACTTCCTCAAGATTTAAAATATGTGTTTCTTGGTCCTGAAGAAGGCACTTTTCCTATGGTGATTTCCTCAAAGTTAAATCAGAAGGATGAAGCCTAGTTGATTGGAGTCTTAAAAAAGTATCGAGACGCAATTGGTTGGTCAATAGCCGACATCAAAGGTATTGATGCTACTGTGTGTACCCACAGAATCCAACTCAAGTGGTACCAAAAAAATTTGGTTTGACTGTTATAAAAAATGATAAAAATGAGTTGATTCCAACTAGAATGGTTACTGGCTGAAAAATGTGCATTGATTATAGAAAACTTAATTCAGCCAGTAGGAATGATCATTTTCCTTTACCATTCTTAGATCATATTTTAGAAAGAGTGACTGATAATGCATATTATTGCTTTTTCAATGGATATTTTGGTTATTATCAAATTGCTGTAGTGCCTAAGGATCAGGAAAAAACCACTTTCACCTGTCCTTTTGGCACTTTTGCTTTTACTATAATGCCTTTTGGTTTGTGTAATGCTCCAACCACTTTTCAGAGATGCATGATGAGTATTTTTTCTGACATGATTGATGATATTTGTGAAATATTCATGGATGACTTCTCTATTTTTAGAAAATCCTTTGATAGTTGTTTGCATAATTTGGCATGTATTCTCTAGAGATGTGAGGAAAAAAATCTTTTACTCAATTGGGAGAAATGTCAATTTATGGTTACTCAGGGCATTGTATTGGGACATATTGTTTCTTTTGAGGGTATAAAGGTCAACAAGGTAAAAATTGAATTAATATCTAAACTTCCTATCCCTAGGACGGTTAAGGATATTCGTTCTTTTCTTAATCATGCTGGCTTTTATAGGCGATTTATTCAAGGGTTCAGTTCTATTGCAAAACCTTTGTGCACTCTTTTACAAAATAATATTGAATTTGTTTGGACTGATGAGTGCCAAAAAGCTTTTGATACCCTTAAAAAATCACTTACCACTGCTCCTATTGTGCAATCCCCGCAGTGGGACCTTCCTTTTGAAATCATGACAGATGCTAGTGATTATGTCTTATGAGCTGTTTTGGGGCAGCGTGTGGATAATAGACCATTTGTAATTTATTATGCCAGTAGAACCTTGAAAGATGCCAGAAAAATTATACCACTACTGAAAAAGAATTGCTTACAGTGGTTTTTGCACTTGATAAATTTCGGACTTATATTCTTGGTTCTCCTGTTACTATTTTTACTGACCACTTTGCTCTTAAGTATTTTTGTTGGCTAAGAAAGATGCAAAACCATGCTTGATTCGCTGGATTCTATTATTTCAAGAGTTCAACATCAACATTAAGGACAAGAAAGGAGTTGAAAACGTAGTAGCTGACCACTTCTCTAGATTGCCATAATCCTCATCTTCAAATGTCAACCTTCCTCTTGATGATAGTTTCCCGGATGAGCAGCTATTTGTGGTTAATAGAGCTCCCTGGTATGCTGACATAGTCAATTATCTGGTGACTGAGCGAATGCCTTCTGAATGGTCCACCCAAGATAAGCGTCGTTTTCTCTCTGAGGTACGGTACTTTTACTTTGATGATCCATATCTTTTCAAATATTGTTCGGATCAATTGATTCGACGATGCATTCCTAATGATGAGTTTTCTTCGGTGTTGAGATTTTGTCATATGGGTGCATGTGGTGGTCATTTTTCAGTAAAGAAAACAGTTGCAAAAATTTTGCAAAGTGGTTTTTACTGGCCTTCCATGTTTAAAGATGCTTATAATTTTTGCAAGGCTTGTGAGCCTTGTCAAAAATTGGGATCCATTAGCAAAAGAGACATGATGCCTCTTTTCCCTATTCTTACTTTAGAAATCTGATTGTTGGGGAATATACTTCATGGGACATTTTTCGGTTAATTTTGGAAACACATATATTCTATTAGCTGTGGATTATATTTCAAAATGGGTGGAGGCCGTCACTTGCAAAACAAATGATCATCGTGTTGTCCTAAAATTTTTGCAATCTCTGTTTACTCGTTTTTGCATGCCAAAAGTTATTATAAGTGATGGGGATTCTCATTTTTGTAACAAACCATTTTTTACACTCATGAAGAAATATGGCATCACACACAAAGTTTCTACCCCTTATCACCCTCAAACAAATGGGCAAGCTGAATTGGCAAACAGAGAGATAAAAGTCATTTTAGAGAAAACTATCAAGCCTAATAGGAAAGAGGTCAGTTAAGATTCTTGATACTTTGTGGGCCTATAGGACAGCTTTTAAAACAAATTTAGGGATGTCTCCTTATCGATTAGTTTATGGTAAAACTTGTCATTTACCTATTGATATTCAGCATCGAGCTCTTTGGGCCATAAAACATGTTAATATATCACTTGATGAAGCTTCAGAGTTGAGGAAATTGCAGATCAATGAATTGGAGAAGCTCGTCGGAATGCTTATGACAAGACTCAGCTGGCAAAGGAACACATGAAAATTCTACATTATCAGAAAATCTATCCAAAGCATTTTACACTTGGTCAGGAAGTTCTCCTTTACAACTCTCGCTTGCATATTTTTCCTGGTAAGTTGAAATCCCGATGGAGTGGGCCGTACATTGTAAAGACCGTTCATCATCATGGCGCGGTTGACATTGTCAATCCGAAGAATGGTAATGGCTTCACTGTCAACGGACAACGTCTAAAGTCATTTCTGAAGGTCTTTGATCCATATGAAGAGATGTTGCTTGTGCAAGACCCCAGGGAAGAGTTTTGATCTGTTTTTCCCTCTTTACAGTTTTCTTTAATTGCATTTATTTATTTTTTATTACTTGTTCTTTTGCTTTGATTTTATATTTCATGTTGATTGTTTGTTTTGCTTGCTTATTTCTATGCACTTTGTTTTCTTTCGTTCGATTCATTGAAGACTATGTCTCTCACTAGTTGGGGGGTAGCGTGTGTGTACAGTTTAAAAATAAAATAATAAACTAAAATAACATGATGTCTATTTATACATTTATGATTAAGCATCTTGGTGGAGTAGTTGAGCGGAATCATTTTGTGAAAATTTATTTTCAAACCTAAACGTAGAGCATGATTTTTGATGCATTATATTTTGTTGATGTGTGGCTTGAAACACTGGGATGCTATACTTATTGAGATGAAACTTGATAAGATTTTTGTAGAACGAAATGCAAAGTTTGAAGGACATTTTGCACATGCTTACGCTTGTAGTGTTCTTTATTTACTATTCATTGATTTAACACAGGAGAAGTAGACCGCAGGACTACCAAGCCATGCCTAAAGAAAATGAAAAAAAAAAGAAAAAAAAAAAGAAAAGAAAAAGGATTTGAAAAGATTAGAAAGAAAAAAAAAAAAAAGAGAAAAAAGGAATAAAGGCGACTTAGTGAACTTTCCTAAGTAAAAGGGCTAGAAATTGTTACCCAAGACTTTGGGGGTTGAGTGTTCAACCTTTAAAAACAGAGCTGACGTGAAAACTGCTAGTTCCTTAGGCTTTGAGGTAGTTAGAATCAGCAATGATTAATCTTAAAGTTGAAAAATCCTATGACAAATCATGGCTAGTAATGAGGAACACATAACCAGTTTAGCTCCACACACACATTTGAGTCCTGAGACATTTGCCTTAATTCTATGTGAAAGATTGTTGAGATAGTCTTGGTGGGTATAACCCTTGGGGGTTGAGTAGTAACGTGTCACTTTTGTGAGAATTCAGATTTGTGTTTGATTGTTTCTGTTTGAATTTCGATCTTTATGCAATATTCATCTCAATTAATTTTCATCATTTTGCTCAAGGATTAGCAAAATGCTAGTTGGTGATTGAGCTGAGTTATTGCATATTTTAATGCTTTTGAAATCAATATATCTTAATTTTTTCATTACTTTATCATTGGTTTTATATGAAAAAATTATTAAGATATATGAATCTAAGTTGTGATTTTAATTGATTAAAAGCATGAGTTTCTGCTTAATTTTATCAACTGTTGATTAATGTGGAGTCTGGTCCACATCACTCGAGCGCAGGTATTTGGCCACTCAAGTAAAATTCAGGCAGATTCAAACGCTCGACTGCCGCTTGACACTGAGCTCAAGCGGGTTACGGGAAAGGAGATCGCTCGAGCGGAGGCATTTGGCTGCTCGAGCGAAGTCAGGCAGAGTTGAACCCTCGATGTTCGCTCGACATTCTGCTCGAGCAAATACAGGCAGAGTTGAATGCTTGATATCCGCTCGAGCGAATTCAGGCAGAGTTGAATACTTGATGTCCGCTCAAACGGACATCGTATTTTACAGATCTAGGGTTTATTCTGCCGTTAGGGTATATATATGAGATTTTACATCTTGTGGCTGACTTTTTTGGCCTGGAGAACACTGTTTGATTAGAAGGAACACTTAGAATTTATTTTTTTCTTTGATTTTCACTCAGATTCGGAGAGGGAGATTCTCACGAGCAATCATTCACGCAGCAACACGTAAATTCTTCTGGAGCACTCACTCACACTGCAGCAGATTGAAGAGCTCCTTGAGGGGTCCAATTGCTACTGCAACCCAACCTCCTCCACCGCTTCAAATCTTCATCTCCATTCAATTGACTTGATCTTTTCATTCCCTACTTGTTATTTAATTTCAGTTTTAAGTTTGTGGAATATATTTTAGATTTTTGGTTTAGAAGTTTGAGCAATTTATTTGTTATTCATTTAGTTCATGTTATTTATTTTTCTCGTTTCGTTAAGTTTTCATTTTAATAGTAATTACAATTGCTATGGATTAATTTTGAAAATTTGTGATTTGAATACAATGATGAACTCTAGAACATTGATTTTGGGGCTTTTTCAATTTCAGTGCATGTTTTGTCAATTACTTTCTAATCTAGTTTAATTCTTATCTTAATTTTATTAATTTCTTAGTTTAAACTCTTAGTCTTTTACATTCCAATTTGACACTAAAAAATCTAAAGATATGAATCTAGTCCATGACTACCCTTTTTCATTCCTTTTGCACTTTTCCATCCATTGCACATACCATCATCTTATTTTCTCTTTGTGAAGATTTTCATCATTTTCAACGAGTTTGAGTTTAAGTAGCTTTCCTTGAGGAGACAATCTAGAAATTTATTTCTAATTATTACACGACATCCTCCTGTACTTGGGATAGCCTTTGTGCTACTCAATTTTGAGTGAGTTAGTTAACTTCTAAAGTTGAGCTGGATATATGGATGTGTAGAGAAGAAATTTGGCTGAGGCAAATGGCTAAAGTCAGTTGGATAAATCAAGGGGAAGCTTCTGCTAATTGTTTTCATGCTATGAAATCTGCTAAAACAAAGAAAATAGCTAATATGAAGCTTTCGGATGGACGTGTTTTAGCTTTGACTGAAGCTGTTCACGTTGGGGCTGTGGAATATTTTGAGGATTTTCTAAAATCAAAGCCAAGGTCATTTCTTCCTAATTTATGTTTTATTGTTGAGGCATCAATTGTTGAGGAAGAAAATGTGATGATTTACAGGGTGCCTTCAATGGAGGAAGTGAAGGACGCGATTTTTGCTACTCCCCTTGATAGTAGGCCGAGTCCAGATGGTTTTGGAGTGGGTTTTTTCAAATCTTGTTGGGATATTGTAAAGGTGGATATGATGGATGTTGTTAGTAATTTTTTTAGTGGAAAGTGATTCACTCAGTTTTATTTGGCATCCTTTTTGGTGCTTATTCCTAAAGTTGATAACCTAACAAGCTTCGATAAGTTTCGTCTAATCAGTTTGTGCTTAGTTATATACAAAGTTTATTCTAAGATACTTGTTCAAAGACTTACTTCTAATTTCTCTAGATTGATTTCACCTGAGTAAGGAGCTTTCCTTCTTGGAATAAGTATTTTTTACAACATCAGTCTGATTCAAGAAATGGTCCACTCAATTAATTCCAAGAGGAGAAATGGTAATGTTTGATGAAGGTGGATGTGGCAAAAGCATATAATAGCGTTGAATGAGATTTTTTATTGTATGTGGTGGAAGTGTTTGGATTTTCTTCACAAGTATGTGATTTGATTCATAATTGCATTTCTTCACCTTGGTTCTTGGTGGTTATGAATGGTGTCTTTATAGGTATTTTTAGAAGGTAGGAGGGGTCTTTGACAAGGTGATTCATTATCTCCTCTTCTATTTATTTTAGTAAAGGAGGTTTTATCGAGGTTGTTAAAACGGGGTTTCGATGAAGGAAAGATTGAGCATTTTTTCTCATCCAAGAGGTGTTCCACTCATTTCTCATTTGCTATATGCCGATGACATTATCTTCACAAATGGTAGTCTCAAATCTTTACAAATATTTTGAATTTTTTTTTATCTTTATGAAAGTTGGTCAGGCCAAAAACTTAGTGTTGTGAAGTCTTCTCTGCATTTTTCAAATTCAGTCAACCTTGCTCGACGTTGGGAACTCTTGCATGCAACTGGTTTTCATGAGGGAAGTTTTCCTTTTCACTATTTTGGTGTTCCTATTGTCTCAGGCAGGTTGAAGGTTGTTCATTTAGATGACTTGGTGCATAAAATCTATGATAGAATTAGTGGTTGGAAATCCAACTTATTGTCTCAAGGTGCTCATTTGATTTTGATTCGACAAATTTTGATGAGCTTGCCGATTCATTTACTTTCTTATATACAAGTTCCTAAAGCCGTTTTGCATAGAATAAATGGATGTCTTACCAAATTTTTTTGTGGTTCTTCGGATGGGTTAGATAAATGTTGTTAGAGCTCTTGGAAGAAGATCTGTTTTCCATTTGAGGAATGAGGTTTAGTCATAAAAAGGCTGGATGATATTCAACTTTCTTTACATGTTAAATTTGCAAGGAAGCTTTTACATGAGAACTCTCTTTGGGCGAACTTTTTGCGAGTTAAATATGTGAAAAATAATCATGTGTCATTGATTGATCCTTCTAAGGGCTCAAAAAATTGGCATATAATTGGGAGGAGTCTCCTGTTGATATGAAATCACTCTTGCTGGAAAATAAGAGAGGGAAGAATTTCCTCTTGGTATGATTAATGGTCGGATTAGGGGCCTTTAAAAAACCAGTTTCCGGCATGTCCATTACCAAAGATTTTGATTCAAGAATGCAAATTTGACAATGAATGGGATTTAAACTGCTTGTGTGGCTAGTTGGTACTAATAAAGTTTACTCTATCTTGCAAAGCTTGGGTCAACATAAGGAAGGTGAGGATATTTTGGTGTGGACTGAAAATGTTAATAGGAAGTTTACCACAAAAGTGTTTGGTCTTGTTTACGTATTCGAGCTCCTTAGATTGCATGGTATAAGTGGGTATGGCATTCTTCTTTACCCAAAAAAATTTCAATGATGGTATGGAAACCATTTTTGAATGCGTTGAGTGTGGATAATAAGGTTCGCAAGATTGGAATTCCTATTGTCTTCAAATGCAATTGTTGTGACATTGGGGAGTATGAGGATTTAAATCATGTTTTGGCAAAAGGGGAGTTTGCCGAACTGATTTGGGAAAAAGCTTTTAACTGCATGGATTTACAATCCATGCGAGGGAGGGTATGGCATGATAGAGTGGAATGTTAGTTTCATAAAGCAAAAAATTCTACAAAAGTTGGCTCACTATTTGGTATCATACCATGTATTGTCTTATGGTGTTTGTGGAATATAAGGTGTCAAAGATAGAACAGAAGATTTATGTGAATCATTTCAGGTGGTCTGGGTGCGAGTTAAACATCATATTAGCTGGTTGGCACTGAAGCTGAAAGATAAGGAGGAGTTCATGTGCATCAAGAGATCTTGAATATGTTAGTAGTACCGTTCAAGTTGGTGTCTTCAAAGCTGCCTATATTAGTTTGTTGGCACCCTCCAGCTGCTGGCCGAATAAAATTAAATACAGATGGAAGTTGTATTGGCAACAGATGTCATGGGAGCTAGTGGCATCTTTCATGATCATCATGGAAAATTTTTGGCTGCTTACTCTAATTATTTTGGTGATGGTACGAATAATAAGGCGGAATTATTAAGATTGTTGTATGGCCTGAGGCTTGCAAAATCCTTTGGTTTCCTTAATCTTGATATTGAGATGGATTCTATGTTAGTTATAAAATGATCGATTGATAAGAGATGCTGGGTATGGAATTTGGAAGATTTTTGGGATGATATTCAACATTTGTTGAGAGGGATGAATGTGAAGTTTCAACATATTTTTAGGAAAGGAAATTTTTTGGCAGATTATCTTGCAAAAAGAGGTGCCGAAGGATTGCCAGCTCATTGGGAGGCTTAAGTTGATATTCGGAAGTTGTTAAGAGTATATTTGAAAATTGAAAAACATGGACTTCCTCACCTTTTTACATAGTTTGGTTTGTGTATAGGGTTTTATTTGAGTTTTGAAGGGTGCTTTTTGTATTGATTGGATTATAATAAGTTGCTTTTATGTTGTAACCATGGTTTTCTATGTTAAAAGTGAGGATTTCAATAATAAAGCTTTGGAGGTTCCGCCCTCCTTCTAAAAATAAAAAGTGTAAAATTATATTAAAAAAATATATATATATATTATAATTTATTATGCTAAAAATGTATCAGTGATATATATATCAAAAGTAAGTTTATATTAATGACTTTTTTTTTTTCTAATCAAGCTTAGTATATATTAATAAAAGACAAGGGATTACAAAGGAAGGGGTGGATCTTTTCCACTGTCCAGATACAAGAAACAAAGAGGAATAGAAAGAAGGGGTAGGTTACCAAACACATGGTTTGTAGCTGCCCATTGCGCCACTGAGTGCGCACATCGATTTTGCAATCGATGGATTTTGATAAAGGACCAAAGGGGATGATTGTCTGCGTGGGATCTGATGTCTTCTATAATCGGAGAAATCACCCAGAAGGGGGTAGAAACTTTACTTTCAATTGCTGAGAAGATTGCTTGGGCATCACCTTCTATTGTTATACAATTCTTGTTGGATAGAGAAGTATCACTAGCCATGGTTACTGCTAGTAACGCCGCTTTCGCTTCAGCTACCAAAGGAGATGAAGTGGTGATTTTTTCTATGAAAATCTTTATGATAATACCAGAATGGTTTCTACAAACTGCTGAGGCAACCGAAAAATCATTTCTCACTGCTGCATCGAAAGAAATGCTAAGAGATCCAATTGGAGGAGGATTCCATTTGAGATTTTGAACTTTAGACTAGGAGCAATTGAGCCAAGCATTTTTGTAGTTTTCATAAGATGTGGTGCGTTGCTTCTTTATCTCTACCAGAGAAAACCTTGTAGAATTGTGAACTATTTCATTCCTGTTTCTCCATAAAAGATCCAGCAAGATTACTGCATAAAGCTGAAAATGGTGACTATCTTTCCCTTGAAGGCCTAGGAATTTACTTGGATAGATAATCATTTCTACCCAATCAGAGATGGAGTGGATTGACAATCTTGTTATATTTAACGGCCAGCTACCTTGTTGCCATAAAATTCTGACTATTGGACATTCCACAAAAAGATGAAGTGCTGTCTCCTCCTCTTGGTTACAAAAAACGCATTCTGTATTGACATGCTGTGAAATTCTTTCGCTTAATATCGCTTTTGTTGGTAAAATGTTCCAAAGAATCTTCCATAAAAGGAGTTTATGACGGTCGTGAATTTTTAGGCTCCACAGAGGCTTACAGAGGGGGTTTTGATTCTGGAATTTGGAGTCAAGGTAGTCGACTTGTGCATGATAAGCTTTCTTGACTGAGAATTTCCCACTATGATTAGGAGCCCATATTTCTTTGTCCTCCCCTTGTGCTGTTTGAGACAACAGAATCTTCAAAATTTCCCTTATGCTTGGTTGGTCGAAAAGGCTTTGTAATTTCCCAATATCCCAAGATTTCGGGTTGTGACTGATGAGGTCGGAAACTTTGATAAAGGGTTGAAGGGTATCCATATTCATGATGGGTGTTGGCCTGAAAGTTTTTAAAGAAGGGATCCATGGGTCTTCCCAGCTATTAACCCTTTGGCCATTTAAGATTTGGAAGCACTGACCTTTAATGAGAAGATCTTTAGTTTTGAGGATGCCTTTCCACATTGGAGAATCTGAAATTTTTGAGGTTGTTGTCCAGAAGGTTGAATTTCTGAGGTATTTAGAGGATAAGATAGTGTGCCATAAGCCGACATTAGGTCCACTGATCTCCCAACCTGTTTTTGCTAAAAGAGCTTTATCCATGTTTTCAGTCAATCTGATACCCAGACCTCCCATTGTTTTTGGTAGGCAGATGGATTTCCATGATTTGAGGGTGAGATTATGTGCTTTATCTTTTGGGAAGCCCCACCAGAAATTTTTCTGCATTTGGTCAAAGGTCTTGCACACTGCTTTTGGAATCTGGAAGGTGCTCATGCAGTAGTTCGTCACTGATTTTATCAACATAGTTCATCCTACTTGAGATAGAAGTTTTGCTTTCCAACCTTCTAGTTTCAGTTTCACTTTATTTAGCAGGTCAGCATAATCTATTCTTTTCCTTCTGTTAAAAGATGTTGGAAGGCCCAAATATTTCATTTTTGCCGAAGATGCTTTGTATGGGAGCCAATTTGAGATTGAAGCTTTGTCTTGACTACTCACGTTCCTTGTAATGAAAATAGAGGACTTTGCAAGATTTATTTTTTGGCTTGACCAGTTTTGGTATTTTTCTAGGCATTCCGCTATGGCTTTTGCATTTTTTTCTGAGGCTTTAGCAAAAATGATTGTGTCATCTGCAAAGAGTAGATGGGAGACTGGCGGGCTGCTTCTGCTTAGTTTGATTCCTTCAATATTTTGTTGTGCTTCCTCTCTCTGAATTAATCTTGATAGAGCTTCTGTGACTAAAATGAAAAGAAAAGGTGAAATTGGGTCACCTTGTCTTATGCCTCTTTCTGCTTTAAAGAAGCCTCTTGGAGAACCATTTATAGTCACTGAGAACGTTGCAGTTGATATGCATTCTTTAATCAAGTTGATCTAGTTTAAGCTGAAACCTAGGCTGTTCATTATTTCGAAAAGGAAATTCCATTCCACTCTGTCAAAGGCCTTTTCCATGTCCAGCTTTAAAGCCATCAAGCCTTTTTTTCCTGTTTTCTTTTTTAGTAGATAGAAGAGCTCATGAGCTATCATCGTATTTTCTTTGATGTTTCTGCCAGGGACAAAAGTTGTTTGTAGAGGAGAGATTATTTTAGGAAGCAGCTTCTTTAGCCTATTAGCCATGATTTTGTAGCTGACATTTGTGAGGCTTATAGAACGATAATGGCTTGGGGAATTAGGACAAGGTGTTTTTGGAATTAGTGCAATATTTATATGGTTCATCTACTTTAGAAGCTTCCCACTCAAGAAAAATTTTTGTATGGCCCTAATAACATCCTCTTTGATGATATCCCAATAGTGCTTGAAGAAAAGACTTGTCATGCCATCAGGGCCGGGTGCTTTATTGTTTGGAATTTGTCTAAGGGCATTGAAAATCTCTAATTCTTCTGGAATTTTGTCGAGAATATTGTTTTCTTCATATGTAATTTGCTTGTCGAAAAGTTGACCCAGATGTTCCGGAATTTGGGGCTTTGATGAAGAATAAACAGATTTGAAATTATTTATGAAAGCTGATTCAATAATAAAGGGGTCCATAGACCAATTACCTGGACCCAGCTTGATTGATTCAATGGCATTCCTCCTTCGTCGGATTGTGGTTGTCAAGTGGTAGAATTTCGTGTTGAGGTCAGTTGAGGTGAGCCAAGAAATCCTTGATTTTTGCTTCCATAAAATCTCCTCGTTTTCTCTCAAATTGTGAAGTTTACGCTGCAACTCAAATTCCAATGCTTGATTACTTGATGTAGGTGCTTCACTTTGGACGTCTAAAAGGTCTGATTCTACCTGCTGAATGTTGTGCTGGATTCTCCCGAAATGGTTTTTATTCCATTTTTTTAAAGCGTCTTTTGTTGATCTGATTTTCTTGCATAGGATGTAAGTAGGATTGCCTTGAAAGAAAATACTCCATGCTTCTTGAATAATAAGATGGCTCAGAGGATCACGAGTCCAGAATTCTTCAAACTTGAATGATGAAGCATTACGCAAGTTTTTAGTTGTGTTGAGAGGAATAGGATGATGATCTGACGCTGAGGAAGCTAGATGTTGCAGAGAAGTATCAGGAAAAAGAAGTCTCCATTCTTTATTAACAATGACTCTATCAAGCCTTTCTTTAATAAGAGCAGCACCTTGTCTATTGTTTGTCCAAGTAAATTTTGGTCCTGTAAAACCAATATCTATAAGACCATTGCAGTCTATAAAAGCTTTTAAGCCTCTGTTTGGATTAAAAAGAACTTGACGACCTCCGTATTTCTCTGTCGGATTTATGAAATCATTGAAATCTCCCAAGCATGCCCAAGGCCCTGGAAAAGATTGATGAATATTGCCAAGGTGATTCCAAAAAAAATCTTTTTGATTCAAATGAGCCGGGCCGAAAACAAAAGTGATCAACCAAGGATGATAAGAAGGATCCGAGTAAACAAGAACAGAGATAGCATTAATATTAATATCTACAGGTTCAAGATCCACACCCGGACGCCAAAGCAACAACAGACCCCATCTTTTACAAGCTACAGGAACGTGCACAAAACGATGGAAACCAAGACTATTAACAACAAAAGAAGTGCGGACATCTGACACCAAGGTTTTCGATAAGAAAATGACATTCGGGTTATATGTCCTAATATTAGCCCTTAGGCTTCTGATTGCCTTGGGACAGGCGAGGCCTCGGCAATTCCAAACTAAAGCTCTCATGGATTTTTTGGAGGCATGTTTAAGCTTGCCTCAAGAGCTAATTTTGATTTTTTCTGGAGATGGAACGCTGGTCTGGAGTACGAGCTCATTTTTTCCTTTCCTTTGGATTTATTCATCTTTCTGCCGGAATTGGTCTGCATTGCCATTAAAGTGAGCGCTGAAATTGCTTCCTCTGAAGGAGACTTAGTTGCATTAGCTTCATCCTGTTTGTTCTTGTCAATTTTCTCCTTTTTTATCAGACGTTGTGACTTGCGCTTGGGGGTGTCCTTCTCATCCATCTTATGTTGCCTTTTCAAAGGGAGAACATTACTGATTTGATCCACTGGTTGAGATATAATGGACAAATCTAAGTCTATAATTATGACTTCGTTTGGGCTAGAATAATTTTCCTGTTGAGCCAGAGGGTTTTCGGACGGCGCAGGTGTAGATATAGAAAATTCTTTGACCACATTTCCGGGCATAATTTCCTCTACATTTGGACTATTTTCTCTAGTAGTGGTCGGTTCACTTTCTTTCAGAAACAGAGATGATGATTTCATCTTCAGACTTAGTTGTTCTGACTCTGAAGAAAGACTACAGTTTGGTTGCAGATGATGAGCTGTTAAAAAGAGAGAGCTTCGAGGTTGCATTTCTGTACTTTCCACAAGGAGAGGATGTGTTTCGGTGTAACTTGTCTGACTTTGGGGAGTTTCCAAAAAAAGTTTGACTTGATCTTCTTTGTAGACCTGCAAAGCCGAGTAGACTTTCTTCCACTGTGCTCTCCACGTGGCATTTTTCCTGGTTGATAAAGACTCTGATGGGTGAGGTTTAAGTGAGTATGGTAGCTGTGAGTCTAAACCAGATTTCGGTATTACTCCTTGAGTCAGAAGGGGAACATTTCTTTGGTAAGTACGTAGGAAATCAGACTGAGCAGTTGAGACAACAGTGAAGGGAGTAACTCTGGTAGTTGGAGTAATGAATGAGGGAGAATCACTGTAGTTGTTCTGTGCCTGCCGAGGGAAAGCTGACTGTGGAGAGGATGGAACTCTACTCATGTTTGGTAGGCCATGCAATGGAGGAGTTGGAAAGAAATTGCTTAGTTCCAGATTTTTGGAATACAGCCTTTATTCATCCTCGCTGCTATGTTGTTGCACGTTTAAGCTTGAAGAAGAGCTTCCTTGTTCTTTCCCTGGTTTACTGCCAACTTCTTCCATATTTTTCCAGATTCCGAGTTCTAGGTCTGCGTTTGGTCTGTTGCTTTGGTGAGGCCGAAGTGTTTCATCATCCGTGTTCACCATATCTTCTGCTGGTTTGTATGCTGAGTTGTGGCTTTGCGAAGGGTAATATTCTGCTCTTAATTCAGGATCAAATCTGGTTTTTGGTAGAGTTGAAATAGGAACACCACAAAAGATTTGGGAATGTCCAAGTCGACCACATGCATAGAAAAAGTCGGCTAACTTCTCATACTTAAAACCAATCCAGACTTCATTGTTTCCAAAACTCTTAAGAGGGAAGCCTTTCTTCAGAGGCTGTGTTACATCAATGGCCACTTTTATATGGATGAATTTTCAGAAAGCCAAACCATAGATCGGATCAACTTTGCCTTTGATTAAATTCCCTATCACTTTACCCATATCAATGGCATTTTCCAGATTAAAGTGATCTAATGGTCAACCGTGTAACTGGACGTTGAAAATAGCCTCATTCAAGCTTATTTCTTCTATAGTTTCCCCCGGTGACCATTGTTTTAGGATCATTAAGTGACCTTTAAAGTTCCAGGGACCTTGGTTTAGAACTCTAACTTTGTCTTGAGGAGTTCTAAATGTGAAGATAAATTTGTTTACATCCATATCTTCAATCAGAAAATTTTGAACAAACTTCCATGATGCTTTGATGCATGAATGTATGGCAAATTTATTCAAGGGACGATCAGTTACTAACCTTCCCACCAGAATTTTATTGATGATAACTTGGCTGCTTCTGGAGTTGTTTTGAGTTGAATATCCTGCCATGATAACGCTTCTGTCTAAGAGATGAGTGCTTCGATGTCCATATGTTTTCTGTTTTGATATTAGAGAGACCGGATAAGAACCAAAGAGAGCGAAAGCCACGAAACTATCTTCACACTATCTGTATGGATGAAAAATAGAGTGATATGACCATCAAGGAGTGCAGTGAGGGACGAAAAGAAGGGTTGAGCCGCCCTGTACGAAGAGAAAATAGAGCGTGATGGAAGCAAGACGCGGAAAACTTATTAATAACTTAAATTTTGTAAATTTTTGTATTTTTTAACATCCCTAGTCTGCGTGGGATGGTGTGGATTTTTTATTTATATGTTAGGACTTAATCTAGTGCCGCGAAATTTATTTCTACATAATGGGAGACTAACGTGTCAGTCTCCCATTGAATGGTGTAAAGTATAGGTTTACACCATGACCGGTCCAATGAAGTCTTAACTTTTTCATTTTTTATAAAAATGTAAAAACCACTCGGACCTTCCACGTGAGAAAATATGCATTCCCGTCGGCCGAAACAAACAAACAAGATCCAACCTCGAAGCCTTCGTTCGACAAATCACGAGTAGTCAGGGCTTAGATGTAGTAGCCACTTAACTGAACCTTCATCCTCTCGCATTATCATCTTCATCTCCCTAGTCCATTCCCCATCACACACAAATGCAAGCTGCACTGTCAGCCATGGCCGCCCAAATCATCATCCTCTCTCCTCCTCACTTCTCCCCAAACCTTCACCACCCAACTCCTCTCCTCGGCTCCTCCTTCCTCCACGGCGCCTCCCTCAAGCTCCCCACCCAATCTATGACCCTCTCACTTTCCGCCAAACCACTCACTGTCGTCGCCGCCACCAAGAGAGCCGTAGCCGTCCTCAAGGGAAACTCAAAAGTCGAAGGCGTTGTTACGTTGGCCCAAAAAGACGACGGTCTCTCTTCTCTTCTTTTCCCTCTTCTTTTTTTTTTTTTTTTGGTCAAATCTATTTGATACGATTATTTATCTTAGTCTTCGTAAAATATATGCAAATGAAGTATGGACACGATTCTTGAGTGTTAATGTTGTATTCGTGTCTAGTAGTTGCAGGCGTTTTCTATATTCTTGGCATTTCTCCTCAAATGAGATGTTTAATGAAATGAAAAATTGGAAGACTAACAATGTGTTATTGAAGAATTGCCAGCGTAACTCCCGAATTTCGAACCTATATTTTCGAAGCTAAATGGGTGTTTCCGGGACTTGCATTCATATGATTTTTGTTGTTTTTGTATGTTGAAAAGAGGGATTACTTTGACCGATTGAGTCAAATAGTGTTCTTAGGTTCGGTTCAGAAGAATTTTGATATTTACATGACATAAACGCAGTGCAAATTTTTGGTCTCAATTCCTTGTATCTCTTGTGTACAGAGGTTCTAATGATTTTCAACCAGAATCGTTATCGTTGTTTGCTAATTGTAATGATATGTATATAGGTCCAACAACAATCAATGTTCGTGTTACTGGGCTTACTGCGGGGCCTCATGGATTTCACCTAGTAAGTGTTTTTCTTTCCTCTCTCTCTTTTAACATACATTATCCGTAGCAAAGTAAGTTGAAAAGTTTCTGAATTTTGTTTTATCTTTTAATTATTTTGTAATGCAGCATGAGTATGGTGACACGACAAATGGGTGCATCTCAACCGGTAGTATATTTTGTTTGAAAAGTTCAAACTCTTAAATCAGAGTTATTATACAGTTGCTTAGGAAGAGTGGTAAATTTAGTTATTTTTTGGTGCTTTTATAATAAGTTTTCCTTCTCAATTTTAAACAATAGGAGCACATTTCAACCCTAAGAACCTGACACATGGTGCTCCTGAGGATGAAGTCCGTCATGCGGGTGACCTGGGAAACATAGTTGCCAATGCCGATGGTAGTGCATCTTTTAATATTCTTTGATCTTTTTATTTCGATTCGATTCATTGTTTCATTACTTATGGTAATACAGGGGTGGCAGAGGCAACAATTGTGGATAGCCAGGTGATGCTCAATTCCTCATATTAATTGAGTGAGACTTTGTGGTTTGTCTTTTATGTACTTTTGGTTTGACCATATTGGTTTGAATTTGGAATCATTTTATAGTTCTATCTGTGATTTCTGTTCTTTATAGTATTTAAATATACAATCTGGGAAAAATATGCAGATACCATTAAGTGGCCCTAATGCGGTTATCGGAAGAGCCTTAGTGGTCCATGAACTTGAGGATGACCTAGGAAAGGGTAAGTCTTCATTCATTATTCAGTACATGCAATTTGCATTTTTGACCCCGTATAATGATCTTGAGTGGGTGCTGGATTTGCAATGAGAGTGACTATTTGGGGAGGGGAGACTTGAGAAGGAGTAGAAAGTACATATCAATCCACATGATCATACTACTTTAACCTCACTTATCACAAAATAAGTATAGATTAAGGGCATTATCAATGATTCTTTTTTCAATAAGTAGTAATAACATTTTCTTACTAAAAAGTATCAACAATTGTTATTATTACATGAAGTACAGATTTTGAGTATAGGACATGTGCCAAAAGGTTTAATTATATAATACATGGAAGCTTCATCTGATCTATGGAACCTAAATGAGAAGGAAAAGAAAAATTGGATGCAGCCAAAAGCAAGCATCTGCCAATTCACCTCTAGACTTAAGACATATATGTATTTCCATGAACCCAAAACTACCAATGAACAAAGTTCCGTTTATAATTTAGGCTAGGTTTGGATACAAAGTTTGTTTCAACTCATCTCATCTCATCATTACAACTTTCCCAAATTCCCACACAAAATATAATAAACAATTTAACATCTTCAAATCCCAAAATAATAATAATATTAAAAATAATATTCTAATAATATTTTGTTCAACTTTCAACTTTCATCTAATAAAACCATCTCATCTCACGATCCAAACCTCACCTTAGAGTTCCTCCCTATTTCCAAAATATCAAGCACACAATGTCCAAACTATTTTCCAACAATAAATATAATTAACCTCAAAAATCCCATTTACTAGGTTAAAGAAACTAAAATCTGAGTATTTACATGACATGTAGTCCAACAAAATTTATCGAAACTGAGAATTCGATTATGGCTAAAACTCTATACAATCAAAAGTTATCTTCATAACATAACATAATAAAAACTGATGATCACACAATGACAAGGCTTCTGATCTCCATCAACTGTAGCCAAGACCAATGCAAAGTTTTCGAAAACCTTAAGAGAAAGAACTTTCTACTCCTTTAAAACACAAATATGGATAAAAAAATGGTGAGCTGCCATGTGCATAGTTAGTAGCAAATTAATGATGGTGGGAGGAGCTGGCAATTTTCTAGACTATAAGCATAAGAATAAATTCCCAATCAGAAAATAATATGAGCTATAAAATTTTTATCTCAAACAACATTTTTCAACCAAACACATTATTCTAGGCCACATGATAATGGGGAAACCACCAATATACCACAAAGATGTCGTACCACTAATACATCATGCCACAAAGACATCACGCCACATGGGGCGTCAAACATAACACAGACACATTTATATCATCAGCTTAAGATATATAACATGCTCACATTTGACTTCCAAAGTTCATAAACCACGTGTATATCATAAAGCATTTCCCAAACTATTTCAACCATTACAAAATTTTCACAATTCTCAAAACTAGTACAAAAATAGAATTAAAAAATATGCACATAATAAATAAATTTTATTTAAGATTGAAATAGAAGTCCAAAGTGCACAAATACCTATTTCCTTATGAATAAAAATTCTTGATTCCCTATTAAAAAAAACAAGTCCAAAGTGCACAATCACAAGAAAGAGCAATCAGTTTTAATAAAAAAACCCCTTTAAGAGCCACTTGTTTGCTAGTCAAAAATAATAACCACGATGCTTCTTTACAAATGGTATCCCGAAAGCTAATTCAAGATTAATAGAATATGTCAATTCCCATGCAAAAAGTGTTCCCATTGAACTTAAAATCAGCACAATCTTTCATAAGAGGAATTTATACCTTGTCTAAAGCCTTGAATGGGACTGCATTAAATTTTTCACCCATAATGAAACCTGGACTGTCCCTGGACATGCGGAAAAAATCATTCTCACTAATGATAAAACCCCAAATTTCTAGACTACAAAACATGTTGCTGGACAGCACATGTTTATCCAGCAACATGGTTTGTAATCTAAAAATGTTGCTGGTCAGCACATACCCAAGCCTTTATTCCTTTATATTAATCTCAAGCTAATAAGGTCTAAATGCAACCATATGAACAATGACAAAGGGTTGAGAAAAGGTAAGAATACTTGGGATGGAGTTGTAGAAAAGGTTGAGAAACGTTTCTTGGTTTGGAAGAGGATTTACTTATCGCGCGCGCCGGGGGGGGGGGGTGGGGATGTTTAGATTAACCCTTATCAAAAGCGCCCTTTCCAATCTCCCTACATACTTCCTTATTTCCATTACCGGTGGGAGTGGCAAATCGGATTGAAAAATCGTTTAGAGCTTTTTTGTGCAGAGGCTTTGGGGAGGAGAATAAATTTCATTTAGTGAGTTAGCAAAGGGTGAGAGTTGTCCGATTGTTAATTGTGGTTTGGGGGTGCGTAACTTGAGTTTTTTTAATAAGGCATTGTTAGGAAAGTGGTTGTGGAGATATCATCATGAAAGGGATTCTTTGTGGAGAGTGTTGATTGACAGGAAGTACGGGTATGAGTGGGGGGGATGGTGTTCTAAGGAGGGGAGGGGGCCTTATGGTGTTAGTTTATGGAAATATATTAGAAAGGGGTGGAGCTTTTTTACAAAACAGATTAAGTTTAAGGTTGGAGAAGGTGTTTTCATTCGGTTTTGGCATGATGAATGGTGTAGTGAGAGACCTCTTAAAATTGTTTTTCCGTCTGTTTTCAGCATGGCTGGAAACCAGCAGGCTGCTGTTTCAGAAGTGTTGTGAGGAGTTTGCAGATTTTTTCAGTTTCATATATTCAATGAAGGCAGCTGGGGTTGGGAGAGATCGTATGCTGTGGAAGCATAAGGGGAGTAATAAGTTTTCAGTTAGTCCCTTCTACAAGGTGCTGAATGCCCAACAGCTAGTTTCTTTTCCGTGGAAGAGCATTTGGAGGGTCCATGTTCCTTCTAAAGTGGCTTTTTTTATTTGGACTGCTGCACTTGGGAAGATTTTGATGGTTGATAATCTGAGGAAACGTGGTATGATTGTTCTGGAGTGGTGTTGTATGTGTAAGAAGAATGGGGAATCGGTTGATCATTTACTTTTACATTGTGAAGTGGCTAGGGAGTTATGGATTGGCATTTTCAGTAGAGCTGGGTTGTGTTGGGTTATGCCTAAGAGTGTGGTGGATTTATTAGCTTGTTGGAATAGGCATCATACTAGCTCTCAACTGGCTGAGGCATGGAGATTGATACCTTTGTGTTTAATGTGGTGCATTTGGACGGAAAGGAATGATAGGTGTTTCAACAATAAGGAGTGAGCAGTTGGGGAAATCTGGAATTTCTTTGTGTTTTCTCTTATTCAGTGGTTTTCTGCTATTGTTCTTAAGGGAGGGAATGTTAATGAGTTTTTGTCTTTTTTTAGCTTTCTAGAATGTAATTAGGTGTCTCATTTTGTATACTTCCTGTCTACATGGGCTTTGCCTAGTTTCATTCCATTCAATAAAGTTCATTACTTATCAAAAAAATGAACAATGACAACGACATTGATTAATTCTAGGAGCCAACACCATATCAATTATAATATCCCTTCTGATGAGATTTATCACTGTTTAAATTTTTTCTGAAGCATATTTCTTGGTAAAGAAGTTACTTTCATATGGCCTTTGCTGCCCAAAATGTCCTGCTTAGGAAAACAACAAATGGTCAGACTAGCTTGAAGCGTACAGAAGGAAGAGAGATCATATTGGCCATTGCACTTAAGATTAAAAATCAAATCTAGCCTCCCATGTTCTTTATGGGAGGTTATAACATTGTGATCCATACAGATTGTAATCCCTATTCCCAAAAAGCATGAGAACTATCCGTTTCATGAACATATTCTCCCATCTTCAGATAAATATAGATCCTGTAAAGCAGCATCCCTACTCCACACATTGTTCTGAATGGGAAAGCTATTTACTGTTTCAAGCAGCAAATTTAACAAATCCAGAAAATCTCTCACATCCTGTTCTTATGCTTTCTTCCCAAAGGCTACTTCCATAAGGTCTGCTAACCAATATTGTTGACCATTGACTGAGAGACTCCATGTCTTATGGAAACTACCCACATCTATAAGTGATCCCCTATCTTAAAAAATGCCACAACCATTTGTGTGGCATATGTCGGTTAAAGTAGTGTTTGTTCAGCAAATGGCAGTAGAATGTCCTCTTAAATCGTTAAAGTACAGTGTCCAGCACTACCTTGAACTCCATGGTAGTTGCTTATATATATATATATATATATATATATATATATATATATATTTCTTTTTAGCCTTTTTCACACTCTCATTTGATTATACTTCTGCAGGTGGACATGAACTTAGTCTGACCACTGGCAATGCAGGTGGAAGATTGGCATGTGGTATGTGAAATATATGGATTTTCTTCTGTTGTCACACTCACCTCTTTTTTCCTTGCATATCCACTTATGGATGACAATATCTAAGAGAGAGTGGGAGGGAGTCAAGTCTTCGGAAATCTTGTGTGTTTAATAAATATGCATAATTCCTATTCACACAGTTGTATGGGTAAATTGGGCAGCAGGGAGTGAATAAATTCTTTGGAAATTTGGGTGTTTACATTATTATGCACAAGTCCCATTCACACATTTAAGTACTTATGCACGAGGGAGTCAAGTCTCCTTAAATCTTGGGTGTTTCATAATATGCACGAGTCCCATTCACACATTAGCATGAAATGTCTTTGACTCCTCAGGCTAGGAGGGAGTGAGGGAATGAAGTCTTCCAGAATTTTGGGTATTTAAGATTATGAATTCATGGCATGAGATCAAAGTGATTCCCCAGGCTATGGGTTGATCAAAGGAAAATGTCATTTACAAGTATAAAGATATATATATATATATATATTTTAAATTCTTAATAGAAGTTTCTTACTTTTGGAAAAAGAGTTCTTTCCTTTATTAAGTGATGATGAAGAATTTATGCCCGATGATTCCTCATATTATTTCAAACATCAGTGTTTTGAATCAATTTTAAATGCATGGCAAAGGAGCTCACAGAATTTTTTTTGATGAGTAAGGAGCTCACAGAAATCACTATGGCACTAGTAAGGCTCTAAATTCTCACCAATGGCCTGCAATTCTATCCAGCTGGAACACTCTTAAGGCATCCTGAATATTTATGAACCACAAGATACTAGCAATTTTTTAATGGAAATGCAAATAATTAGCTGTTGAAAACAGTGTCTAGTGTCTTGTGTATTATATACTAAACCAGCCTAGTTTCCAGTTTTCCTGTAAAATGTATAAACAACTTATCCTATAGGGGGAAGGTATCTTGTCCCCATTGAAATAGTTATGGTTTTGCCTGGTTGTAGGAATGAGATCATGAGAGTTAAGCCAATTTACATGGAAAGTTAACATGTAACTGTGTCATGGTAGTACATGACAAACTTATGAATTCAGCATGGTTAGTTGGACTTCCTTTTCGCATGCTTTTGCAAATTTTCAGACAGTTGAGTCTAGATATTTCTTAAAAACTAGCAGATCTTTTATGTGCCATACATGTGGTTCTCACGGATTTCTAAATGTCACCTAAAGTAAATTATGAGATGAATTTCTAAAGGAAGATGGTAGTTACTATCTGAGGAAGATATTAGTTGCAAATTAAAATCCTTATTCTCAAGATTCCTAAGGAAAGAAAGGGAACACAAATAGAGAGCAGGAACCAATGCTAATTTTGATGTTGATTCTAAATTTTCATTATTCCAATAAGAATGTGTCATCTGTTTTTTGGATTGCTGCAATACCCTGTATTGTTCATTTCTGTACATTTGAAAAAATGCACCTCAAAGCATAATGTGTACCTTGTTGTGTCAGTGGGAAAATACTGTCGATACTTTTGACCAACGGATAAAATCAAGGTTTTATGCATTGCTATTATTGTGTTGACCGATGTGTTACATTTTAAATCATCATTTTGATAATATAGTTTATACCCTTTAGATGATGCTTCTTCCGATAAACATATTGGTGGGGTAAATGTTGATTATAAATCAGCTAGGTTTTCTTGTATCGTTTTTGCTAGGGGTGTCAAATCGTGTTAACGGGTCGTGTTCGTGTCGTGTCAATCCGTTTTGACCCATTAGTGAATATTACGAAGTAGGTTGACATGACACAATACAACCTGTTTCGAACTGTTTATATAAATAGGTTAAATAGGTCCAAAATTAACCAGTTTGACCTAATTGAATTTAGCATAATTTTATATAAATTTAAAAATCACAATATTTATAAAAATTATAAAGCTAAATACAAGTCTAAAATTACAATCCAAACAATGAAAATATCGATATTAAAATTCTAGCAATTTTACTTTTAGGTATAAGGGTATAATTGTAACTTTAACTTTCTTAACGTGTTATAACGGGTTATAACGTGTCATAATGGGTTGACCCGTTATCAACCCATTAAGTAATCATATTTTAACGGGTCAACCCGTTTTGATCCGAATCCGTTAAGACTAAACCCTAACCCGCTATTATCGTGTCGTTTTTATGTTGGGTTAACGGGTCATGTAATATATTGCCACCCCTAGTTTTTGCTTTCTATGTAGGTGTCTTTTTTATATACAACCCCCATCGCCTTTTGTGCATTTTAATGAAATTTTTTTACTTGAGGAAAAGAAACCATACTGGTATGATAGATAGATGAAAAACATTAGCAGCAAGAATTCTCTGTAAATATAGATGAAGCCTTTTTTACTAGGTTAGTAGATGGATATTATTTTTCAAGCCAATAATTATATATGAATCTAATTTCGGAGTGTTTGAGAATGGTAGGCCATGTCACAGGAACACTGCAAGATGTGAAAAGTGCTTGTCTCAATATGACATGATTGTGGAATATGTATTCATCTGCAGATCCAGATGGAAAGTTTTTCTTTTTTGAAATTTTGGCTATATGATTTTGCAGAAGAAATCAAATTCCTCAATAAGTATGTCATTTCTTTGTATACTTTGACTTGTCAAAAAAACATTTATTTGCATATTTTGATTAGACAGACTCACAATTATAAAGACACCCGCATCTGACTCAAATCTAAATTCAGTGTTCTAGTAAAGAAGGGAGATTTTAGTTTGAGGTGGAAGTTGGATATATCATGTGATATATATGCAAATTGCAACATATGAAACTTCTTGGTTCGCCTTTAATCAAAACGGTACCATGTTTATTCGATGTCTTTTCTTTCTAATTGTGGTACTGTCTATGCAGGTGTGGTTGGTTTGACACCCGTGTAATGGCAACTCTTGTTTCTAGAGCAGTCTGTTGTGTGGCATTGGCTGCTTGCTTTCTCCGGTTTCTTATCTATAGCAAAATGTTACCAAGCTTAATTTGCAGGAGATGGATGTTTTTTGTCATACTGGTTGCAGATTCTCGTGGTGTTTAACGATATACCCTATTCACTAGACTCCACTGGGTATGCTCTGTGAATGTGGAATGCTGTGTTTGTAAGCCATGTTTGGATACAAGACCAAACCAAAAAGCTTCTCCCCAGTCAAAGTTCATCTTATGTCCGAACATGCAAACCTCACTCAAATTTTCATAAATATATATAAAAAAAAAAATCAAAAGATAAAATTATTTTATAATATTTTAAAAGGAAAAAAAAAAAAAGAATCGTCAGTACGGATAGAGTTTCGGCAGTACTAGACGTCCTCAATGTTTAGAAAATTTCAAACACAAGATGCCCGTACGATTTTTTGTCAATAAATATTAATATTTTTTATTTCCATAATTTTGTCAAAGCAAACATAAACTAACGATTTACTTAAATTAAAAACAAAATCATTACTAAAACTTTCCATGTATATTATCAGGTTATTGGAATTTAATGAGAAATAGGGATCAAACGCCAAAACCGCAAGAGATCCGATCTCAAGCATCTATAGCAAATAAGTAAGCATACTTAATAGAGTTGTGCAAAAATCCTTAAATTCCGATTCCAGTACTGACTTTGACCTCCAACTCTGACTTCTACTTCAACCTCTAACTCGAATTTTAATAAAAATATATATTATTTATATATTGATAATATATACTCATGTAAAAACTCTAGAATTTAGATATTTAAATTCAATACTATATTAGTATGTGATAATTATTAAAGAATGATATTAATATACTAATAATCAATTATATATACATACTAACTATAATATTTGTAATTTATTTTTTCTGTTGTTATATTTTTGTTGGTTGCTGGTTATAGTTGGGAACAACATTTGGCTTGTTTTGAGTGGCTAATTGTGTTTCTTATTTATAATTTATTAAGTAGTGGATAATTAGATGATGGCTATTGTTATTTGGAGCCTTGGTAGCATTGGCCTTGGCTAAATGGTTAAACTATACTCTTAATTATTTTTAGTTATACGTAGCAAAACTCTTGAAAGTCTGAGACTCAAATATAAATTATACTACGTCAAGAATAGCCTAAAGAGTCTACTGTATATTTAATTTTCTTTAAATTATCTTTTTTTACTTTTCAGGTTTGCATAGCAGACAAAAATATTTTTAATTATATTTTTTGTTTTTGGATATCTAAAATTTGTTTTTCTTATTTTTTTGTAATACTTTTAGTAAATTCACAACAAAAACATCTATTAATATATAAAGTCTTGTTTAAAAATGGGCTATATATGAAGCAGTAAAAAAAAATCCAAATCCAAGCCCGATCCGTTTCATTGGAGTTAGAGTCGGATTTTCTGGATATTGATTCCGACTCAATCGTTGCTTTAGCCCTAATAGCTAGTAGGGATAGCCACCTTATTATAAATTTGAAACCAAGGATAAGGAGCTTCGAAACCCTTTGCAAGATGGGCTCCTTGATTATTATGCGACCGTTTGAGATTACGTTAGGGGATGGAACTTTTCAAAATAATGCTTTTAGTTGCAGAAAAAAGTTCTACTAATAAAATATTTGGTAAACAAGCATCTAAAACAATTTTAAAATTAAAATCAATCTGACTGAATTTTTTAATAAAAACTTCGATTTAGTATTTTTTTTAAAAAGTAGACTTTCGGCTTTATTAGATGCTTAAAGCATTTTTTAAAAATTTACCAATCATATAATTTTTTTTTTTAATTAAAAGAGCTTTTAGGCTTTTAAAAGCACTTTTTAAGTATCTAAACTCAAATCCAAACATACACTAAAAAAAGGCTCTGCCAGGTTGAGGATCTTACATATCAATTAGTAAATATATTATTTTAATCCTTTTCTTGAGTTTTTTCTATGTATATTTTTCTAAAAAAAGATATTATAAATAAAGAAAATAGATGGAACATGAAGATATACCATAATCTGGACTCAAGATTCTTTCACCATCTCTCCAAAAATAAAAATAAAAAGAAGCTAAACTCATATATATACTCTATAATAAGCCTGAATAGTGGATTTTGTTTGATGAAAAATTTCCTTTTTTTCATTGAGGTTTGTGTTTGATGAACAAAATGAAATTACCGTTTTGTCCTTGAGGTTTGTGTTTGGTGAGCAAAATCACCTCTTTGTCCTTCAGGTTATAATGTCTTTGATGGGTAAAAGTACCTCTTTGTCCTTAAGGTTTGTGTGTGAAATTTTGATGGGCTATACTTTTTGTCTACATGGATTTAAAATATTTTTTGTTTGACAGGAAAAACTACAAGGTTTTCATTTAGATGATTAGTGACTCTTATTTTTTTTAATTGATTTTATTGTCTATTTTACTTTAATTAAATTGTATTGTCTTTTAAATAAAATTATAATTTTACCCTCAAGGCTTTTTTTGGGTAAATTTGATCACCCCCCCTGTGCTATGACACGCTTAGGATTAAGTTTATGTGCAATGGTTTTTAAGGATAACACATTATGGTATGAATTATTTAGAAATAAGACTATCTAATAATTTTTTTGTCCATTAGCATCTACAAAAACGTGGTCCAATCATAAGGGTTTCATATACTTACAAAGAATGTCAAGCTAACCTTCTATTCTTATTCCTTTCTATTTTACATTTTTGCAGTAAAAGAGAACTATATATGAGTTGAGAAGATCAATTTTACGAATAGAACAAATTCCATTTCCGTAAAACAAATTAACTATCTTTTTAATAGCCTAATCATGTCTAAAACAAATACACGCTCACAACTAACAAGTACTAAATTTTACAATAGTTGTATATATGTCTCTCGACTTAACTAGTTAAAAACCACATTTTACGTGTCTATCCTTGGTTTGATACCTTTGCAACTACAGATTTAATAATTATTTTTTATAATTAACAAAACATCTAAAACACTTTCACATTGTTTTGTTTATTATCATATTAGCAATTTTTAAATTTCCATAATGATTTTCAGTCTTAATGGTTAGTGTTAATTGATATGCATTTTAAAGATTATACTTTCTCATATAAAAAATAAAGAAACATTTTCACCTAGATGTACTTGCCTTCCGCAGTCTGACCGACACATTGCACAAGAATTTAGCACTTCCTTGGGATCACTGAACAAGTTCAGTCTAGCTGATATATTGCTTGAAAATTCCAAGCATTACAAGAAAATAAACCTTACTCATGATCACCAACAATTCCAGCCTGATTAACACATTATTTAGTAATTCTGAGCATCGGAAGAAAATAAACCTTGTTCAATAATTGTAAGCATCGCAAGTCCAGTCTAATAGATACACTGTTCTGTAATACTATGTAGGACAAGAACTTAACCCTTGTTCAAGATCATCGAGTGAGGAAAGTCCGACTAACATATTGCTTGAAAATTTCGAACATCATAAAAAAATAATCTTTGCTCAAAATAACCAAATAAATCTAGTTCAACGGACACACTACTCAGAAATTTTAAGCGTCACAAGAAAATAATCGTTGATCAAGATCATCGAGCAAGACCAATCTAACCAACATACTGCTTGATTATGCCATCTTCGACCAGGCATATGCGCATGTATGTGTTTATATATATATATATATATATGCATGTGGATAAAAGTTCTTTTTAATTTACTTTGAATGATGTGGCAACAAGAGAATCCTCGAAATAAGTTTGTGTGCGAACTTGGTATTGAATCTATTGTATGTGCATAAGAAGATATTGCATTTTGAACTAAATTCTTTGATGAAGATATCTAAGATTCTAAACTAGTAATTTTTAGGTTTTTACCAAATCCTAGGCCTAGATCGGACACTTGAGGGTTAAGACCTTGCGTCAAGCCTACTCCCTGATCATCTTCAATATTGGGTCCCGTGGTGACTGATTATCAAGCCTGATAATTAGTCACCACAGGACCTCCAACTTAAAATTACTAAGTTGGAGATCCAGTTGTTCAAGTTAAAGCAATAAGAGTTTATACATATATAGAGGCAACAAGTGGATAAGGAGATGTAATATTTACGATAGCAATATTACTACAGGAAAATTAGACTTTTGTGAACAATTTATTGTAACCAGAAAACTATTTGCAACTAATTTTAACTGAAAATAATCATTTCATTGGAATTAATTGGTCGCAAATAAACAGTTTTCTTGTACTGATATTATTGGATTCAATTGGATTGAAAAGATCATTTCATTCAAATGGTAGAGTGAGTTTCCGACCCATTACTAGGTGTGAAAATATTTCATCAAAAATAAAAATAAAAAACATTCAAGTACTGCATTCAATTGCATTGAAAATATCTGATTCCAAACAAATCATTTTGGCATATTCTTTTTATCCCAAATAGTTTTTAGGCATAGACTTTTGTGACAAAATGGGGATAAAATTTTCAACCCAGAAAGGACAAAACGCGCGTTTCGGCCCCCCCCCCCCCCCCCAAAAAAAATAAAAAAAACCATTTTTCTTGCATGGTGTAGAAAAAGCGAACTTGTTTACTATCGGTGTAAATTACATTCAAATCCCATTTCATACCGAAATGGGGGTTAAATTTCTTGTCCCAAAACATTATTGGAGATGAAAGTTGCACCGACCCAAAAAAAACCTTACTTTTTGTCTCTTTATCTTTTCGTTATACAATTTATATAAGATGAGATGAAATATTTTGTTGACATTTAAATAAAATATTATTATAATATAATTTTTTAATATTAATTTTATTTTAAAATTTAAAAAAATTAAATTATTTATTATATTTTATATAAAAATTTAAAAAATTATAATAATTATATAAGATCATAAGATAAAATGAGACAGATTGATTTTATATAATTAAATCAGTCCGTAATAACACATCAAATGTCATTTTCTGCCACGTGTCTAGCTAATTTAAAGACAAAACAAATTTCATATAAAATAAAATAAAATAAATTAAGAAAAACCTGACATGTCTTACACGTCAAACATACGTAACCTGCTAGAGGTCGAGTTTTGAGACATCGATCCCAACTTATTTTTTTGATCTTTATTTTCTTCCAACAGTTTACTAACTCAAACGTCGGCTTCATTCCACCCTTACACCATACCATATAGACCAACTAGCGAAAGTGACAGAAATTTTATTATAGAAATAAATGTTAATAATGGAAACGCGTGGTAATAAAAACAAAGGTGACTTGCATATCAATTGCGCGCTCTAGCTAGGAAACATAAACGACGACCATGCATACGGCAAGAAAGTTCACTTATTATTGTACTACGTACGCAATTATATGCATGGTTTGGGAAGTCTTGACTTTTGAGAATAGAATTTTAAATACAATACGACCAAGAAATTCAAACAATATCAAGTCGTTTTCATAAGATTATATATACCATGGGGGAATATGCAGCCTTCCGCCTATGCCCTCCATGATCCCTGTTGGCCGGCAGAGACGATGATCTACGTACACAAGATTATGATGACATTCTTACGTTTTTATTCAAAACATAAAAATACACGAGAAAATAAATCACAGTTGTTTTACGTTTAGATGCCGCTGTACATCTCCTGGAAGATGTAGTGTGGCCAAAGAGAAGCAGCAGGCTAGGAGACATGCTAGCTTATGCTAATCTCTTTGTTTCTATCTCTTTTTAATAAAATTAATACTTGAAATAATTTTCTTCAAAGACTAGGCTTGGTGATAAATAAACTCAAGAGCGAAATTTCTCATGAATTTATAACTTTTGTCAGGACAAGGTTTTGATAATTGATGACTTTTATTCATTCAAAGTACATAGAGTAATTCAATTAGTATATTAATTAATATTATTTTTATTTTTTATTGTACAATATTGGAGCTAATTATAATATATTAGATATATATATATAAATAAATATTTGGTTCAACCGAATAAATAAGAATCTTTGGCTTTGTTCCCTTTGACGTTGTATCCGATCCCCTCGAGATCATCCTGAGACCATTTTAAGTACGGTGTCATTTTAATAGTGAGTTGAGATGAGATGAAAATTGAATAAAATATTCTTAAAATCTTATTTTTTAATATTATTATTGTTTTGAAATTTAAAAAAGTTGAATTATTTATTATATTTTATATGAAATTAATTTAATAAAGTTATAATGATAAGATAAAATAAGATAAAATGAAATACTTTTACTATCCAAACGGGGATGTTAAGATTGTTTGAACTTTGAGGATGGTTTTGCAGTTGACTCATACATACACAATATTTGAGAGTAATTTAGAGGTTTGGATAGTTAGTTGAGATGTGATGAGAATAAAGTTGAAAATTGAATTATTTATTATATTTTATATAAAAATTTAAAATAATTATAATAATTAGATGAGATAAGACGAGTCGAGAGATTATCTCAATATACAAACAACCGGTCGATCTCCTATCTAATAAATAATTGAAAGTTGTCAGTACTAAACTATATATATTTATATATTAATTAGTTTAGTACGAGAGCATGCCGAAACCGTATGCGAATGCAAAGCTGTTCATGCAGTTTTCTTTAATTTAAGATGGCCGCATATATTCCCAAGAGTCAATCCCTGTTTTATAAGTTAATCCAATAGGATGTGTGTACAAGAAATATATAATTAATATATAGTTTTATATCCCTATTGCATGCATGTTTAATATCCGTCGTCTTTTGGTCATGTTGACTCCAAAGCATTTTTTTTTTTTCATCAATGAGTGCTCCTTGCAGCCGTCCAGCTCGATCGACCATGCGCGCGAGTATTAATTAGGAGCTACAAGATTATTCGAACAAAAAATAAAAAGTGGGAATCCTACAGTGGAAGATTACATCTAACTAATTATAATATATCTGATCTCTGTAGATTTTTAATTTTTTTAAAATTTTTAGTTTAGAGTTGAAAACATCTGATTAATTAATGCTCTTATTTGGGTAGTCGTCTAAAATGTTGACACGTATGACAATAAAAATATAAACGAAAAAATGAAGATAAAAACAAAAAGAGTAATGCTATATACAGTCATAGAGTATACACGTACTATGTAGTTATTTTGAAAAAGAGTAGAATTTACTATTAAAAAATTAATTTTTTTTTTAAATTATAATTAACTTGCACTCACACGTACGACTGTAACTATTATTTGTCAACCAAAAAACTTTGACGCATATAATACCAAAAGTGTGACGCCCTCAAATTCCGCTTGGGATTGAACGGACATTTGAAGCGTCGAGACATGCAACACAAGGTTACCTGCCCCCGTTCATGACAGATAAGATGCAATGTTCCTAACATGCATCTAGCATTATGCAATATTCGCAGCGGATAATTTTTCTCTTTAGCAAAACTATGCACCAAACCAAAAATATCTCAAATACTTGAAACATATTTCATACATAAAGGCATACTAAAAAGCCGTGATCACCACACTAGTCTAAAATGGTTGTGATCAAAAGAATACTTGAGATACAACTCCAAAAGTACAAGTATTAACCTAAGTTAAATACTATACCATCATCAACATCGCACCGTGGCCTAGTCGACCGTATTCAGTTGGTCAGATTCCAATTCTCCTTTGGGTCCTGTAACAAGATCTACCATTCGGGGGGAATGGTAGTTGGGACTACCACAGTGAGATTTGATTACAAATCTCAGTAAGTTAACATAAAACTCACACACAGGTTAAAAATGCATGCATGGCAGTAAAAGCATAAATGCATAATTATAGTCATACATAAACATAGTATAACTTGACATATAGCGATTTGAAGAGAAACTAGTTTGTCTTCTTCTTTATGTTATCTCTATAAAGTCAGTCTTCAACTCAATCCAATATGCATCAAAACTTATTCTCATCTCTATAACTCCTCTGCATTCCTTCAACATTCTCGCCTTAAGTTTTCAGTTCTTTTCTCAATGGCTCAATCTTCTAACATTTCCCTAGATCCATCCATGAGGTATTAGCACCTCAACCTCCTGTCCTTTCTGCAGCTGCCATTGGTGCCATGATGCAGCAAGAAAATACTAGTATGGCTAATAAGTCAGACTCCGATGCTATCTATGACTTGGTGAGTCTTGGGACTCGCTACTCATCCTCTATTGTGGCTTTTTCCCAGCGGGTACAAGCCAAAAACAATGAGGTTGAAAGGCTTAAAGAACAAATTGCTGTACTACAACGAATTGTTCAAGAGTCTCACACCAGGGAAGGAATCCTTCGGCAGCAGAATAAACAGCTGAAAACTCTACTGGATTCTTCATTCCGTTTGCCAGTTCCCATGAATAGGGATGATATGATATTGTATGAAGAGAATGAGCGTCTCCAACATGAGGCTAAGAACCTCAAGTTTATGTAGAAGCATTTTATTAAAAAAAATATCTCTATATTTATGAACTCTGGTTTTATCCTTTAAGAGATATTCGTAACATGCTTCATACCTATTTCTCTTCTAATCATACATAATCTATCTTCTGGTAAAGGTTTTGCGAATAAATCTGCTAACTGATCATGTGTGTTTGTGAACTCTAACACTATATCGCTTTTCTGCACATGATCTCAAAGAAATTCAAGCCTAATGAAGACTAAAATCTCAAACCTAGTATTTGGTGCATTTCCTAAGAACATATGGATTTACAACCCAGAGACGTATTGCTCTGATACCACCTGTGACGCCCCCAAATTCCGCTTGGGATTGAACGGACATTTGAAGCGTCGAGACATGCAACACAAGGTTACCTGCCCCCGTTCATGACAGATAAGATGCAATGTTCCTAACATGCATCTAGCATTATGCAATATTCGCAGCGGATAATTTTTCTCTTTAGCAAAACTATGCACCAAACCAAAAATATCCCAAATACTTGAAACATATTTCATACATAAAGGCATACTAAAAAGCCGTGATCACCACACTAGTCTAAAATGGTTGTGATCAAAAGAATACTTGAGATACAACTCCAAAAGTACAAGTATTAACCTAAGTTAAATACTATACCATCATCAACATCGCACCGTGGCCTAGTCGACCGTATTCAGTTGGTCAGATTCCAATTCTCCTTTGGGTCCTGTAACAAGATCTACCATTCGGGGGGAATGGTAGTTGGGACTACCACAGTGAGATTTGATTACAAATCTCAGTAAGTTAACATAAAACTCACACACAGGTTAAAAATGCATGCATGGCAGTAAAAGCATAAATGCATAATTATAGTCATACATAAACATAGTATAACTTGACATATAGCATGACTTAACCAGAACTTAAGCGTGAACTGAACTTGACTTAAAATGGCATGAACTTAAGCTTAAAACATAACATGAACAAACAACATAACATGAACATGAAACATAACATGGACTTGAAATATAGCATGAACGTAAACCTGCATAACATAAATAAGAACTTGAAAATAACATAAACTTGAACATAACATGTACGTGAGTATAACATAACATGGACTTGATCTAAAACTTGACTTATCATGTATTTGATCTGAAACTGGACTTAACATAAACTTGAAATCTTATTCAATTGTCTTGATTAATAACGTGCGTTAATACGTACTCCACAGTTGTTGTGGCCCTACGTATTCAAGTAACATAAAACATAATACGTACTCCACAGTTGTTGTGGCCCCACGTATTCTACATGTCACAATTGCTGTGTCTCATGTAGTGTATGCTCCACAGTTGTTGTGGCCCCATACTTCATGCTCCACAGTTGTTGTGGCCCCATGAATACACATAACATAAAATATAATACGTACTCCACAGTTGTTGTGGCCCCACGTATTCTACATGTCACAATTGCTGTGTCTCATGTAGTGTATGCTCCACAGTTGTTGTGGCCCCATACTTCATGTAACATAAAATATAATACGTACTCCACAGTTGTTGTGGCCCCACGCATTATAAGTAACATAAATATAATACGTACTCCACGCATTATAAGTAACATAAATATAATACGTACTCCACAGTTGTTGTGGCCCCACGCATTATAAGTAACATAAAATATAATACGTACTCCACAGTTGTTGTGGCCCCACGCATTATAAGTAACATAAATATAATACGTACTCCACAGTTGTTGTGGCCCCACGCATTATAAGTAACATAAAATATAATACGTACTCCACAGTTGTTGTGGCCCCACGCATTATAAGTAACATAAAATATAATACGTACTCCACAGTTGTTGTGGCCCCACGCATTATAAGTAACATAAAATATAATACGTACTCCACAGTTGTTGTGGCCCCACGCATTATAAGTAACATAAAATATAATACGTACTCCACAGTTGTTGTGGCCCCACGTATTATACGTAACATAACATGTCTTATCTTTCTTAATGCATGAGATATTATTTAATATCATATACTTTTCTAACATGGCGTATGCTTGTAAATGGCACAATATGATTTAATCATAAACATTTAATGGCATACATGTATCTTATGGCATACTTAACATGGCATACTTATAACATACAATATTGTATGACAGAAAAGATTATGTAACAGATAATTATTCATGAGAGATTAAATCATACATAGCAGATAAACATGTAATGACATAGCATGACATGGCATATACGAGAACATACATACATAAATTATAGTTCTCTTACCCATCACACATACACAATAAACTGATAGTAAGTTAGAGGCTAACTTACCTCGATCGTCGCGTTCTATGAGAATAGAGCGCGAGACACGAGGAACTGCACAACAGCTGGAAGAGGAACACTCAAGTCCTTAAGATTTTCACTTCTGAACTCAATTGCCATATTGTAAGCACTTGCAACACCACGGCCAACTTGAGGTTTCACTATACTCGGAAGAGATAAATTGACTTCAGAAAGCCTTTGCACTAAAACAAGTTCATTAAAATTATCAATAACAACCAAACAAACAACTCATTTCTCAATCCATATACTCTTAGCCATAGTCAACCACAAGATGACACCAGTCATCCCGGACTATAATCCATATCATCACTGCTTCGGGACACTGTCATACAGTTTCCCAACATTACACCATACGCTCCACACTTCTCTGCTACGCCATTCAACCCTTCGTGACACGCCATCCGGTGTATCACGACTTAGTACAGAGTACACTCACGTGAACTCTCTTCCATTCACACTACAAAACCCATCACTGCGATACACGTCTCACGGTGCATCGCTACGCGACACGGAGTACGCGCTACGCGTACTTCCTTCGCTACAACACTCATCAACACGATGCACATCACACGATGCATCGCCATACCACACGGAGTACACTACATGCGTACTCCCTTCCTTCTACGACCCACATCACTACAGCGCATGTCGCGCGGCGCGTCGCTGCATTACACAGAATACGCTACACGCGTATTCTCTTCACACAACCCGCCGTATCACATCTACGGCATCCATCTCACGCCTATACTTCACAGCACAGTCCACAAAACTACAAAATCAAGCCTAACACTTCACAACCACACTTCGTTTCACAACTACGCAGCGAACTCCACAAACACTAACTACACAGTCTACAGCCAACCAAATCAACTATGTTAAACATAAATAACTAAAGATAGAGGGTTAAGACGAGAGAGATGTGATTGCTGTCGGGAAAGAATCCAAAACTGATAATTTTAGCGGGCTGTTACA
>QGSO01000166.1:324263-398977 GCA_011037825.1 Carya cathayensis | reverse complement strand
ATGACTTAACCAGAACTTAAGCGTGAACTGAACTTGACTTAAAATGGCATGAACTTAAGCTTAAAACATAACATGAACAAACAACATAACATAAGCATGTCGCGCGGCGCGTCGCTGCATTACACAGAATACGCTACACGCGTATTCTCTTCACACAACCCGCCGTATCACATCTACGGCATCCATCTCACGCCTATACTTCACAGCACAGTCCACAAAACTACAAAATCAAGCCTAACACTTCACAACCACACTTCGTTTCACAACTACGCAGCGAACTCCACAAACACTAACTACACAGTCTACAGCCAACCAAATCAACTATGTTAAACATAAATAACTAAAGATAGAGGGTTAAGACGAGAGAGATGTGATTGCTATCGGGAAAGAATCCAAAACTGATAATTTTAGCGGGCTGTTACAAAAAGTCTATTTGTAAGTCCCATTTTTTTATACTCCCAACAAATTATGATGAGGAAACATATTCTACATAAGAGTTTTTAAAAAACTATTATTTGATATTTTGGTTTTTTTACCGTTAATAAATGAGTCTTACCTTAACAAATGATATGTTAACTCAGTGATTTGCACGCAGCAAAACTCGCAAATATTCATTTCTACTTTTGCCCATTTGACCACTGCACTTCATAGATTTTTTTTTTTTTTTTTTTTAATTTTGAAACGACGAGATCCCATAAATTTTATTTAAAACCTTCACTTATACGGAATGAATACTGTGATTATAAGTCTGATCACTCCATAGCTCGTGCAAATATTGACAACTCTGAAAAGATAAAAGAAGAATAATTATATTTATCATTTTCACGTACGTACACTACATAAAATTTAATTAGTTTAATAAAGATAAAATAAATTAATATTAAAAATTAATAAAATAATTTTAAAATATGTAAAATGGTATGGGATGATAAGTAAGATTATTAGAATATCCATTAGCTCTTGCACATGATGCAATTGCAACGTATATATGATGTCAATAGCGTAAGAAATGGGTGGTTGACAATTTGTAGAAGTTCGTGATAATGGGGAGCTAACTTATAGACTGATTGTTTATCATTACATGACGTAGCCTTATAACTATTTCTTTATGGAGAGTATGTCCAAGTGTCTGATTGGCAAGACGTGCATGGGGGAGGCTTTTGGTGGGGATGAGTTGGAAGCTAGTTGATCGTTGACTTCCATCTCTCTCTCTCTCTTCTCGGGTTGTCATGATATGTTTTTGTACATACTTACAATGATAGGACTACGCACAGCCTACCCTATATAATCACCTTTACTCCCAACAATATTTCATAGTAAAGTGAACCAAAAAAGGAAATCATAGGAAAAGAGCGTAAACAAGTTAAAGGCAGGTTGCAAAGGCAGCATCTAGACTTTGAAAATGCTTTCAGCAACCATTTCTTCCTACCCGGATGTCCCACAAGGGATGCAGATATCCTCCATGACTGAAGACATTATTTCTTCCTCTCTTGAAGTAAACTCGGGGGCAGATTCTCATCCAAGCTCTCTCCTCTCCAATTTTTCCATTCTCAAGGAAAAGGTTTTTCAGGTGGAGTCACTGATCAGCATCCTGAACTCACTAAATCATAGCCAAACTGAATTATCAGCGTCCTTAGCAGCAGTCAGCATGGATACCATAATCCAAGAAATAATCATGACCACCTCCTCAATGACTTTCATATGCCAACAAATGGCTCTTGGTTTCACTTCTGCCGGCAGTACTAGCAACCATGAATTGCAGCAGCAGCAGCAGCAGCAACAGTGTCGACAGAATCGATTTCCTCAATCAAACTTCGGAAACAATCGTGATGGGATCGTAATCCAAGAAGGAGAGCAGGGTTTCTATTCTGGCTACATGGTTGAGTGGAATGATGAAAGCTACAACAATTCCAGTAACAAGGATGAAAACCGGAGTGTGATCTCCGGAAACAGCAAAAAGGTTGGAGACGGAGAACGTCTTTCGCTGGAATATGATGTCATCCAATTGGAAGCTGCTGATATATTGGCTAAGTACACACATTATTGCCAAGTTTGTGGAAAAGGGTTCAAGCGAGACGCTAATCTGAGAATGCACATGAGGGCTCACGGAGATGAATACAAGACCATTGCAGCTTTAGGCAACCCCATGAAGAATGGGATGGGCAACAGAAAAGGTTTGAGGGAATTGCCTAGGAAATATTCGTGCCCACAAGAAGGGTGTAGGTGGAATCAAAAGCATGCAAAGTTCCAGCCTCTGAAATCCATCGTTTGCGTAAAGAATCACTACAAAAGGAGCCATTGCCCGAAGATTTATGTTTGCAAGCGATGTAACCACAAACAGTTCTCGGTGCTGTCTGATCTACGGACACATGAGAAGCACTGCGGGGATCAGAAATGGCAATGTTCGTGCGGAACCACATTTTCTCGGAAAGACAAACTCATGGGACATGTTGCTTTGTTCTTTGGGCACACCCCGTTGAGTAGCTCTTTTATAAATCAAGCATAATTTTGGCTCCATTGCAAATAGATGATAGGAATCATCTGAGAGAATTGTCTTCCATTCACTTACTATATATCTATTTTCACTACAAGAAAATTGCTTATTTGCGACCAGTTAATTATAGCGAAATAACTATTTCCAGCTAAAATTAGTTGCAAATAGTCTTTTGGTTGTAATAAATTGATCACAAAAGTCCGATTTTCTTATAGTGAATTTAGTGCAATGATACAAAATGTTTGCATCAATTTATCTTATTTGAGGGTATAATATTATACATGAATACTTTATTCTAATCTGGCCCGTCATGCTAATTGTTATTTTATTAATTTCATCGTCACTACAACCCTTTCCCCATTTCTTTATTTTTGGGAGATAACTAAGAAAAATTGTACAATCACAGGATAGAATCTCGCCCAGTACATAAAACAATTCTCAAGCCAGACCATACTGCACCTTACGTACGAATACTAGCTGCATCCAATTGCAAATCACTTTCTTACAAACATTCCTAATTTACGAACCAACAAGCACGAGACAACCACGATCTCAGAACAAAATGAAATTCAATAGGACCGAAAATACATTTCCTCATCACACGTGAATGGAGGTGACTCTCCATTGATCCCGAAAGCGACACCTCCTCATGGAAAACCGTTGCCATGCATGAGGAGGATTGCAGTGCAACGGGCATTCATTGTTATCGATCGTGTAATCACTACATTCATCCACATATCTCCCATTTGAGCACACTAGATTAGTAATGAATGTAGCTAAACATGATGTTTATAACCTTGGTGCGCGCCAAACAAAATTTTTTCTCATGCCAACTCTCATTTGCAACACCTTGCAGATTGGTATCAGATTGTGATATGGCCCCATGTGCGCACGCTTTTATCACTGATCCGGCCAACAAACCATCCAGCATAAGCTTAATTCTTATAAGAACATACACTCGGGTTACTCAAGATGCGTGTAATCCAGAAACCCTAATAGTGATCGGACTATTAACATGCTCAACACAAGATTACTCCTTAAATCATTTTCCTCTTAGAACTCTCTTTGAATAACCATTAAAACATAAGAGTAACGTTTAAATACACATGAACGCCCGATCCAAACAAATTTAACATTCCCAATGCCGAGAGTTACTTAGCACTTAGTGTTACTCCTTTACTTTTCCTTCTTAATTGATTCTTAGATCAATACACAACATACTAAAACACCCTTTTAACATTCCAACCAAAGCTTTGGATCTACATAAACCTTAGTATTTTCATGTCCATAAATTAGAAAAGAAAAGAGAAGGGTTAGACCGGACTTCCTCACAGAGCTATATTAATTCTCTTGGGTGCTCCGCTCTAAAACCCCAAATCCTTCAATCTTGCAAGTGTGTGGTTGTGCCTGAGTGGTGTTTAGACTAGAGAGATGCGTTGGAATTTCATGGAGGTGTGTGTGAAAGGAGGAGTGAAGAGAATAGGAGAAAGTCATAAAATGACCCGTCGGTTTCCTTCCGTACTAGAGTGTGTACCTGTGAGCCATAAATGCTGGGCTCTAAATACCTTAGATACGTTGAGGTTTGGACATGATATGATTTTAAATGAAAGTTGAAAATTGAATAAAATATTATTAGAATATTATTTTTAAAATTATTATTATTATGAGATTTAAAAAAACTGAATTATTTATTATATTTTATATAAAAATTTAAAAAAGTTATAATAATAAGGTGAGATAAGTTGAAACCATCTTTATAACTGAACCTAGCCTTATTGATTTCCTCTCTCTCCCCATCATTGCTTTAATTTGCTTCAGACAACCAAGGAACAACTGAGCCATCTTGTGCATTTATGACTGATCTTCACTAAGGTGGTTCAGTTTTCCAATGAGCCATCATACACGTGTAGCTTTATGTGTATCATGGTTGGCAATTATGGGTGAATCTCGACAACCCCTTTCCAAATTTCTATTTGCTTAAAAAATCACAAGTGATTCTCCCTACGCTAATCAACCCTACCAACCAGGGATCAAAAGAAACTCTAAATAGCTTGGGCAGCATTCCTAATTAGGGGATGAGGAACAAAGATTTTGAAAGTTTCTATAAGTAAATTCTCTATTTCCATGTGTCATTTAATGTGTTACTAGTAAATCATAACCCTAGCTTAAAACAACTAGTAACCTTGGTCCATATAAAAATAGAATTGACAAAGGATCTTCCTTGAATCGAGCAGTTTAATAACTCTGGCCACTTTGGGTCTAAAGTCCACTAACTTTAAAATTAATTGAATCCAAAACTAATAAGCATGACTTCTAAGTGCTTGCTTTTACCTGGGGCATCACATCCTCCCCACGAAGAAAAGATTTCGTTTTGAAAATCGATGGCGTATATAGAAAAGAAAGGAACTATGCTTAGTAGGCTATTTACTCTAAGGACTAACGTCCACTATTTGCAGTCTAGTCCTTGGGTGAGGATGGCGGTGGTACTTCTTCCAATTCTTTCATAATTGATTTCTACAAAAGGTAGTAAATTGCATTGTTGGGGTCATAGTACATGTTTGTTCTCAGCTCGTGCAACTTATGTGCTATCGTAGCTTCCTCATCTTCCCCCGGTTGACCTTCTTCATGGAAACAAAAGAGATCAATTGAATTTACGGTAGAATTGGATGTCTCAAATATTCATTATGGGACTCGGATTTCTCTGGCACGGTTAGATTCTTCCTTATCTTGAATTCTTCATAACCGTAATCTAATGGTGTCTCTCCAAATAAGTAGATCATGCAGTGGTTGATGCTCCTCTTTCCAAGGTGATACTTTATCATATACCCAATCATCAACTTCAAACTTGAGACGTCTTCTCCTACCATCAGCGTAACCCTTTTGCCTGTCCTTAGCTATCTGCATCCTCTTCCTAATCAAGAGGACTTGTTCTCTCTCTTCTTGTAAGAATTTTGGACCAAGTATCCCCCTTTCCCCATCTTCATCACAATACGATGGAGATCTACATCCCTTCTGTATAGTGCTTCATATAGTGACATCTTGATGTAGCCTGGAAACATTTTTTTTTTGGCAAATTCTATTGAAGGTAAATGTCCTTCCCAGTCACCTTTAGTCTCCAATACACAAGCTCTAAGCATATCTTCTAATGTTTGTGAGGTCTGCTCTGTTTGTTCAATTTGTCTAGGCTGATAGGCACTACTAAACTTCAAGTTTGCGCCCATTAGATTCTGTAAACTTTTCCAGAATTGAGGCGTAAATCGAGTGTCCCTTTCCGACACAATCGATCTTGATACTCTATGTAAACGAGCTCTATCTTTAATGTATAGTTTAGACAACTTCTCCATTGAATTAGCATTTGGGATCAGCAAAAAAGTGAGTGCTTTTTGTCAACCAATCCATGATGAGCCATATGGAATTCTTCCCCATAGAGGTCCTTGGCAAACCTACTACAAAATGCATGAGTTTCCTCCCATTTCCATTTCTGAATTGGTAAAGGCTACAATTCTCCTGCTGGTCTCTGATGCTTCACTTTCACTAATTGAAAAAGGAACACTTATTCAAGTACTCAACCACATCACTTTTTATTCTATCCCACCAAAAGTTTCATTCCAAATATTTGTACGTCTTTGTACTTCCCGGATGGGTAGTATATGTTGTATGGTGTGCTTCCCTCAGGATTCTCTCCTTCATTTCTAGATCTGCCGGAATTACATTTCGATCTTTATAATACAACATCCCATCATCTTGGATTCTGAAATATGTTGGTTATTTGGACTTCTCAACCTTTTGTAAGATGTCTAATAGTTCACTATTTTTCCTTTGACGCTCCTTTATTTCCTTGTCATTCAATGGCACAATCTCCTGAATTACTATTAAAGCTACATCTGACTAAAGATTCCTCATAAATAGGCTCCTCATGTTACTTAACAGAGACTCCATCTCTATCAAACCCTCCAACTAAGCCTTGTAACTTAATGCATCTGCCACAACATTAGCTTTTCCAAGAGGATACTTTATCTCACACTAATAATCACTAATTGTCTCTATCCATCTCCTCTGCATTGGTTTGAGTTCTTTTGACTAAAAGGATACTTAAGGCTCTTATGGTCAGTGAAAATCACACACGTTTCACCATACAAGAAGTGCTCCAAATATTTAAACCAAATATTACAATAGTTAGCTTTAGATCATGAGTGAGATAATTCTATTTATGCTTATTCAACTGAAGAGAACCATAAGCAATTACTTGTCCTTCTTGCATTAATACACATCCAAGACCCATCTTCGATACATCACTGTAAACCATGTATCGTTTGTGGGGTATGGGCATTGCTAAAATTGGGGTTGTAGCTAGCCTTTTCTTCAACTCATGAAAACTCTTTCCATACTCTTCTCCCTATATGAACTTCACGTTCTTCTTGGTTAGCGTAGTGAGAGGTCTGGAGAGTTTAGATAAACCCTCTACGAATCTTCTATAGTATCTGGGTAACCCAAGAAAACTCTAAATCTTGTGTACTTTGCTGGGATCAATTGCTACACCACTACTGAAAATTACGTGTCCAAAAAACTTTAGTTCTAGATTTAGGGACTCCATGTGATCTAACGATCTCCTTTATTTATAGTCGAGTGAGTTTACATAGTACGTCCATAGTGGTGATCGGGAATAAGTGAGCACTCTTAGTCAACTGATCTATGATCACCCATATGGCGTCCTTCCCACTGGGGGTTCTAAGCAATCCAACCACAAAATCCATGGAGATATCTTCCCATTTCCATTTAAGAATAGGTAAAGGTTGCAGGTTCCCTGCCAGCCTTGATGCTCTGCCTTTATCCTTCGACACGTAGCACACCTCTTGATGAAGGGACAATATCTCACTTCATTCCTTCCCACCAAAATTCTCCCTTAAAATCTCAATACATTTTCGTTCCTCCAGGGTGTATTGGGTATGACGATAAAAGAGTTTTGGTTAGTATCCGTTCTAAAATTTTTGAATTAGCAGGAACTACCTTTCTTCCTTTAAACAGCAAGGTCCCATCCTTGGCCAAGCTTAAATGCATAGGTTCTTCAATTGTCTGGACGTATAAGCTACCACTCTACCTTCCTACATCAAGATGCAACCTAGGTCATACTTCAATGCTTCACTAAATACAACAAATGGCTTATGAGGTATGGGTAATGAACAAGTGTCATAGTCAACATTCTCTTTAGCTCCTCAAAACTCCATTCTCACTTGTCAGTCCAAGCGAATTTAACATTCTTCCTAGTTAACGATGTGAGTGAACTCGATAGTCTAGAGAATCCCTTCGCAAAACTTCGATAGGAGCTAGCCAATCCTAGGAAACTTGTCACCTCTTGCACAGAGGTAGGTCGCTGCCATACTAGTATCACCTCAATCTTACTTGGGTCAACCGTGACTCCATTTTTGCATGTCACATGACTAAGGAGCCTTACTTCATCTAGCCAAAACTTGCACTTGTTAAGTTTGACAACTAACTCATGGTCCTTGAGTGTCTCCAACACCAAGCTTAATTGGCTCTCATCCTCCTCGGCACATTCAGAATATACTAAAATGTTGTTTATGAAGACCACTACAAATAAGTCTAGAAATGGCTTAAACACTCTATTCATGATGTCCATGAAAGTAGTTGGGGCATTAGGAAGCCCAAAAGGCATCACCTTAAATTTGTAATGGCCATACCTAGTATAAAAATGTTGTCTTCAGCTTGTCTCCTTTAATCGTCAATTGGTGATATCCTGACCGAATATCAATTTTAGAACACTATTACTCCCTGTAGTTGGTCAAATAAATTATCCATCATTAGCAGAGGGCACCTATTCTTTATAGTCACCTTATTCAGTTCTCGATAGTCAATGCACATTCTAAGGGTCCCATCTTTCTTTTTCACGAATAGTGTTGACGCTGCTCCCCAAGGTGAAATGCTAGGCCTAATAAATCATTTCATCGACAACTTTTGTAGTTGACCCTTTAACTCCTTCAATTGTTGGGTCCATTGGGTAAGGTGCCCTATGTACTAGGTCTTCTCAATCGAAAACTTGAATTCTCTAGAAATGGGTAATCCTATCAGTTCTCTACAGATCTCAAGAAATTGGTAAATTCCCTTACCATCGGTATATCCTTAAATTCTTTAGGCTATCTCACCTTAAGCACTAAGTGCACTAAACAAAAATAAGCCTTAGCCCCACTCGCCTGATCCTTCTTGGCCTAAAGCGAGGTAATCACCTTCGACATCGACCTCAACTTGCTTCCACGAGATCCTATCCTTTGATCCTAGCATGCAAAATGTCACATTTTTCGATCAATGATCTATACTTCCGAAGTGCCTAAACAACCAGTCTATTCCTAGAATGGTATCAAATCCCAACATGTCGAACACTATTAGATCCACCTCTAAAGGGATTCCATCAATCTTTAAAGGACACTCTCTAACTACCTTAATGCAATACAATATTCCTCCATTAGGTAGTGCTATAGAGACTCCTTGACACATTGATTCCACTTGATGACCAATTGTCCTGATGAACAAGATATACACAAAAGAGTGGGAAGCTCCTGAGTCAAATAGTGTGCTCACGTAGAAGTGTGATATGCTAACTTGCCTTGTATGATCAACTATGACTCACTACTTATACTAAAGACCTATGAATATGGTCAGTTAACCGTAAGTTATAGTTTCATACATGTGATGATGCTTGCCTCTTAGGTCTCTAGGGCATCCTTGTTGACTTCTCTGGGAGTGAGTGCTTACACTTTAGCTTGCACAACATGTCTATGGTCTCCACATCATCCACCATGTTTTGCTCGCTGCACTGGTGGTGCCTGGGGGCAATCCTTCATATAATGTCCCATCTACCTATAGCAAAAACATAAGATCAGAGTCTTTCGACAATCCCCGCGTGGGCTCTATGGCAGTTACTGAAACTAGTATCCTTCCACTCATGCATACTCCGAAAGTTATTGTGGTCATCCTCCCATCCTTGATCCAAACTTTGGAGGAATACCCAAGCTACTTGCTTCCTTCACTAGAAAACAACCTTCTTTTTAGACCCGCAGGTACAGTCAATGACTTGTGTTACTCTCACTTGGAAATGGAGGCTACATTCACCAATTTCTAGAAGTCTTGATCTCTAGGCACTCTATTTGGTAATTGATTTGAGTCTACTGCCCATCTTGGAATCTCTCCCTCCTTATACTCTTTGTAGAGATAAGATGATGGGTAAATATCCCTAACTCCATAAACCTAGCAGTGTACTACTCTACTGTCATATTTTCCTTAACTAAACTAGCAAGGTCCTTCGACTTTTGCTGCCTTGCTATAGCCGAAAAGTATCGATCATTGAATTTTTTTCTTAAATTTCTCCCATGAGATCCTTTCTATGGCTTCTAGCTCCATGATAATTAAATGTCTCTATGTACCCGACCATAACGCTACCTCTCCTTGTAGCAAGTAACTTGCACACTATACCTTCTGACTCTAAGTGCACCCACACACTTCAAAAATCCTTTCAATGTCCATTATCCACCTTTCTGCCTTCAATGGACCCTCGTTATCGAAGAATCCCTAGTAGAAATGTGAAAAGAATCGGTCATACATACATCGCCTTTGCTATCCCTAGGGAGATTCTAACGATTAAACTTACAGATGACAAGCATATAACTCGTGTTGCTGCTATAGCACCTCCAAAATGATTTAGTGCTCTCGCTACTTCCTCATTCCTCCTATCACTCGACAGTCCTCCCTCGTGACTACTTGGGGTTTGGTCTCCTCGCAGGGCTCTCATTAGCACCATACTCAAATCCTACTACATAACCCAAACCTAGCACTTTATACTGTTATTCATTTCTAAATGCAGATCAAACCTAGGATACTTTAATTCCCAAGCTTACAACACTAAAATCAACTCCTATGTTTCTTGTAATGCCTCGAGATTCTGCTTGGTATCAAACAAACATAGAAAGCATCGGGACATGCAATACAAGATTACCTACCCCTGTTCATGACATATAAAAATGTAATGTTCCTAACATGCATCTAGTATTATGCAATATTCGCATCAAATAATTTTTTTTAGCAACATTATGCACCAAACTAATAATATCCAAAATACTTAAAACATGTTCCATGCATACTTGACAAAATAAACATTCATGATTATAGTGTGGGTCTCAAAAGACTATAATGTCAAAAGCATGGGAGACCGAGCTCTATAATTACATCACCAAAATATAACTACCGAGCTAGTTCATGGAGCAACTCACATAACTCGACTAACGATGCCATAATACAATCTAAGAATCTAACTAAGGAGGCCACAAGCTCTTCATTTCATTAGCGGTGTCTAATCAATCTCCTCCAATCTGCCAGGCTTTGCTCCCTCTCTTGGTCCTAACACATCTCCTACATTCAGGGGGGATGGTAGTTAGGACTACCATAGTGAAATTTGAATACAAATCTCAGCATGTTAACAGAGAACTTCCACACAAGTTAATAATACATGTATGGTAGTAAATGTATGAATGCATAATCAAAGACATAAATAAGCATAAAATAGCTTGATATATAACATGGCATGAACTGACATAACTTGAACTGAAACGTGAACTGAACTTGAAACTTGACATGGCATGAACTTGATTTGAATAATATGAACTTGAAACATGATATGAATGTGAACTTGAAACATGATGTAAACGTAAACTTGAAACATGACTGAACGTGAACTTGAAGATGATATGAACGTCAAATACATGAATTTGGAATCCTGTTCAATAAACTTGATTAATGAAAGTGAAATGTAGGTGCTACAAAGGTCCCCTTGAGCCATGTGTCCCTACCGATTGCTGCATCACAACACAAGTATCTGCACATACTATGGACACATGTACTATACGTATCTCGTGTTAGGTATTTGCACCAGCACAAGTATGCATATCATGAAATTGAAATGTATGGGGGCACTATTGGTGTTAATGCCCTTCTTCGCTTTGATGACCAGTTAATTAAGCCCCATTCAAAACCCGTTGACTTTATTTTGTCAACCAGAGGATTTCACACTATTTTAGACATTCCAGCATGAACAAATGAGTTGTTCCACTAAGATATTACCTCATCCTAACACTCAAGATCTTCAAACCAAAATATCACGTAGTTTAAAAATGTGTCATAAAGTAGATCCAAGTATTAAACTTAAAATCACATGATTAAAAATAAAACAAAACAAAGATCTAGCCAAAAAATAAAACTTTTGACCTAACCAAGTATTATCTCACATAAAAATTTATATCTTTGAAAATAACTCCAAAATCTTCAAACTAACATCGTAACATGTAGGTAAGAGGCTTAGAAGCATGAAATAAATATATCAAAGCCATTGGAGTAATATTAAATCATAAAAGATCCAAACTTACTTAAGACAAAAACTAAGAAAATCTTTCATCAAAAGCTTTAATCATGCAACAAATACTCAGCAAACATTCATAGAAACGTGTTGAAAAAACTCCATAAAAATTCCACACCAATATCTATCCATTAGCTTGGTTAAAAACTCCAAAATATAACACACACTTTAGTTTATCACCCAGATTAACCTTTCTACAGTTAAAATAACTTTTGACCAATCAAAGACCATGAAATGAAACAAAAAAGATACCCACAAAAACTACACTAAATGATGAATAACTTTCATGAAGGAATTATTGTGAGAAAATACATACAAGGGGTCGAAAAAGTCACGCAAATATTCTTAGAAAACTTCAGAGAGAGCTCCTAACTGTTTCTCTCTAAGAACAAGAATGAGAAGTGGTAAAGTGAATGAAATGGTGCCTTGCACATCTCTTAGACTTTAGATGATTGTAGATGATTGTCGATGCTAAGAAAATTTGAATTGTTGTGAACTTGGCTACAGGACAAAAGGTTTCTTGATAATCAAATCCTTCTTTTTTTTGTGTAACCTTTAACCACTAATCTGGCTTTATTCCTTTCTATGGTCCCATTAGATCTTAACTTGACCTTATACACTATTTGCAGCCAATAGTGGATCAAGGGGGAGAGTGGTGACAGTCCAAGTTCCATTGTTTTCCAAAGCTTTTAATTTAAAGTTCATTGCCTCTTGCCAATGTGGGGATTTCATAACTTCTTGGTAAGTCTTTAGTTCATGTATTAGAGAAAGAGAAAGGGCATAGGATTTGTGAGTGGGTGACAATTTTGTGTATGTTAAGTGTTGATGGTGGGGGTGAATAGTTGAGGTAACAACAGATTGTGAAATGTTAGTGGCAGTGGCAAGTTAACAATGATAGTCTTATAAGTAGGTGGGTTGATGTCTAACTCGTTCTGACCTTCTAGGGGTAATGACATGGGCATAATCATTAGCAGAAGGTGGTGAATGGAGGGTTTGAGATGACGGTGTATGAAGTTGAGCAGCTAGGGATTGTTCAAGTGATGGGAAATTGTTGTTAAGCAATTTAGGTGATGAGGGATCAAGATGAGTGTGTGAGTGCGGAACAGTTTCAAGATAGGAAAGTGTGGAGTCTGATAGTGGTGAATGAAGGACTAAACCAAGTGGAGGTGTAGTATGGATGGTGTTAGAGCCAGAATCTTGAAAAGGGAAGCTGGATTCATAGAAAATAACATCCCTAGAAGGATTGCTTTTCTAAGTCATAGAGTTTATATCTCTTAACACCATCTAGGTAGCCAAGGAAGTGCACTTCTTGGCCCTATGACTTAGTTTGGTTCTATTGTGTTTGAGGGTAGATGCAAAACAAAGGAATCTAAATACCTTTAGATGTGTGTATGACGAGATGGTTGAGAAAAGAACTTCATATAGGGGGTTTATTGTTCAAAGTAGGTGTTGGTATTCTATTAATGAAGTGAGTGGCTGTCATGACAGCATCTCCCCAGAATTGGAAAGGAAGGGAAGCTTGAAAGATGGGGGCCCTAGCCACACAGTGTGATGCTTTCTCTCAGCCACCCCCATTCTATTGAGGGGTATAAATGATTGAGCTGAATTATTGCATATTTTAATGCTTTTTGAACCAATATATCTTAATTCTTTCATTACTTTATCATCGGTTTTATATGAAAAAATGAATGAATCTAAGTTGTGATTTAAATTGATTAAAAACATGAATTTCTGCCTAATTTTACCAACTGTTGATTACTGTGGATTTTGGTCTACATCGCTCGAGCGGAGTGACCTGGAAAACACTGTTTTGATTAGAGGAACATTTAGAATTTATTTTTCCATTGATTTTCACTCAGATTCAAAAAGGAGGAATTTCATGGGGTTTGAGAGCAATTTGGAAGAAAAGAAAAAGAAAAAGAAATCACAAAAGGAAATCACAAGAAGTCCAAGTCTGAAATTCGTTAGGAGACAGTTTGGACATACTTTATTCTTTTGACTATAAATTTTTACACACATATCAGATTGATGTAATTCTTTATGCCTTAGAACGCTATCTTAAAGGGCTATAAATTTGTCTCTAATAAGGATTTCCAAATTCGGACTCCTAAAGCGTGTACGTGGCTGCCAAGATGAGTTCTAAAATTTAGGTAATTTTTTTATGCGGAAATTAAGAGGACATTAGGGTTTCTTTCTTACCCCATATAAACATATCATTAGCACGAAATAGAAAAAAAAGAGGCATAAGAGACAAATCTGAAGAGAGGAGGATTCACACAAGCGATCATTCACGCAGCAACACGAATTCTTCGGAAGCATTCACTCACACTGCAGCAGATTGAAGAGCTCCTTGAGGGGTCCAATTGCTAATGCAGCCCAGCTTCCTCCACCGCTTCAAGTTTTCATCTCCATTCAATTGGCTTGATCTTTTCATTCCCTACTTGATATTTCATTTCAGTTTTAAGTTTCTGGATTATTTTTGGAGATTTTTGATTTAGAAGTTTGAGTAATTTATTTGTTATTCATTTAGTTCATGTTATTTATTTTTATCGTTTCGTTAAGCTTTCATTTTAATAGTGATTACAATTGCTATGGTTTAATTTTGAGAATTTGTGATTTGAATACAATTATGAACCCTAGAACATTGATTTTAGGGCTTTTCAATTCTCAGTGCATGTTTTGTCAATTACTTTCTAATCTAGTTTAATTCTTAACTTAGTTTTATTAATTTTTGAGTTTAATCTATTAGTCTTTTACATTTCAATCCGACAATTAAAATCTAAAAATATGAATCTAGTCCATGGCTAGTACCCTTTTCCATTCATTGCACATACCATCATATTTATTTTCTCTTTGTGAAGTTTTTCACCATTTTCAACGAGTTGAGTTTAAGTAAGCTTTCCCTGAGGAGACGATCTAGGAATTTATTCCTAATTATTACGCGACATCCTCCTGCACTTGGGATAGTCTTTGTGCTACTCATTTTTGAGTGAGTCAAGTTTTTGGCGCCGTTACCAGGGAAAGTAATTGAACTTGAATTTAAACTCGTTAATTTGTTTTATGCTTTTTAAACTGATGTTTCATGTCATGGGTGAGAGACAGTTCAAATAGGTTGCTTAGAGTCACATCGAGTGTTGAGAGTAGTATACACAGCTTGGAGATAGATAGTTCTTTTGTCTTTTCTATGAGTGAGTCAGGTGAGGAAATTGAAATTGAACCAGAAAACATGGCTGCACCTGCACCACGCACTCTTAAGAATTATTTGCAACCCACTCGCACCACTACACCTTCATGCATTGTTTTACCAGAAAATGCACCTAATTTCTCTATTAAGCATGGCATGATGTCAGTGATACCTCAGTTCCACAGGATGGATTCTGAGAGTCCTTACCAGCACTTGACAGATTTTGAGTTGGGTTGCACTACTTTTATTACTAGGGCTATTACTGATGAATTTATTAGACTTTGTTTATTTCCTTTCTCTTTAAAGGATAAAGCGAAGATTTGGTTTAATTATTTGAGGCCTAATTCTATTTCTAGTTGGTCTGATATGCAGTGTGAATTCTTAAAAATTTTTACAAGAGCAAATCAGCCAGTTCAATCAGAGACCTGATGAGACCTGTCAGGCCAGTTGGGAAAAATTTAAAGATTTGGTGAACATCTGTCGACATCATGGTTTTGAATCTTGGAGGCTGGTGAGCTATTTTTACACTAGTCTCACTCCAGAATGCAAGCAGTTTGTTCAGAAAATGTGCAATGGGGAGTTCTTTAGCAAGGAACCTGATGCAGCTCTAGCATTTTTTGACTATCTTGCTGAGAGCGCACAACAGTGGAACACTAGTACTGATCGAGTGCCGTTAGCAGCACAGCCATTGAGGGCTATTTCTGGAGGGGGTAGATATGAGCTTAAGGAAGACACTGATGTTCAAGCCCGAATAGATGCATTGACTAGAAGACTGGAAGTCATGGAAATGGAAAAAGTGAAGGCTGTGAAAGTAGTAGAGGCATGTTCTTTATGTGCTGATTCGAACCATAAGACTCAAGACTGCCCGATTATGCCAGTATTTCAAGAAAGTGGGTCTGAGCAGATGCAATCAGCTAAATGGGTTAATAGAGCACATAATCAGCCTTTTTCCAACACATATAATCCGAGGTGGAGGAATCACCCAAATTTCTCATGGAGAAATGATCAGCTTGGTCGGTCTCCACCACCTGCGTAGCAGCCATATCATCAGGGTGCTCCTCAACACCAGTATCCGCCATATCAGAGTTCTTAGAGCTATCCTTTTGTAGCTCCTCCTGGATTTCAGCCTCATGTAGCTGCACAGAGTTCTCAGCCTTCATCATCTGCAAAGAAGTCTCTAGATGACAGTATGGCACAGATGGTCAATACATTTCAGCAATTCATGCAGATTCAGGCCACCACAAATAATCAAAACACTCAGGCCATAAATGAGTTGCGAGGCACTATTAATAAGATGAGCACGACCTTGAGCACCCTAGAGAAAGGGAAATTTCCAGCACAGTCTCAGCCTAATCCTCAAGTATATAGGCAACAACAACAGCAAGTGCATAATGTCTCAGGAGATGTTATTGAGACAGCGAAGGCAGTTCTTACTTTGAGAAGTGGGAAGGAAGTTCCCCAACCAGAGATGCCTATGGACACACAGGTAATTGCTCCTACACCTGAAGATGTAACAAAGACTGATGAAGTTGAGAAAGAACTAGAGATAGTGAGACCAAAGCTGAAGAAACCTGTGAGTGTAGATGCTGAGACTAGTAAGGGATACCAACCTGTGGTTCCCTATCCTCAGAGATTGGCAGCTGGCCAAAAGAACAAATACCACACGGAGATTCAAGAGATTTTCAAGCAAGTAAAGATCAACATTCCACTCTTGGATGCCATACAACAAGTGCCTTCATATGCAAAATGTTTGAAGGACTTGTGCACAATGAAGAGGAAGCTGAATGTAAAGAAGCAAGCTTTCCTGACGGAGCAAGTTAGTGCATTGATATTGAGCAAGACTCCTCAGAAGATTGGAGATCCCGGTTCTCCCAACATTTCTATTATGATCAGTGAATCACACATTGGGAGAGCTTTACTTGATTTGGGGAGTAGTGTGAACTTGCTACCGTTCTCAGTATATGAGCAGTTAGGATTGGGTGAGCTGAAAAAGACCTCCATCATGCTATAGTTGGCTGATAGATCAGTTAAGGTACCGAGGGGTATTGTAGAGGACGTGTTGGTCCAGGTGGATAAATTCTACTACCCAGTGGATTTTGTGGTTCTTGATATGCAGCAGCCAGCCTCCACTATTTACCAAGCTCCTGTCATCCTTGGAAGACCATTTCTAGCTACATCAAATGCTTTGATTAATTGCAGAAGTGGAGTTTTGAAACTTACTTTTGGGAACATGGCACTTGAGTTGAACGTTTTCAATGCTTGCAAGATGCCAACACATTTTGATGACACAAGTGATTTGAATGCTGTGGAGAGTTTGACACCAACAGAGTTTATTTGCTCAAATTCTCCTTTCTCTGATTATGATTCTATTTTTTAGACACCTGAATTTTTACTTGATGAGAAAATTGATCATATCAATGAAGATGACTTTGATTTTTTTGATTGTTTTGCAGATTCTTCTTTACCACTTGAAGTACAATTTGCGGGAGCAAGATGGAAACCCCAGTTTGAAGCTCTACCACCACCAGACATGCTTAAATCTTCAGAAGAAGAAGTTCCCCAGTTGGAACTGAAACCACTTTCTTAAGATTTAAAGTATATGTTTCTTGGTCCTGAAGAAGGCACTTTTCCGGTGGTGATTTCCTCAAAGTTAAATTAGAAGGATGAAGCCCAGTTGATTGAAGTCTTAAAAAAGCATCGAGGCGCAATTGGTTGGACAATAGCCGACATCAAAGGTATTGATGCTGCTATTTGTACCCACAGAATCCATCTTGAAGATGATGCTAGATTGGTTCGTGATGCTCAACGTAGGCTCAATCCTACCATGAAGGAAGTTGTGAAAGAGGAAGTGCTTAAGCTACTCGCAGTGGGTATCATTTACCACATCTCAGACAGTAAGTGGGTAAGTCCAACTCAAGTGGTACAAAAAAAATCTGGCTTAACTGTTATAAAAAAATGATAAAAACGAATTGATTCCAACTAGAATGGTTACTGGCTGGAGAATGTGCATTGATTATAGAAAACTTAATTCAGCCAGTAGAAAGGATCATTTTTCTTTACCATTCTTGGATCAAATTTTAGAAAGAGTAGCTGGTAATGCATATTATTGCTTTTTGGATGGATATTCTGGTTATTATTAAATTGCTGTAGCGCCTGAGGACCAGGGGAAAACCACTTTCACCTATCCTTTTGGCACTTTTGCTTTTACTAGAATGCTTTTTGGTTTGTAATGCTCCAGCTACTTTTTAGAGATGCATGCTGAGTATTTTTTTTGACATGATTGATGATATTTGTGAAATATTCATGGATGACTTCTCTGTTTTTGGAAAATCTTTTGATAGTTGTTTGCATAATTTGGCACGTATTCTCCAGCGATGTGAGGAAAAAAATCTTTTACTTAATTGGGAGAAATGCCAATTTATGGTTACTCAGGGCATTGTTTTGGGACATATTGTTTCTTCTGAGGGTATAAAGGTCGACAAGGCAAAAATTGAATTAATATGTAAACTTCCTATCCCTACGACGGTTAGGGATATTAGTTCTTTTCTTGGTCATGCTGGCTTTTATAGGCGGTTTATTCAAGGGTTTAGTTCTATTGCAAAACCTTTGTGCACTCTTTTACAAAATGATATTGAATTTGTTTGGACTGATGAGTGCCAACAAGTTTTTGATACCCTTAAAAAATCGCTTACCACTGCTCCTATTGTGCAACCCCCGCAGTGGGACCTTCCCTTTGAGATCATGACAGATGCTAGTGATTATGCCTTAGGAGCTGTTTTGGGGCAGCGTGTGGACAATAGACCTTTTGTGATTTATTATGCTAGTAGAACCTTGAATGATGCCCAGAAAAATTATACCACTACTGAAAAAGAATTGCTTGCAGTAGTTTTTGCACTTGATAAATTTCAGACTTATATTCTTGGTTCTCCCATTACTATTTTCACTGACCACTCTGCTCTTAAGTATTTGTTGGCTAAGAAAGATGCAAAACCACGCTTGATTCGCTGAATTTTATTACTTCAAGAGTTCAACATCAACATTAAGGACAAGACAGGAGTTGAAAACGTGGTAGCTGACCACCTATCTAGATTGCCATCATCCTCCTCTTCAAATGTTAGCCTTCCTCTTGATGATAGTTTCCTGGATGAGCAGCTGTTTGTGGTTGATAGAGCTCCATGGTATGCTGACATAGTCAATTATCTGGTGACTAAGCGAACGCCTTCTGAATGGTCCACCCAAGATAAGCGTTGGTTTCTATCTGAGGTACGACACTTTTATTTTGATGATCCATATATTTTTAAATATTGTTCGGACCAATTGATTCGAAGATGCATCCCTGATGATGAGTTTTCTTCGGTGTTGAGATTTTGTCATATGGGTGCATGTGGTGGTCATTTTTCAGCAAAGAAAACAGTTGCAAAAATTTTGCAAAGCGGTTTTTACTGGCCTTCCATATTTAAAGATGCTTATAATTTTTGTAAGGCTTGTGAGCCTTGTCAAAAATTGGGATCCATTAGCAAAAGAGACATGATGCCTCTTTCCCTTATTCTTACTTTAGAAATTTTTTATTGTTGGGGAATAAACTTCATGGGACCTTTTCCGGTTTCTTTTGTAAACACATATGTGACGCCCCCAAATTCCGCTTGGGATTGAACGGACATTTGAAGCGTCGAGACATGCAACACAAGGTTACCTGCCCCCGTTCATGACATATAAGATGCAATGTTCCTAACATGCATCTAGCATTATGCAATATTCGCAGCGGATAATCTTTTTCTTTAGCAATACTATGCACCAAACTAAATATATCCCAAATACTTGAAATATAATTCATACATAAAGGCATACTAAAAAGCCGTGATCATCACACTAGTCCAAAATGGTTGTGATCAAAAGAATACTTGAGATACAACTCCAAAAGTACAAGTATTAACCTAAGTTAAATACTATACCATCATCAACATCGCACCGTGGCCTAGTCGACCGTATTCAGTTGGTCAGATTCCAATTCTCCTTTGGGTCCTGTAACAAGATCTACCATTCGGGGGGAATGGTAGTTGGGACTACCACAGTGAGATTTGATTACAAATCTCAGTAAGTTAACATAAAACTTATACACAGGTTAAAAATGCATGCATGGCAGTAAAAGCATAAATGCATAATTATAGTCATACATAAACATAGTATAACTTGACATATAGCATGACTTAACCAGAACTTAAGCGTGAACTGAACTTGACTTAACATGGCATGAACTTAAGCTTAAAACATAACATGAACAATCAACATAACATGAACGTGAAACATAACATGGACATGAACATAACATAACATGAACGTGAGCTTGAACGTATCATAAACGTGAACATAACATGATGTGAACATGAACTTGGAACATAACATGAACATGAACATAACATGTACGTGAGCATAACATAACATGAACTTGATCTGAAACTTGACTTAACATAAACTTGGAATCTTATTTAATTGTCTTGATTAATAACGTGCATTAATACGTACTCCACAGTTGTTGTGGCCCCACGTATTCAAGTAACATAAAACATAATACGTACTCCACAGTTGTTGTGGCCCCACGTATTCTACATGTCACAATTGCTGTGTCTCATGTAGTGTATGCTCCACAGTTGTTGTGGCCCCATACTTCATGCTCCACAGTTGTTGTGGCCCCATGAATTCACATAACATAAAATATAATACGTACTCCACAGTTGTTGTGGCCCCACGTATTCTACATGTCACAATTGCTGTGTCTCATGTAGTGTATGCTCCACAGTTGTTGTGGCCCCATACTTCATGTAACATAAAATATAATACGTACTCCACAGTTGTTGTGGCCCCACGCATTATAAGTAACATAAATATAATACGTACTCCACAGTTGTTGTGGCCCCACGCATTATAAGTAACATAACATAAATATAATACGTACTCCACAGTTGTTGTGGCCCCACGCATTATAAGTAACATAAATATAATACGTACTCCACAGTTGTTGTGGCCCCACGCATTATAAGTAACATAACATAAGATATAATACGTACTCCACAGTTGTTGTGGCCCCACGCATTATAAATAACATAACATAAATATAATACGTACTCCACAGTTGTTGTGGCCCCACGCATTATAAGTAACATAACATAAATATAATACGTACTCCACAGTTGTTGTGGCCCCACGCATTATAAGTAACATAAATATAATACGTACTCCACAGTTGTTGTGGCCCCACGCATTATAAGTAACATAACATAAGATATAATACGTACTCCACAGTTGTTGTGGCCCCACGCATTATAAATAACATAACATAAATATAATACGTACTCCACAGTTGTTGTGGCCCCACGCATTATAAGTAACATAACATAAATATAATACGTACTCCACAGTTGTTGTGGCCCCACGCATTATAAGTAACATAAATATAATACGTACTCCACAGTTGTTGTGGCCCCACGCATTATAAGTAACATAACATAAGATATAATACGTACTCCACAGTTGTTGTGGCCCCACGCATTATAAATAACATAACATAAATATAATACGTACTCCACAGTTGTTGTGGCCCCACGCATTATAAGTAACATAACATAAATATAATACGTACTCCACAGTTGTTGTGGCCCCACGCATTATAAGTAACATAAATATAATACGTACTCCACAGTTGTTGTGGCCCCACGCATTATAAGTAACATAACATAAAATATAATACGTACTCCACAGTTGTTGTGGCCCCACGCATTATAAATAACATAACATAAATATAATACGTACTCCACAGTTGTTGTGGCCCCACGCATTATAAGTAACATAAATATAATACGTACTCCACAGTTGTTGTGGCCCCACGCATTATAAGTAACATAAAATATAATACGTACTCCACAGTTGTTGTGGCCCCACGCATTATAAATAACATAAAATATAATACGTACTCCACAGTTGTTGTGGCCCCACGCATTATAAATAACATAAATATAATACGTACTCCACAGTTGTTGTGGCCCCACGCATTATTATAACATAACATGTCTTATCTTTCTTAATGCATGTGATATTATTTAATATCATATACTTTTCTAACATGGCGTATACTTGTAAATGGCATAATATGATTTAATCATAAACATTTCATGGCATACATGTATCATATGGCATACTTAACATGGCATACTTATAACATACATCATTGTATGACAGAAAAGATTATATAACAGATAATTATTCATGAGAGATTAAATCATACGTAACAGATAAACATGTAATGACATAGCATGACATGGCATATACGATAACATACATACATAAATTGTAGTTCTCTTACCCATCACACATACACAATAAACTGATAGTAAGTTAGAGGCTAACTTACCTCGATCGTCGCGTTCTATGAGAATAGAGCGCGAGACACGAGGAACTGCACAACAGCTGGAAGAGGAACACTCAAGTCCTTAAGATTTTCACTTCTGAACTCAATTGCCATATTGTAAGCACTTGCAACACCACGGCCAACTTGAGGTTTCACTATACTCGGAAGAGATAAATTGACTTCAGAAAGCCTTTGCACTAAAACAAGTTCATTAAAATTATCAATAACAACCAAACAAACAACTCATTTCTCAATCCATATACTCTTAGCCATAGTCAACCACAAGATGACACCAGTCATCCCGGACTATAATCCATATCATCACTGCTTCGGGACACTGTCATACAGTTTCCCAACATTACACCATACGCTCCACACTTCTCTGCTACGCCATTCAACCCTTCGTGACACGCCATCCGGTGTATCACGACTTAGTACAGAGTACACTCACGTGAACTCTCTTCCATTCACACTACAAAACCCATCACTGCGATACACGTCTCACGGTGCATCGCTACGCGACACGGAGTACGCGCTACGCGTACTTCCTTCGCTACAACACTCATCAACACGATGCACATCACACGATGCATCGCCATACCACACGGAGTACACTACATGCGTACTCCCTTCCTTCTACGACCCACATCACTACAGCGCATGTCGCGCGGCGCGTCGCTGCATTACACAGAATACGCTACACGCGTATTCTCTTCACACAACCCGCCGTATCACATCTACGGCATCCATCTCACGCCTATACTTCACAGCACAGTCCACAAAACTACAAAATCAAGCCTAACACTTCACAACCACACTTCGTTTCACAACTACGCAGCGAACTCCACAAACACTAACTACACAGTCTACAGCCAACCAAATCAACTATGTTAAACATAAATAACTAAAGATAGAGGGTTAAGACGAGAGAGATGTGATTGCTGTCGGGAAAGAATCCAAAACTGATAATTTTAGCGGGCTGTTACAACATATATTCTATTAGCTGTGGATTATGTTTCAAAATGGGTGGAGGCCGTCGCTTGCAAAAAAAATGATCATCGTGTTGTCCTGAAATTTTTGCAATCTCTATTTACTCGTTTTGGCATGCCAAAAGTTATCATAAGTGATGGGGGTTCTCATTTTTGCAACAAACCATTTTCTACACTCATGAAGAAATATGGCATCACACACAGAATTTCTACCTCTTATCACCCTCAAACAAATGGGCAAGCTGAATTGGCAAACAGAGAGATAAAAATCATTTTAGAGAAAACTATCAAGCTTAATAGGAAAGATTGGTCAGTTAAGTTTCTTGATGCTCTGTGGGCTTATAGGACAGCTTTTAAAACAAATCTAGGGATGTCTCCTTATTGATTAGTTTATGGTAAAGCTTGTCATTTACCTGTTGATATTCAGCATCGAGTTCTTTGGGCCATAAAACATGTTAACATGTCACTTGATGAAGCTTCAGGGTTGAGAAAATTGCAGATCAATGAATTGGATGAAGCTCATCGGAATGCTTATGACAACGCTCAGTTGGCTAAGGAACGCATGAAAATTCTACATGATCAGAAAATTCATCCACAGCATTTCACACTTGGCCAAGAAGTTCTCATTTACAACTCTCGCTTGCATATTTTTCCTGGTAAGTTAAAATCCCGATAGAGTGGGCCGTACATTGTAAAGACCGTTCATCCTCATGGTGAGGTAGACATTGTCAATCCGAAGAATGGTAATAGCTTCACTGTCAACAGATCATATCTGAAGGTCTTTGATCCACATGAAGAGATCATGCTTGTGCAAGACCCCAGGGAAGTGTTTTGATTTGCTTTTCCTTCTTTACAGTTTTCTTTACTTGCATTTTTTTTATTTGTTATTCTGCTTTGATTTTATATTTCATGTTGATTGTTTGTTTTGCTTGCTTAGTTCTGTGCACCTTGTTTTCTTTCGTTCGATTCATTGAGGACTATGTCTCTCACTAGTTGGGGGGTAGCATGTGTGCACAGTTTCATTTAAAAAAAACAAAACAAAATTAAAAAAAAAAAAAGATAACATGATGTCCATTGATACATTTATGATTGAGCATCTTGGTGAAATTTGAACATCTTGGTGGAGTAGTTGAGCGGGATCATTTGCGAAGATTTATTTTCAAACTTAAACATAGAGCATGATTTTTGATGTATCATATTTTGTTGATGTGTGGCTTGAAACACCGGAATGTTATACCTATTGAGATGAAACTTGATAAGATTTTTGTAGAACAAAAGGCAAAGTTTGAAGGACATTTTGCACATGCTAATGCTTATGGTGTTCCTTATTTACCATTCATTGATTTAACACAGGAGAAGTAGACTGCAGGACTACCGAGCTATGCCTAAATAAAAATAAATAAAAAAGAAAAAAAAAAGAAAAGAAAAGAAAAAGGATTTGAAAAGATTAGAAAAAAAAATGAAAAAAAGGAATAAAGGCGACTTAGTGAACTTTCCTAAGTAAAAAAGGGCTAGAAATAGTTACCTAAGACTTTGGAGGTTGAGTGTCCAACCTTTAAAAACAGAGCTGGCGTGAAAACTGCTAGTCCCTTAGGCTTTGAGGTAGTTAGAATCAGCAATGATTAATCTTAAGGTTGAAAAATCCTATGACAAATCATGGCTGGTAATGAGGAACACACAACCAGTTTAGCTCCACACACACATTTGAGTTCTGAGACATTTGTCTTAATTCTATGTGAAAGATTGTTGAGATAGTCTTGGTGGGTATAACCCTTGGGGGTTGAGTAGTAACGTGTCACTTTTGTGAGAATTCAGAATTTTGATTGATTGTTTCTGTTTGAATTTTGATCTTTATGCAATGTTCATCTTAACTAATTTTCACTATTTTGCTCAAGGATTAGCAAAATGCTAGTTGGGGGGTGTGATTGAGCTGAGTTATTGCATATTTTAATACTTTTGGAACCAATATATCTTAATTCTTTCATTACTTTATCATCGGTTTTATATGGAAAACTGAATGAATCTGAGTTGTGATTTACATTGATTAAAAGCATGAATTTTTGCCTGATTTTACCAACTGTTGATAACTGTGGATTTTGGTCCACATCGCTCAAGCGGAGTGGCCTGGAAAACACTGTTTTGATTAGAGGAACATTTAGAATTTATTTTTCTATTGATTTTCACTCAGATTCAAAAAGGAGGACTTTCATGGGGTTGAGAGCAATTTGGAAGAAAAGAAAAGGAAAAAGAAATCACAAGAAGTCCAAGTCCGAAATTCGCTAGGAGACAGTCTGGACATACTTTAGTCTTTTGACTGTAAATTTTTACTCCCATATCTGATTGATGTAATTATTGATGCGTTAGAAAGCTATCTTAAAGGGATATAAATTTGTATCTAATAAGGATTTCCAAATTCCTAAAGTGTGTATGTGGCTGCATGCCAAGATGAATCCTAAAATTTAGGCAATTTTTTTATGCAGAAATTAAGAGGACATTAGGGTTTCTTTCCTACCCTATATAAGCATATCATTAGGAAAAATAGAGAGAAAAAAAAGAGGCACAAGAGGCAGATCTGAAGAGAGGAGGATTCATACAAGCGATCATTCACGCAGCAACACGAATTCTTCGGAAGCATTCACTCACACTGCAGCAGATTGAAGAGCTCCTTGAGGGGTCCAATTGCTACTGTAGCCTAGCCTCCTCCACCGCTTCAACTTTTCATCTCCATTCAATTGGCTTGATCTTTTCATTCCCTACTTGTTATTTCATTTTAGTTTTAAGTTTATGGATTATTTTGGAGATTTTTGATTTAGAAGTTTGAGTAATTTATTTGTTATTCATTTAGTTCATGTTATTTATTTTTCTCGTTTCATTAAGCTTTCATTTTAATAGTGATTACAATTGCTATGGTTTAATTTTGAGAATTTGTGATTTGAATACAATGATGAACTCTAGAACATTGATTTTGGGGCTTTTCAATTTTCAGTGCATGTTTTGTCAATTACTTTCTAATCTAGTTTAATTCTTAACTTAGTTTTATTAATTTCTGAGTTTAATCTATTAGTCTTTTACATTTCAATCCGACAATCAAAATCGAAAAATATGAATCTAGTCCATGGCTAGTACCCTTTTCCATCCATTGCACATACCATCATATTTATTTTCTCTTTGTGAAGTTTTTCACCATTTTCAACAAGTTGAGTTTAAGTAAGCTTTCCCTGAGGAGACGATCTAGGAATTTATTCCTAATTATTACGCGACATCCTCCTACACTTGGGATAGTCTTTGTGCTACTCATTTTTGAGTGAGTCAATAAACACATACCTTTTGATGCAAAATTCCATTAGAATTGTAGAAAATGGGCATGTCAAATTCCAGTCCATTGTTAAATCTAATTTGCTTTATTTTAGAACTGAATTGAGTGTTAATCATGTAAACAAAGTTCTGTAAAAGGGTCCTAGTTTTAGATTTTAATTTCTTTAAATAAACCCAAGTGACCTGAGAGTGGTCATCAACTATAGTCAAAAAATAATGATGACGCTGAATTGAAGCTCGTAAGTATAGGCCCCAAATGTCACAATGGACCAATTCAAAAGGAGCTAACGTGCAAGAGGTACTTAGAATGAAATATTTTCTTTTCTTTTCTGCATTGCATATCTTTGTCACTTTTTACATTAGAAACACAAGATTGAATTACATTCATTCTCTGTTGAGAAGTGTGTCTTAATCTAAAGTGCCAAATATCAAATCCTTGCTGGCTATTTGCTTGGGAGACATGACTAGAAACTGGTTGGTTAATAGTGTGACTGGAAGGGAGTGAACTACGGACTATATTGCAGCTAGGTGGACTAGAAATGAGGAAGTAAAGGCCATTGTATATACTAGCAAGTCCAATTGAAGAGAGGGCCTGTATGAAGCAAAGTTTGCTTAGAAAAATAAAGCAAAGAGAGGTACTATGAGTGAGCTTGTTAATAGAGATTAAGTTGAAGGTGAAAGAGGGTACACAGAGTATGTTATTGAGAGTTAAGAAATCTGATAGCTTCATTGTCCCAATCTCAGTTACCTTGACTTGAGTTTTGTTGGGTAATTGAACAAAATATTGGGCCTCACAAGAGATTGAAGTGGGAAGTAAGGTAGAATAGACCATATGGTCTGTGGCTCTAGTATCAAGTATTGAAGGTGCAGTTGTGAGTTAGTTGAGTGTTGATGTAAAAGAGAGGTAAAATGTTCATTTGCAAAAACAATGGAAGAATCTGGTAAGGTACAAGCAACAGATGGGTTTCATTTTGTACCTGCCATGTTGGAGGCTAGGAGTGAGGGGCACTAGTTGTGGTATCTGCAGGCTTGTCTTGGTTAGGTGATGGAGGGTTACCAACATTGAGCTGGGATGCCTTAGCATTGACAAGTGCAAGGAGCTATTGAATTAGCACTTCAGTAATGGGCAAATGTGACCCTTCCTTTTCATGATTTTGTGATGTAACTTGGTTTTCAAAGTGCCCAGCTGAAGGCATTCCAGATGAGAATCCTCCTTTTGATTTAGTAAATTTGAAGTTAGGAGAAAAACCAATCAATCAATAGAACTTGTCTTTAGTGTATTCACTCTTACCACAGTGGTAATTGGTTATCTCAGCCTTATCCCTCTTCTTGACCTGAGATTGGAATGCTGCCAAGGCTGAGGTTTCATGGTTAGGCATCACGAGGGCACGATTCTCCCTCGGGCTTTCTTCCTGCAAAACCAATGAGAATATCCTAACCAAAGATGGCATAGGAGTCATCAAAATAATTTGTCCTCTGATGCTATAAAAGCTATCATTTAGTCCCATTAGAAATTTAAAAACACAACTTTTTGTTGAGCTTCAGCAAGAGACTTTACAATATTACAAGTGCATAGCTCACAAGAACAATGAGGAAGGGGTCATAGTTGTGTAGTTCTTCCCAAACAACATTGAGTTGAGTAAAGTAATCACTTACAGATTGAGAACCCTGTGTGACGGAAGCAAGCTATTGTTGAAGTTGATAGATCCTTACATTGTGTAGTTGTGCAAATCATTCTTTGAGTTTGTCCCATACTGTTTTGGCAGAGCTAATGTATAGAACATTAGCTATGATCTCCTTAGAAATGGAGTTCAAAATCCATGAGAGGATGAGGTTGTAACACCTTCACCAGGGTATGTAGATAGGGTCTGTGAGGCTAGGTGCTTCGATGGTTCCATCAAGGAACCTAGGTTTGTTCTTGATGAAGATGGCTAGTGTAAAGGAACAATGCCATGAAAGATAATTAGGTCTTATCAAGTGAGGAGTGACCACCACAGTGTTAGCATTATCATTGTGGTGCAAGAAGAAATGGGCTGTTGGGATTTTCAGATAGAGAGGAGTTGTGAGAGGTGTTAACAGAAGATCCTTCATTTGCCATTCTGATGGCAATATGGGGAGGTGCAACAACAAGAAGATTGAATTAATAGGAATAGAAAAATCAGTAGTAGAAATCACAAGTGACCTCACTCTAATACCATGTTGAAGAAATGAAAATAGTTTGCTGAATTGAGAGGAATGCTCTAGACCAGACAACAATGGTGAAGGGAAGAAATTACTTTTCTTATTTCTCATCCAGAGAATACATGGCCCTTTTTTTTATTTCTTATATAGGACATGTACAAAGGAGACCAATTCTATTCACTATACATAAATGCAAACTTTTGTCCACTACATTCCTAGCTAATTTCATCAAGGAGTTGCTATGTCTTGTGCCCACCATTGCTCTTTGCTCCTTTTGATCTGATCACAGCAGTTGCACTCCCACAAGGTGCACAACTTGATGCACCACTCAACTCTTGGACATTAGTTGCAGGCTGCAAGTTCTTCAATGAAGTTTGTGAGACATCGATCCAAAATTATAATTACATGTCTTTGACTGTGCATTTCATTGATTGTGATTGGATAATATACAAAAAAAATTGTTAAGTTCTGTCAAATTTCCGTTCGCAAGGGAGAGATAATTGGGAAGGCCTTGGAGGCCGTAATAAAGGAGTGGGGGTTGGCACGGGTTTTGACAGTTACAGTTGATAATGCCTCGTCTAACAATGTCCCAAACAATGTCGCCCTGAGACATCTTAAGATCCATTTTAGAGAGGCATATAAGACAATCTTGAGTGCTGATTTTCTGTATTTTAGATGTGTTACACATATTCTGAATTTAACTGTCACTAATGGTTTGAAAGTTGTTGATGACTTGGTTGCACGTGTCAATACAACTGTGAGATTTGTGAGATCTTCTCCTACTAGTTTGGAGAAATTCAAGACTGCTATGAGGAATGCGGGCATAATATCCAAGAAGGGCCTTTGTACTGATGTTCCTACAAGATGGAACTCAACCTTCTTAATAGTGGAGGCGGCCTTTGAATTATTGGTTAATGAAGACATTCAATATGTCAAATATTTTGATAAGCACAGGGGATTAGGAAAGCCTATTGATAATGATTGTGAGGTTGTTGCTACTTTTGTAGATTTTTTTAGGCTTTTCTATGAGATCTCATTGAGGTTATCTGGTTCTTTGTACCCTACATCCAATAATTTCTATCAACAAATATGTAAGGTGAAAGAAGAATTGAATAAAATGTGTAGGGTGGACCATATTAGGATGTGAGAGATGACATTGGTGATGAAGGTCAAATATGACAAGTATTTGGAAGATTTGAGTAGGCTAAATATTTTGATATATGTGGTTGTTGCTCTTGAACCCCATATTAAGATTGATTGCATGATATATGTTTTGGGACTAGCGCATGGGAACACATAGGCTAAGCTTATTGAGACAATGGTTAGAGAAACCCTTGGTAAATTGTTTTGAGTTTACCGTGATCAAGGGTGGTAATGCACCTACACCTACTCCCAAACCTCCTCCAGAAGTTGGGGCCGAGGAAAACTCATAAGTTGGCATGGAATTAGAGCCTCTCACAGGACTCCTTAATAGTCAATCAATCTACGGAGGCAAAATCGGAGCTAGAAAAATATTTGGCAGGGGATCTTCTCCCATATACACAAGAATTTGATATATTAGCATGGTGGAAGACCAATGCCGTGAAATATCTCATCCTTGGAGAGAAAGCCTGCAGTATTTTGGTCATTCCTATTAGCACCGTTGCCTTATAGTTGGCATTTAATACCAGAGGGTACATATTGGATCCATTTCAGATTTCATTGTCTTCTACCACTGTGGAGGTATTGATTTGGACGCAAAATTAGATCAACGGGATGGAAATTATTGTTCTAGATGTTCTTGACTTTAAGGAGACCGACGAGGAGGAGGTTGATGATTAGCTTGGATCTAGTAATCATTGATTTCATTTTATTATTTTGATTTAATTATATTAATTTCATCGGTTTTAATTTCAAATTTAATTATTGTAGCAATACATGAGACAACATCTACCTCCATTGCAGTATGACTTCATGGTATCGGACCTACCATTGCCATTTGCCATAGGTTTGTACAATTTGTATTGCCCCTTACTTAATTTTTGTATTAATATAATTTTCGGTATCTAATTGTTTTTCTTGTACTTTTTTAGCTTTTATAATATTACTGTCATATGCGTAGCGCAATCCTAATCCCAAGCCCAACGACCAAATTCAAATGATCTATTCTCATCTTGGCATCTTGATCCCCATCTGATCATCTTGGTTAGTCCGGTTTTAGTTTGTAATTTTTTCATTTCTAATACATGTTTGTAATTTTAATTTTTGTTTCTTGTTTATAATTCTAATTTATTTTCTTATTAAATTGTTAAGGTTTTAGATTTTATGATCTCACAGCAAGCAACACTAATTACATGTTTTTCCACCCTTTGGCCACCTTCCTCAAATGTCAAACAACTCACTTAGTTGTATTCAATTGATTCACTTATTTGTAACATTGATACAATGTCTTTTTTATGTTTATAACTTTGTAATTTTCTTCTCTTAATTTGTATTATTGTAATGGCTTAGTTATTATTATTAATTTATTATGTAGTACTTCATTTTCTCTTAATTTGTTTATTATCTTTATTATTGTAAATTCATTTTTTTGTTATTTGCATTTTTTTTTTGGTTAATTTCTGGGTTCAAATGGTGCCGGGCCATTTTCAGCCCATTTCAATTGTTTCTGGGCCATTTTGGGTTAAGAAACACGTTCTGGCCCCATGGCCCATTGGGGGGTGGGGGGACGCGGGGAGGGAGACGAATGGGGTGTCCGCCCCCATACACCGGGGGCTGATTACAAGGGGGAAAACCCTACCCCCCACCCATGGCAGGCGAGGAGGGGGCTACGCCACCCCGTAGGGTGCAAGTAGCACTTCTAATCAAGACTACAAGAGTCGCTAACCGAAGTACATGGTGATTATTAGTGTGTACTGACCATGAGCATAAATAAAAATCATAAAGGCTTAATGTGACTGAAATGGATCTGAATGTGATTTTACAACTAAAACCCTACTTGCTTATTGTCTTTACAGTGTAATATGGTTCTTACTTACTATTTGACTATGATTTTTTCTGAGTATTAAACTCAAGTAATGTTTTAAATATTGTTTCAACCATTCTAGGTAATGAGCAATGCGAAGATATTGATGTTGTAGGACAAGACTTGGCCCAAGGGAAAATGACAGAGGTTTAGTTTATCATAAAGTATTCTTATAAATTTTAATTATTAATAAACTATTTGGTTAAGCACCTGATTTTAAACAAGTTTAACAAGAGCTTCCGTTGACTATCTTTAATTTTAGCGAAGTATGTTTTATTTTAACTACATGAAATCTTTTGTCCTGCTCCTCAATGATTTTAGAAAGGACGTTAGTAGTGTTTCGTTCACTCTTATTTCCTAAGGCTAGGGGACGTTTGGACACATAGATGATATATGAAATATTTCTCAAAACTTTTGTAGTTTCCTTCCCAAACATCACTAAAATAGGAAACACTTTTTAATTTTTAATTTTTAACTTTTTCATCTAATAATGACATAATTATTATCAAAACATAATATAAAAATCAATAGAACGTTTTCAAACTTTAAAATAAAAATAATATTCAAACAATTTTTTAAGCTTATAAGATTTTTATTCAAATTCTTCACTCTCAATTTTGAAAGCTTAATAAAATATTTTAACTTGAACAATTTCAATATTATTTACAGAATTCCTAAATACTCCAAGTTGTATCAAACGAGGCACAAAATTATTATTATTCTTAACTTGAACAATTTCAATATTATTTGCTGATTTACAGGTCTGCAATCCATTATCAAAACCCTCCATCGCATGATGAGTACATTCTTTTGGGAGGAGGAAAATCCTAAAGGTAAGAAAAAATGGGTGGCCTGGAATTCCATTTGCTGTCTTGTTGAGGAAGGTGGATTGGGTCTAAGGCATCTTGACGATATGCAACAAGCCCTGCACACTAGACTTGCTTGGAATCTCATTCAAGGTAATTCTTTATGGGTCAATTTTTTTAAGAGTAAGTATGTGGGTGCTAAGCCTTGGTCCTTGATTGATCCAAATAGGGGTACAAGGTTTTGGAAAATGATTGCTAAAACCCTTCCTGTGGTTTTGGATAATTCTAAGTGGTGCATTAAGGATGGAAATGTTTTCTTCTAGTATGACAAATGGCAGGATAGCGGTCCTTTATTTAATGATATGTAAATTATGGGTAATCCTTTTCTTAAAGTTAAGGATTGCAAATTATCAAACAGTTGGGATGTGGATCTTCTTCTCCAGTTAGTGGGCCCGGACAATCTTGACGGCATCTTAGAGGATATTTGTAAAAATAAATCGAGTCAAGATGTGCTGATTTGGACCAAAAATGATAACGGCCTATTTTCCACCAAATTGGTTTGGGATTGTGTTCGTATCAGGGGAGGCACTCTTGAAGGGCATTCTTGGATGTGGCATTAGACTCTTCCTCTCAAAATGTCTATCAATATGTGGAAAGCTTGGAATATGGCCTTGAGTGTTGTGGATCATCATCTTCGCCGTATCGGCATTCCTATTATTTCTTGTTGTGATTGTTGTGCTAACGATCACTATGAAGATCATAATCATGTTTTGTTCGTAGGTGATATTGCCAATACGGTGTGACGTTATTTTGGGGCTATTTTTGGTATTCCAATTGGTCACAATTGGAAAACCACAGTGCTGGCTTGGTTTCATTGTGCAAAATCATCATCTCAAGTTGGCATAATTGTAGGGATTATTCCAATTATACTTACTTGGAGACTATGGCGGGTGCGTTGTTTGGCATGCATGGAGGGACGATTTGAATCTGCTAATGATATTATTCATTATGTTCATCGTGGATTAGTCTTATATGTCGTGATAAGCAGAATAGCTCTCACATTCTCGTTTTGATTTGCAAGTACTAGAGAACTTGAGTGTCCAGCCTACGTTACCTCCCGTATGGCGATGCAAAGCTATTACTTGGCAAAGCCCAACGATTGGTTGCGTTAAATTGAACACAGATGGTAGTAGTTTGGGCAACCCAGGCGCCTCAGGTGTGGGTGGGATTATTCGTAATGATCATGGTAATTTAATACATGCATTTTCTTCTTTCATTGGTACATGTTCTAATAATCAGGCAGTGCTCCTATCTCTCATTCAGGGGCTCCAGGTTTGTAAATCTTTATCTCTCAATTATGTGGAAATTGAACTTGATTCTTTGACTGTCATTTCTTGGTAGAGGAGTAAAAGATGTGAGGTTTGGTACCTGGAGGATCTTTGGGTGGAAATTCTGAACATTATGAGTACTATGAATTGTTTGGTTCATCATGTTTTTCGTGAGGGTAATAAAGTTGCACATTGGTTGGCAAAGCTTGGGGCTTTTATTGTTGATTTGGTTTTTTCCCACTTGATGGAGACTCCCCGAGTGCTGCGAGGGCTTATTCGCATGGACTATTCCCGGATGCCTTCGCTTCATTTTAGTTAGTTTTGTTCTCTTTTTTTGTTGGTGCTTCTGTTTTGTTGTGCTTGTTTTTGCGTTGGTTTGGTCTTTTTTGCATGCTAGGATTTCTTTGTAATTCCCAAATGCTTAATTTGTAACCACAGTTTTCGTACGCCACGAATTAGGGTTATTAATAAAATTGGGGAAGGGTCGCTCTTGGACAGGTGACCCTAAGTCTTTCTTAAAATAATTTTTTAAAAGAAAATTAGAGTCGCGGAGTACTGTAACAGTGCAAGTATGGTCACATCCCAGTAGCAACTTCCAATTACCTCCTACCATTTTCACTCCGCAAATTACAAAATAGCTTAAGAAAAAAATAGAGATACGATCCAAATAAAGTAGCATTCGACTCGAATTCTGAGTGGTCATTTCATTTTTTCTGTTTGTGTTGTTGGATGGAATTTATTTTCCTTCATTTAGTGAGGAACCAAACTGAATGTTGAAGTTATTTTTTGCCATACATGTCCCCTCGCAAAAAATGTTTTTGACAGTGTCGATTTCCCTAGCTAGTTGATTTCGATAGTTTATTTTAGGTAATACTACTCTGCAACTAGCAATGATCGATGGGCATGTCCTATAGGTTAAATACCACTTTTTAATTTTTTTTTTCTTTTCCACATTTTTTAAACATATTTAAATTTTTTTTTAAAATAAAAAAAATACATCAATACACTAATAATATTCACTTTCTTAACCATTAAATAAAAAATTAAAATATATGAGTAGTCAAAATAAAAGAACAAATTTATGTGGCACATTAGTATTTTCATTTTATTTTAATTTACTCTGTTTTTTTCTTCATTGTGGTCAAAAGGTGGAGCTATTTAACCTAACGTATGAAGCGATTAGGTGCCACTTTAGCTAGTGAATTTCCTTTTATATTTCGTAGTTTTATGAAATTTTTTAATTTATCTTTATTTATTTTTTATTTTTATGGAAACATACTTCATTTCATTCAATAAATCGAAGTTACAACTGTGACTTATCAATACAGGAAAAATCTAGACTATAAGCCAATAGCCTATTTCTTCTTTATTATTAACAAAACAACAAGAGCTACAATACCAAACACAACAGAACCACAAGCACTGGCATGAACCCAGACGGCACACCCACCGCAAGCATTGGCTTCATGAGCCCAGACGGCATGAACACCCAGCTCTCACAAAGACAGCAACATCCATTGCACAGGCCAGCCGTAGCATCGCTCGCCACTCTTGACCAGCTCTTGCTTGAGATTGCGTCCAATTTAGAGGCTCAACACCTCACTCGGGTCAAAAAATGAGGAAAATGAACAAAAACACTAAGAAAATAGAGGGACAAGACACAAAAATGGTGTTAGTGATGCGTGCAAGACACGCGCCACTATGGGAGGAAAGCCAACGATCGATCTTTGAAGTCCCGGAGTTAAAGGTCCCAGAAAAGCCGAGGGTTGCATTGGTAGAAGGCTCATCAGTGGTGAGTGATGGCCATCTGCAAACAAGCTCCTAAACTTCCCCCGGCTTATGCGGGCTATGCTCCACTCCGGTCGGTGCCGCTTTCGGTGGAAATGAAGATTGGTGGCTGGGCAGCTTCTAGGTGGGGTGCGTGGTAGCTAATGACTATCGAAAAGTCCCGAATGGTGATCCTCCCTTATTTAAGGTGAAACAAAAACAAAAACCAAAACGCTACACAGGAAAAGAAAACTGATAGAGGAGAAGGGAGGGAGGAAGGAAGGAGGGAGGGGGGAAGGAGCTGAAGCTCCCACCTCCTTCAGCCGAATCTAGAGTTTGGGAGTTTAGAGAGAAGGGGGAGCGTTTTAGAGCGAGAGGTGGAGAAGGAAGTGGTTTTAACTTTTAGGTTAGAATTTTTAATTTATCTTTTAATTTGAAGATGAATGGGAGGTTTAGATAGTAAATTGAGATGAGATGAGGTGAGTTGAAATGAAAGTTGAAAGTTGAATAAAATATTATTAAAATATTATTTTTACTATTATTATTGTTTTAGAATTTGAAAAGGTTGAATTATTTATTATATTTTGTATATGAATTTAAACAAATTTTAATGATTAAATTAGATGAATTGAGAGACTTTTGTATCCAAGCCGAAGACAACATGCAAGTTGGCAATTTGAATTTGCTTGTAAGAACCCATATTGAATAAATTCCTCTTAACGAACCATATGTACTAAGCTTGAGCTATACTTCCTAATTCCTTCTGATGCTAAAAGTGGGGCACGTAATGGGCCTTGGTCGAATAATTTTGGAAGTGATAAGGATAAGGACAATTCATATTCAAAAGAAACCAACTCCAAGTCGAACTCCATCTCAAGTGTTCGAATACCTTCATCTCAAGCCCATATTTATAGGAGATAATATTATCATCTTTTGTAATTCAAATATTGTAACAGATTGTATCTTGTATTGTAACAGATTGTATCTTGTAAGCAGATTCTTCTGTAAATGTAAGCTCTCGTAAGCCATTCAAGGCAGAGAGTCAAAGCCCTATAATTCTCCTTTTGTTATATGGTATCAAGAGCCAACATGACTCACGTTAATGGCTTCCTCTTCCGCTTCCTCCTTAACCTCTCTCACAAACACACCTGTCACCCCTCCTAGCATTCAGAGCTTGGATACTGTCAAGCTAACTAGTGAGAACTACTTGTTATGTAAGGCTCAGATCACTCCCTATCTCAAAGGCCAACGTCTTTTTGGTTACGTCGATGGGTCTCTTCTTCAGCTAGCCTATCATGTTTCAAACCCAGAGGCAGCTTTGTCGTCTACAGCTCCACACCTGATTATCAATCCCGAGTTTACTCATTGGTTTGATCAAGACTAGATTGTCTTGAGTATTCTCATGTCTTCTTTATCGAAAAGCATCCTTGCCAAGGTGGTTGGTGTTACTACTTCTCGAGAAGTTTGGTCTGCTCTTAAGAAGATGTATTCCTCTCACTCTCGAGCTCATCTCTCAACGACTCGGTGTCAACTCTCTACTGTCAAGAAGGGCAGCATGTCTATTTCAGACTACTCCAGACCTTGAAGTCCTTGGCTGGTACTCTTCCAGCCACCGTACATCCTGATGTGAACCCATGGGATCGAAATCCATTGAACCCATAAACAATTTTCATTAATAGGTAAAGGCATCAAATCTAAATGAGCAAATAGATTAAAACTATAAACAATTTCAAAGGGAGAATAAGAAGTAGTAGTATGCATAGTCCTATTATATCCAAACTCTATAAATGGCAAACAGTCCTCTCAAGTTTTTAAATTTTCTTAAATGATAGTGCGTAAGAGTTGAGTTAGAGTCCTGTTGACTACTTTAGTTTGGTTGTTAGTCTGTCGATGACAAGTAGTAAAAAATAAAAGTTTGGTACCTAATTTTTCCCACAAAACCTTCCAAAAGTAGCTAAGGAATTTAACATCCCTATCATAAACAACACTCCTAGGTACATCATAGAGTCTCACCATTTCCTTGAAAAACAAATCAACTATGTTTGTGGCATCATCTGTTTTATGGCATAGAATGAAATGTGCCATTTTACTAAATCTGTCCACTACCACAAAAATAGAATCTCTACCCTTTTTTGTTCTAGGCAACCCTAAAACAAAGTCCATAGATATGTCTACCCATGGCTCACTAGGAATGGGCAAAGGTGTATACAACCCATGTGGTAAAACTTTAGATTTGGCCTTTCTACATGTAATGCACCTACCACATATTCGAGTGACGTCTTTTCTCATCCTAGGCCAAAAGAAATGTTCATGTAAAATTTTTAAGGTTTTCCTGACACCAAAGTGAACCATTAATCTCCCACCATGTGCCTTATGCACCAATAATTCACGCATTGAACAATTTGACACACACAATTTGCTTTCTTTAAACAAAAACCATCATGCTTGTAAAACTTACCAATTGCTGCTTTATTACATGCCATATACACATCAGAAAAATCAGCGTCATTGGCATACACGTCTTTCACATATTCAAACCCAAGCATTTTAGCACTCATAGAAGTAATAAGTATATACCTCTATAATAAAGTATCAGTAACAATGTTCTCCTTACCTTGCTTGTAACGGATGACATAGCGAAATGTCTCGATGTATTCCATCCATCTAGCATATCTCTTATTTAATTTACCTTGACTTTTGGGATGCTTCAACGATTCATGATCGGTCTGGATCACAAACTCCTTAGGCCAAAGGTAATGTTGCCACGTCTCTAGAGCGCGAACAAGAGCATAAAGTTCTTAGTCATAAATTGGGTAATTTATGCCACCCCACTTAGCTTCTCACTAAAGAAGGTTGGGCCGCCTATCCTGCATCAAAACGGCTTCAATTCCTATTCTTGAAGCATCACATTCAATCTCAATATTTTTGTTAAAATTAGGTAATGTTAACACAAGTGCAGAACATAACCTTTATTTAATAGTAGCAAATGCATTCACTTAATCAATCCCCCAATGAAATCTAGCATTCTTTTTAATTATTTCAATGAGTGGGGCAGCAATGGTGCTAAAATCCTTAACAAAACGCCGATTAAAGCTAGCTAAACCATGAATGCTTCTTACCTCAATGATGCCTTTAGGCGTTGGCCACTCATTGATGGCCTTGACTTTCCCTTTATCCACCTCAATACCTTTTAAACTAACAACATAACCAAGAAAAATAACTTATTCCATGCAAAAGGTAAATTTCTTAAAATTAGCATACAACTTTTCACATCGAACACACATCTCAAATGCTCAATATGCTCATCTAAGTTCTTGTTGTACACTAAGATATCATCAAAGTACATGACTACAAATCTGCCTATGAACACACATAATACATGGTTCATTAATTTCATAAAAGTACTAGGCGCATTTGTAAGTCCAAATGGCATAACCAACCATTCATAAAGCCCATATTTAGTCTTAAAAATATTCATCTCCTTCTTTCATTCTAATTTAATGGTATCCATTTTTAAGATCTATTTTACTGAAAATACATAAGCCATGTAATTCATCAAGCATATCACCTAATCTAGGAATGGGATGATGATAATTTACCATAATATTGTTGACTACTCTGCAATCAATGCACATACTCTAAGTCCCATCCTTGGCACTAGTAGCACTGGTACTACACATGGGCTCATGCTGTCTCTCACGTACCTCTTTCTCATCAAATGTTCAACTTGCCTTTGAAGCTCCTTTGTCTCCTCCAGATTACTCCTATAGGGCTGGTCGGTTTGGAATAGCAGCTCTAGGTATGAAATCAATTTGATGCTCAATGCCTCTAATGGGTAGCAACCTACTCAGCATCTCCTTCAGAAATACATCATCGAACTCCTACAACAAAGAAATAGCCAGACTATTAGTTTCATCAAGACTAAGATAAGATTCTTTGAAAACAAGAAAAATCATAGGCTGATCTGCTAAGAAGGCCCTTTTAACCTCACTCTCCTTAGCATAAAAACTGATCTTTGTCTTTCATTTTCTCTCTGCAGGTTCTCTTTCTTTCTTGTCTCGTGGCTCCACTTTCTTTTCTTCATTCTCAGCCATCTCTTTATTTTCTTTTTCACTCTCTCTTTTTTGTTGAGGCTTCGGCCTCATCCTCATTTTTCTTTTCTCTCATTTTTCTCTCTTGTGTTTTGTCCTCACCCTTTCTTTTTTACTAAGTCTCGCTTTTCAGCTTCAGTTGGTCCTCATAGACCTGTTTTGGGATTAAAGGAGCAAGCTTGATTGTTTTTCCATCATTTACAAAGCTGTGCTTGTTCCTAAACCCATCATGAATCACCCTCCTATCATACTGTCACGGCCTCCCCAACAAAATATGACGAGCATGCATAGGAATGACATCACAAAGCACCTCATCACTATCTATACCTCCTAATGGTAAAAGCCACAAAAACCTAACTTATTGACCTTGACCTCCCCACATTCATTCAACCACTGCAACTTATAAGGTATAAGATGTTTCAGTAAAGGTAAGCTTAACTTCTCAATTAGGGTGGTATTAGCTGCATTGGTGCAACTTCCCCCATTAATAATCATACTACACACCTTATTGTTTACATAACATCTAGTATGAAATATGTTCTCCCTCTGCTGCTCCATATCATCTACCTTAATTTGCATATTGAGAGCATGTCTGGCAACAAGAGACTCACCTTCTATGAGGTATTTGACTCTATCATCATCAATAGCATCAACCAACTCGGGCATCTCATCACTATCATCCTCACTCTCATTTATCACTTCCCCATTGTCACGTATAACCATCACCCGCTTGTTTGGACATTGAGACGCGATGTGCCTTGAATCCAAACATTTAAAACATTTAATATTTCTATTCCTTGAAGGTTGAAAATCTACCATGGGTTTGTTCTTACTAGTTCCCTTATATTTTCCTTTAGTTGGTTCATCCTTCCCCTTTGTTACAGCTTGATCATTTCTATCACACTTTGGTTTCCAAGGAATGCTAGAAACTGAAGTATACCTTGCTACTCCCTTTCTCTTTAACTATATCTCCACCTTCATAGCTATGTGCACCATGTCTTCTACCTCCACATAATGCTGCAACTCAACTAAAATGGTTATGTCCCTATTCAAACCACTTAAAAATTTGACCATTGTGACCTCCCAATTCTTCTCTACATTAGCCTGAATCATAGCCACCTCCATCTCCTTATGGTAATTCTCTACACTCCTAGACCCTTGTGTAAGGTTTTATAATTTTTGGTAAAGTCTCTATAGTAGTGGCTAGATACAAATATCCGCCTCATGAGAGCTTTCAACTCACCCCATGTTTCTACAGGTCTCTCATGATTCCTCCTCCTATTGGTCACTATTGATCCCACCAAATAATTGCATAATCAGTGAACTTAATTACTGCCAGCTTCACCTTTTTCTAATCTGAATAATTGTGACAATAAAAAATCAACTCTATTTTCTTCTCCCACTCTAAATAGACTTTAGGGTCATTCTTACCTTGAAAACATGGTATTTTCATTTTGATGCTCTTAGGGTTCCTATCTACCCCATCTCGACCCCTTGGATTTCTCCTAGGTCCTCTTCTACACCTACCTCCTCTAGGTCTACCCATTCCACCCATTCCAACTTCAGATGCTATGTCTTCCTCATCCTCATCATCTTCTTCATTCTCATACTCATTTTCAAGGCTAGGCTCACATCTCCTCCATTCTCGCCCACCTTGTAGATTTCGAATCACTACCTCTTGCTGATCCATCATATCCCTCACCTCCTCCAACACCAAATTCAACCATTCAAACTATTGTTACATGGCCTGCAACACAAAGGATGAGTTATCCACCTCCTTCTTAGGTGTTGAGTCACTCTTACGAGATATTTTTAATGCACTACAAAACAAGAATGTTAGTCGTAAAAATTCACACACTTCCTTATGTGTTTACACTCAAATATTGTCACTTCACTTGTGTTTCACTCTTTTGGCTTTTTCCAATACTATTCTCACCCACTCTTGCCTTTTAACTCACCTGTTTTCCCTCCAAGTTCTTTAAGAACTAGTTGAACTAAATAAAGACACAACCTTGTATTATTCCAACCAGTAATAGATTCAATAAATAAGAAAGGAATAAAATGACACGAATCTCAAAGAATTTGTATGAGATAAAGAGCAATTAGGAAACAATAAACTAAGGATGATATATTGGGCCCCTTTGAAGATGAAGATCAATCAACACCAAATCATTTCAATTTTTGGATTGTAAAGCATATCAAACAGCTATTTCCAAAATTTCTTTCTTTCTTTTATAACAATGCAGCAACTTTTGAATATGCTGACCCTTTTTTTAATAAGAATTTGATCACAAGCAGCAACAATAATTGCAATTTGTAAAAAATATGGATCTAATTTCAACAACAAGAAACGGAAATAGACAAAGGACAATCGAAAATGAAATGGAATTCAAATGTGGAAATTACATATCTAAAAATTAAAGCAAAGATTCGTGTAATCAATTAAAGAATTCACAGATCTGAATTCTTGAATCAAGTACACGAGTAATCAATTTTGAAAATCACAGATCTAAATTCAAACACATGAAATTAATAAGAATGAAGAAGGAATCATAGATCAGAATCGAAAACCCTAGAACAAGCCAAAGACAAAACCAAAATGCAAGAATTAAAAAGGATAAATTAGACCTAATTTGGAACTGAGCTCTGAATACCAAATGATGTGAACCCATAATCAAATTGAAACTTACCCAAGAAAGTCAAGAATCAAGTCAAGATGATCTAGACTCGTTGAAATCTTGTTTCAAGAATCTAGATTCGGTGAGAACACCACAAAGGGTTGCTTTTGATAAGTTCTTAGTTCAATCAAGAACAAGAAGAAAAAACAGAAAGTTTTCTATGAAGAAACTTCATTCACGTTAAAACTTACTTAGAAAATGCGGATACATGTGTTTTTAAAACCCCACCATGAAACCCTTGGGCGGCTAAAGCCTACATCAATTAAAAGATATGGGTTGAACATCTTCAAGCCCAAGACATCCTAAACTACATGCCTATAGCTAATAAAAGAAGTCCAGTTAATGAATTAAATAGGTTCACATGCCTATATTAAATAAAATAATTAGTCTACACTAAGCCAGTAGGCTATGCTGTCCCCCTCTATAGCTTGTATCACATGGATTAAAGCAAGTTCTTCTTCTTTCAAGCCCATCTTGAATGTTGGAGTCTCCTCAATGAATTTACAAACTCAGCCCAAGTGGATTGCACCAATTCTTGCATTACTTCCATAATCTTCTTAGCTCTTGACCTTGTGATTGGCCTATCTAGAACTTGAAAGGGATCTTTAAGACTTTGTCCACCATAGTGCCCATCACATCCGCTCCCTGATACTGAGCTCGTTTTGTAATACCCCATATTTTAGTGTATTTTAATTGAATGATTATTTTATTTAAGTTAAATATTGGTTCTCTTGTTTTAAATTTATTGTGTTTCCCGTTGGATTATTTTATGATTTTTAAGTTGTTAAATTTGTTTTGATAAACTTTCTTGATATTAATTATTGTTTTGTGTTTGAGCTGTAAAATTGCATATTTTAGCTATTTAAAACCAATGTATTTCAATTGCTTCGTGACATTATTATTGGTTTTAGATGGAAAAATAGTTAATAAGCATAAATTCGAGTTGTGATTTTTAATTGATTAATATCATGTTTATGCTTAATTTTATAATTATGATTTAATTGAAAAATATTTCCTCACATATATAATATATTTTTAATAATCTATTTTTCTTTTTTAATTTATTTCAAGTGTTATTTTTATTTGCAGCATAAATAAAATTTACAGGAAAGCTTTGAAGAAGTATGTGTGGAAAAGGTAGCCGAAATGAAAGAAAATGGAATAAGCTGCATGCGCTTCACACGTAGTCAACAAAAAATCACCGAAAGAAAAATAGAGAGAGCGAAGTGACGGAAAGGACGTATACGGAAGAGGAGCTAGAGATGTAAATCTGTTAGGAGAGTTTGACGGAAGAAAAAAATAGAAGGGACGTATGGACGTACGCTGGTGCATGGGTCAACATTTATGGAAATGTTTCTAGCTGGACGTTAAAGAGGATGCTTGATTAATGGGAGAGTGATGTGAGAAAGTTGAGAGAGACGGGCAGAAATTGGGTTTATTAAATGGAGAGGGAGACGTGCTGTAATGGAATTTGCTAGAGTTAGTGTCGGCTGAAGTTTATTTTGGCTGAAAGTGAGGGAAGACGTGGAGCGGATGGAATCTGAGATGTGAAATAATTGGAGGAGTGAGTCGGCTGGTCAGGGGCAGAGGAAGGGAGTGTTTTTCTTTGACTTGAGAGAGACAATTGAAAAAAAGAAAGAAGAAAACAAAGATGGAGTCGAAAAATAAGAAAAGAAAGGAAGTTTACGTAGGGATGGCTTGACGTTCGAAGAGGCACATTCAACAACAACAACAAAAAAAAAAAAAAACAAAAAACCACTGAAACAAAGGAGGAGGGTTGGACGTTCGGACACGGGAGGAAGCAAGTTGTCAATTTTAACGGAAAGTAGAGCAGAAAAAGTTGACGTTCAAGGAGAGTTTACGTTGAGGGAGCGAAGCTTACGGAAGAAGAAATATAGGAGAAAAGGAGAGCCAGAAAAACTTGGAAAAAGGGAGAACGGAATGTAGAGTGAAAGCGGGGCTGAGAAGATTTTTACGTGTGGGTGGTCTGGACGTTCAGCTCTGTTTTTGGAGCAAAGGAACAGAGCAGCTACGGAATCAGTTTCCATTTTCGTATGGGGGAAACTGGAACTAAAAAAAAAACAGAGTAGAGACCGATTCAGTGACTTCCAGGTAGCGGCAATTTTCACTTCAAGTCAGCAGCAATTTTCATTTCCTGGGCAGCTGGTCAGGCAGCAAGCTTCTGAAAAAAAATGCAAGCAGATGAAATGGAGAGAGAACTCCACGTTTTGACGCTGGACTACTAAAAGGGAGCTGTGGACTGGCTTTGGTGAGAGAAGTCGGACACGCAGCAGAAACAAAGCCACACGAGAGACGTTAGCCATCCATTTATTTGGTGCTGCGAGTGGAGAAAGAAACAAACGAAGTGAGGCTTTGGTTTGACGTGAAGTTGGACGCATCTTGAAGCAAACGGAACGGACACGAAACCGAGAGGGAGTTTTGACTTTTATTTTCTTTTCTTTTCTTTTCAGTGTTATGTTATTGTGTGGTTTTATTGTATTTTATTTTATTTTTATCATGGTGAATGTTTATTTAATTTCTATAGCACTTGTGATGAACATGGTTGGCTAAATTTTCATACTAAGGTTAGAGGTGAAGTTTAATGATTTGAAAATTGTTTTCGGATCGACGACAAATTTATTTTGCGAGTTTGATCGATTGAAGGATTTTATTATTGGAAATTTTGATTATCTATATATTTATCTTGATTCATTGTGATTTCCGAATACAGTGAATGCTTGAGAAATCCCTGTGATAGTCAAATAGATTTGTAAGATATTTTGATTATCTATATATTTATCTTGATTCATTGTGATTTCTGAATACAGTGAATGCTTGAGAAATCCCTGTGATAGTCAAAAGAGTTTTGTAAGTGTTTTAATCATCGATCGCTCATGCTCAATTATTAGTAATTATTTTCTTGATCGTAAATGCTAAATCTTCCAATTAAACGGAATCATTATTCTAGTTTAATTGAAGTAATTCGATCGGAAACAATATTTTAAATTATTAAACGGATCCTCGAAACCTTAGTCTTTTTCCATATCAATACAGCTTATCCTTTTAGTTTTGTTTTGTCATGACAAAAATCATTATTTCTATAATCTCATTTTAGTTTCAATCACACATCTCTTTTAGTATTTTATTTTCATTTGTTTGAGAGAATTTTTCACATTAGTCAATCCCTGTGGATTCGATCCTGTAAGGTACTACAACACCTGTATACTTGCAAGTAAAACTGCACTAAATTTTGGTTCATTAATTTGAGTTAAAGTTTAGGCGCAACATTTTGCATTTAAATTGCTCTTTGCTTTAATTTATTTTATTATTGGGTTTTAATTATCTTATTTTATTAATATTGAGTTGTAGTGTTTTTATTTGGCTTTTATTTATTTTAATTGTGCCTTTTTATTTTGTGGACCTCCTATTTTTAGACTAGGCTTATTTTTAGTGGGTTTTTCCTGGCCAAGCCCTTTCAATTTTTGAGCCCACTAGTTGCTCTTCAATCCAACCCCTCAAATCCCCTCATACGGTGTCGTTTGGTCCATGCCCTTAGGGCTTTGCTTCATCTTTCCCTTCTACTCTACTTCTCCATTCACTCTTCTTCTTCTTCCTTCATTCTTTCATTTCTTCTTCTTCTTTTGGTTGCCACAGCTCTCTCCCACCATTCTTCAGACTAGTAATATCTACATTTCACTTCTCTTTATTTTGGTTTTTATAATCTTTTTACAAAACCGATTGGTTCTTCTTCTCCCTTTGCATTTTTATTTTCTCTGGTTATTTTCCTGTAGGTCAGTCCGAAGCCTCATTGCGCACCATCTTCCCTCTTCTCCATTTCTTTTGTATTCCTAGTTTGTATTGTGTAAAACCATTGTATTTCCATATGTATTTTGCCCTTTTCATGCCCTGTTTTCTCCCTCAGCCGTGAGCCTCCATGTTGTTTCTTTCTTTAATTTTTCCTTAGTAATTTCATGGTTCATGCTTGTGATTTATTTCCCTTGCATTTTCATTTGTTTTGGTCCTTTTCATGCTCTGGTTTGCCCTTTGTTGTGCCCTGTTTTGGTCTAAAACCATGGGTTTCATTTTGTGTTCTTGTTGATTTTTGCCTTACCATGAAGCTCTTTCTTTCCAGCCATCATCTTCTAATTTTATTTTAGTAAATCAGCCCTTTATTTTCACAAAAATATCACTTCAAATTTACTTATTTTCAAAATCCATTTTCCGTCCCAAAAGTTGTATTTTTAGTGATTTTGATTTGAGCTCGCTTTTGGTGTTAAATCGGGTGTTCGTGCGCTTGATCTTTCAGAATTTGCCTTTAAGCACTGTAAGTAATTTTTCAAAAAAATTTACGTGATTTAAATATATTTTTCACTAACAAATCTTTTGTGATCTAGTTGGTTTTGTCGGACGTTGAGTCCGAGGAGTTTAGGGGTCGGTTGGATTGGAGGATGGAGTTGTTGTGAAACTGTATTGTGTTGGGTTGTGGTCTATTGAGCATTGTGTCATGTTATTTATTACATTATGGCATACATTTCCATGTGAATAAATGAAAACGGGGTTTTTCATGAGCAAAATGATTTTTGAGTGCGTGTGTATCACGACCCCAAGTCGAGATAGGGTATTATCTCGGTGGAACTCCTCTGGTTACTCAGGAGCATAATATACTGAGTGATGTCCTCTAGGTTGTCGCTGGGTGACAATGGGATCGGACAGGATGGTAACACTCTCATGCCAACTCTGTGGCCCCTCTACTAGTAGGGGCTAAAGGATGCTTGGCCACAAACGCACTGGGCATCACTCGTTACAAAATCACATGCACGGCCGTTATCTGTGGTGTGATGAAGGGAGCCAAGGTGTGCGGATTGTGACGCCCCTAGATTCCGCTTGGGATTGAACGGACATCTGAAACATCGGGATATGCAACACGTGGTTACCTACCCCCGTTCATGACATATAAGATGCAATGTTCCTAACATGCATATAGCATTATGTAATATTCGCAGCGGATAATTTTTTTTTTCTTGAGCAATACTATGCACCAAACTTATAATATCCCAAATAGTTAAATCGTAATCCAAGCATACTTAACAAAATAAACATCCACGATTTCAGTACGAGTCTTAGAAGACTGTAACCTTAAAAACATGGGACACCAGACTCCATATTTACATTACCAAGATACACTATTGAGGAAGTTCGTCGAGTAACTCGTGTAACTCGACTAACGAGGCCAGAATACTGTCCAAAAACTAACTATGGAAGTTGTAAGCTCCGCGTCGTGTCTGCGGCGTCTAGTCAACCTCCTTCAGTCTCCTAGTGTCTGTTCTCTGCTCTGATGCTGACACATCGCCTACCATTCGGAGGGAATGGTAGTTGGGACTACCACGGTGAGATTTGATTACAAATCTCAGTAAGTTAACAAGAAACTCCCACAGGTTAATGATGCATGCATGTCAGTAAAAGCATGAATGCATAATTAAAGTCGTAAGTAAGCATAGCATAACTTGATATATAGCGTGACATAACTTGAACTTAAACATGAACTGAACTTGACTTAACATGACATGAACTTAAGTTTAAAACATAACATGGACTAGCAACATAACATGAACGTGAACTTGAAACATAACATGGACTTGAAACATAGCATGAACGTGAACATGCATAACATAAATATGAACTTTAACTTAACATAAACCTGAGCATAACATGACATAAATGTGAACTTAAGATATAATGTGAACGTGAACATATCATAACATGAATGTGAACTTGAAAATAACATGTACGTGAACATAACATGACAGAATCATGAACTTGAAACATAAGGTGAACATGAACATAACATAACATGAAGTTGAGCTTGAACATATCATAAACGTGAACATAACATGATATGAACATGAACTTGAAACTTAACGTGAACATGAACATAACATGTACGTGAGCATAACATAACATAACATGAACTTGATCTGAAACTTGCCTTAACATGCACTTGATCTGAAACTTGACTTAACATAAACTTGGAATCTTACTTCTTTACTTAATATGAACTTGGACTTGAATTCTGACAATAAAAAATGATTTCGCCAGTCGTTTCATCAGGAATAGTGAACAATCAGAATGATTCTGCCCGAAATATTCCATCAGAGATATTCAGATAATCAGAATAATTACATCATGAGTATTTTAAAACCCGTACCCTAGCAATCAGAATGATTACACCAGGAGTATCTAGTAATACTCTGACAATCAGAATGATTCCATCACGAGTATCTTAAAACACGTACCCTAGCAATCAGAATGATTACACCAGGAGTACCTAGTAATACTCTGACAATCAGAATGATTCCATCACGAGTATCTTAAAACACGTACCCTAGCAATCAGAATGATTACACCAGGAGTACCTAGTAATACTCTGACAATCAGAATGATTCCATCACGAGTATTTTAAATAAGATACCCTAACAATCAGAATGATTACGCTAGGAGTATCTGCATAACTGAACCTGAACTGTATTCTGACAATCAAAATGATTTCGCCAAAAGTACCTTATGTGAATTACAAATGGAGATGCTCGGACAATCATAATGATTACATCATGAGTATCCTAGACATAACTAACTTGAACATAACTCGAAAGACATGACTTACTTGAAATAGAAACATTTCGTAACATGGTATAACATGTAATAGACAACATATTTAAAATGACAACATATTTTTCGTCGAGTAACTCATGTAACTCGAATAACGAGACCAGAATACTGTCCAAAAACTAACTATGGAAGTTGTAAGCTCCGCATCGTGTCTGCGGCGTCTAGTCAACCTCCTTCAGTCTACCAGCGTCTACTCTCTACTCTGATCCTGACACATCGCCTACCATTCGGGGGGAATGGTAGTGGGACTACCACGGTGAGATTTGATTACAAATTTCAATAAGTTAACAAGAAACTCCCACACAGGTTAATGATGCATGCATGGCAGTAAAAGCATGAATACATAATTAAAGTCGTAAGTAAGCATAGCATAACTTGACATATAGCATGACATAACTTGAACTTAAATGTGAACTAAACTTGACTTAACATGACATGAACTTGAGCTTAAAACATAACATGGACTAGCAACATAACATGAACTTGAAACATAACATGGACTTGTAACATAGCATGAACGTGAACATGCATAACATAAATATGAACTTTAACTTAACATAAACCTGAGCATAACATGACATAAACGTGAACTTAAGATATAATGTGAATGTGAACATATCATAACATGAACGTGAACTTGAAAATAACATGTACATGAACATAACATGACAGAATCGTGAACTTGAAACATAACGTGAACATGAACATAACATAACATGAACGTGAGGTTGAACATATCATAAATGTGAACATAACATGATATGAACAAGAACTTGAAACTTAACGTGAACATGAACATAACATGTACGTGAGCATAACATAACATAACATGAACTTGATCTGAAATTTGACTTTACATGCACTTGATTTGAAACTTGACTTAACATAAACTTGGAATCTTGCTTCTTTACTTAACATGAACTTGGACTTGAATTCTGACAATAAAAAATGATATCTTCAAAATAACATCTTGACATGAAAATAAGAGACTTAGAATCATCATATAAAAATATCAAAGCATTTAGAGTAAGATCAAACCTCGAAATATTCAAACTTTCTCCAAATAAAAACTGTTTTGCCACTTCCAGTTTCAAGTTTCTAGATCTAAGCAAATATATCATCAAAAGTTTTAGTCATGCAACAAAACCTCAATGAACACTCTTAAACACATGCTAAAAACACTCTATAAAATTTTCAGGCCAAGATATGTCCATTAGCTTGGTCAAAAACTCCAAAACATAACATACTCTCCATATTCACTCCCAGAATGACCTTTACATGGTTAAAACTACTTTTTAATGACCAAATGACCATGGAATGATACGAATAATATATCTACGGAAACTATACTCAAAGAGGAACAACTTTCATGAAGGAGTCATCATATGAAAATACTTACTAAGGGTCAAAACTCTCCACGCAAAAAGACACAGAAATCTGCCCAGAGAGCTCTTTTGGGTTTCTCTCTAAGAACTGGGTGAAGAAGTGATGAAAGGGAAGTAAGTGTATCTTGCACGACTCAAGAATTCTATAGGGGGAAGATATGGACCTGAATGACCCTTGATTGGAGGTGGCTATGTGACATAAAATGGAGAATAGTGGGGGGCAAAGGACTGCCTGCAGAAGCTGTGAGGTATGGATGTTGATGAGGTGGGTTTCTCCATCTCATCAAGGCACTGTTGGGTGCAGCCAAGGGCAGTGGATGGTCTGCCATGTGGGGGAGGAAACTTCTCCAAGAAGCCTTGCCAAGGTGGCCAAATTCGTGGGCCTTGGTGGGCCTCAACCAAATGGTCTTCAATTTGGGGTTTAAAGGGGCTTTGGTTAGGGTTTGAGATGCTATCAAGCTCAAATCCAATTTTTCTTGACCCAATCAAATTTCAAAGGTTTAAAAGGTAGGATAATGATGTCATAACAAGAATTTGAGAAATTAATAGCATATGGAAGTGATTTAATCAAGTGATTAAACAAATGCTAGAATTGGATCAAAAAGGGTTTGAAGGCCGACTTTAGGGTTTGGGAAAACCGTTTAGGGTTTCGGTTTTAACCAAGTTTTTGGAATTTCAAATGGATTCCAACCATTTAGGGTTTCACTAGGGTTGAAACCCTCTTTGATCTGGCCCAATTTAGTTGATCAAATGAAAAGGGTTTTGCTTAGGTGGCATGATCTCACACCTTGATTTCCTTCACAAATCCATCTAATAGTTCCTCTTTGTGCCAAGTGTCTAATACTATTCACTATATGTGGCTAAGATCTTGCCAAGTGTCCAAATAAAACTTCTCTAACCTAATTTAGACATTTCACACTGTGATTTTGAAAACACAACACTTAGTATGCTTATCGAGGTTACTATTCACTCCCAAAAAAAGCGTAATAAACTTAGTACTAAAAAATTCTAAATATTCATATTAACCTACAGTAAAAACCGTTTACCAAAACTCAACCCCGAAGTGCCCCTATAAATAAATTCACAGTTTCGATTAGCCGTTCCGTCCAAAATTATGAAAATGAGTTATTGCGCCATAAAATCCTAAATATTCAACTGAGTCTAGTGGTGTAGATTATAACGTATTCTGACACTTCTAATTACCTCAAACAATTAAAATCGCATTTCTTACACCATAATGAGTGATAACACTGATTATGTTGATGGACTAAAACCTTTGCGATTAATCGATTCGTGAAAACTTATAGAGTTTCCACGAAGTTCCTCAAGTCTATAGAAATTCTAGCGGGCTGTTACATCCTCCCCTCCTAAAAAAGATTTCGTCCTCGAAATCGACGCAAGTACAAACATAAAACACGCTCAATAGAAGATATTGCTAACCAAAACTACTGTCCATCACTGGATGTATCGTCACTAGTCGTATTCGGTAGAGGTGCATCGATGTCCAACGACATGGTGTGTTGGGGTAAGTAGTATAGCACATTGTCCTCTTAATCATCAACCACATTGTCGAAATGACCTTGGTCGGGGGCTGCACGAACTCTTCATCGCCGTTTTCTGGCTCCTAACCCTCTACTAGCAAACGTTTGTGGTTAGTTGATGACATAGATGATGCTGATATTGCGAGCTCAGCGTTGGCAACTGCGGCATGCTATTCTGTTGCTCTGCTGGACTCAGCTCCATCCTGTGCTGTCCTCGCTTTGTAGCTATCCCGGTCTAACCACATAGTCGAGTGAAGCGACAGGTAACGTTTTCATAAGGTAACTCCTTCCTCTCGTAGTCTACACTAATCTTATCTATAACGATCACAAAGGTTATTGCCTAAACTTAACAAGTTCTAGACTAACCTTCTAGGATACTAAATCCTTGCTTAAGTGAAATCACTTATTTCCTTAATACTCAAATCATCAATTTGTACTAGAATCCTTTCACAAAGTAGGTCAAGTCATACCGGCATACTCTTTAAATCTAAAACTTCAAATATTCGTGCAATTCGATTTCAAAAAATTTAATCCATACACAACTGAATTTACTTTCTTTATTTCCTCAGGGAAACCTGTCTGTCTAGGACTAGCTTACTCCTTCATAATTAAAACGAATCATTCATCCTCCTAGGTGACACCTTGATAAACAATCAGCTATTAACCTAAACTCAAGGCTTTCTCTCTTATGATTTGCATAGCTCATCTATCCATCATGAGCTGCCTCTTATTCTGACTCTAAACGAAAGGATATGTTCATACTGTTCACGTAAGTCCTCAAGACCAAGATTTTACTCTCCATATATTTGTCTCCAATATAAGGGCAATCTATGTCTCCACAAACACAGTGCTTCGCAAAAAACCATTTAATTGCCGCAAGATAAAACTACTATCATAAGTGAATCCTACTAAGGCCAACGCTTTCCTCAAACACTTTACTCTTCCAAACACAAATTCCATTACATCCTCAGAATCAAAACAAACTCCAAACACACAGAATATAATTCCTCAACCTTTAATACCGTTCCTCGTCCTACTGAAAGGCATAATATATTTACACTGGTATGAACAATAATACTCCTAATGAGAATTGTTACTCTTATCAACTTGGTAACAATTCGACTTCCGAACTAAACTCTCGTGCAAAACCACAATCACCAACAACAAGGACTCACTTAAATCCAACAGCGTACAAGTTAAAAACCTCAATTACTTATCATTACCCAAAATAACAGTAACGCACTAGTACCATCAATTGCAATCCCATCAAACTTAACAAAACTTAACAATATAGAGGTCCTAGTAAAATACTAGTGATGACAGCAGCTCCTTCAGTTCCTAAGAAGTCAGCATCTGTTTCTCCCTGAGTGACAGCTTACAATCTAATGGGTAAGTGCACTTGCTGCGGTTCTGATGTCTAAGCATGTCAATCAGTAGGCATACAGCTTCAACTAATCATCCATCCATCGGGAGACTCTAATTTTCCTGATTAATGTCTCTCTCAAGGTTCCAAGGTATCCTACCATGAGTCATGTCTCACTTCTCGAAACACACGAGTGCACTTATAAAAACCGCGTACTGTCCCTTATACTTCAAGAAATTCAAGCCTAATGAAGACTAAAATTTCAAGCCTAGTATTTGGTGCATTTCCTAAGGACATGTGGATTTACAACCCAGAGACGTATTGCTCTGATACCACCCTGTGACGCCCCCAGATTCCGCTTGGGATCGAACAGACATCTGAAGCGTCGGGACATGCAACACGTGGTTACCTGCCCCCGTTCATGACATATAAGATGCAATGTTCCTAACATGCATCTAGCATTATGCAATATTCACAGCGGATAATTTTTTTTTTCTTGAGCAATACTATGCACCAAACTTATAATATCCCAAATAGTTAAATCGTAATCCACGCATACTTAACAAAATAAACATCCACGATTTCAGTACGAGTCTTAGAAGACTGTAACCTTAAAAACATGGGACACCAGACTCCATATTTACATTACCAAGATACACTATTAAGGAAGTTCGTCGAGTAACTCGTGTAACTCGACTAACGAGGCCAGAATACTGTCCAAAAACTAACTATGGAAGTTGTAAGCTCCGCGTCGTGTCTGCGGCGTCTAGTCAACCTCCTTCAGTCTCCTAGTGTCTGTTCTCTGCTCTGATGCTGACACATCGCCTACCATTCGGAGGGAATGGTAGTTGGGACTACCACGGTGAGATTTGATTACAAATCTCAGTAAGTTAACAAGAAACTCCCACAGGTTAATGATGCATGCATGTCAGTAAAAGCATGAATGCATAATTAAAGTCGTAAGTAAGCATAGCATAACTTGATATATAGCGTGACATAACTTGAACTTAAACATGAACTGAACTTGACTTAACATGACATGAACTTAAGTTTAAAACATAACATGGACTAGCAACATAACATGAACGTGAACTTGAAACATAACATGGACTTGAAACATAGCATGAACGTGAACATGCATAACATAAATATGAACTTTAACTTAACATAAACCTGAGCATAACATGACATAAATGTGAACTTAAGATATAATGTGAACGTGAACATATCATAACATGAATGTGAACTTGAAAATAACATGTACGTGAACATAACATGACAGAATCATGAACTTGAAACATAAGGTGAACATGAATATAACATAACATGAAGTTGAGCTTGAACATATCATAAACGTGAACATAACATGATATGAACATGAACTTGAAACTTAACGTGAACATGAACATAACATGTACGTGAGCATAACATAACATAACATGAACTTGATCTGAAACTTGCCTTAACATGCACTTGATCTGAAACTTGACTTAACATAAACTTGGAATCTTACTTCTTTACTTAATATGAACTTGGACTTGAATTCTGACAATAAAAAATGATTTCACCAGTCGTTTCGTCAGGAATAGTGAACAATCAGAATGATTCTGCCCAACATATTCCATCAGAGATATTCAGATAATCAGAATAATTACATCATGAGTATTTTAAAACCCGTACCCTAGCAATCAGAATGATTACACCAGGAGTATCTAGTAATACTCTGACAATCAGAATGATTCCATCACGAGTATCTTAAAACACGTACCCTAGCAATCAGAATGATTACACCAGGAGTACCTAGTAATACTCTGACAATCAGAATGATTCCATCACGAGTATTTTAAAACACGTTCCCTAGCAATCAGAATGATTACACCAGGAGTATCTAGTAATACTCTGACAATTAGAATGATTCCATCACGAGTATTTTAAATAAGATACCCTAACAATCAGAATGATTACGCTAGGAGTATCTGCATAACTGAACCTGAACTTTATTCTGACAATCAAAATGATTTCGCCAAAAGTACCTTATGTGAATTACAAATGGAGATGTTCGGACAATCATAATGATTATATCATGAGTATCCTAGACATAACTAACTTGAACATAACTCGAAAGACATGACTTACTTGAAATAGAAACATTTCGTAACATGGTATAACATGTAATAGACAACATATTTAAAATGACATACTTGTAACAGTGAATATTAGATGACTTGATATACATGTAATAGATATCATACTTAACTTTGCATACTTATAACATATAGCAATACATGACAGAATAGATTGTGTAACAGATAAATATTCATGACAGAATAAATCATGCATAACAGATAAGCATGTAATGAAGTGGGATGGCATGGCATATATGATAACATACATACATAAATTGTAGTTCCCTTACCCATCATACATACACAGTAAACTGATAGTAAGTTAGAAGATAACTTACCTCGATCGTCGCATTCTACTAGAATAAAGGCGAGAAACTGTAAGAGGGTATTCTAAAAGTTAGAAAATTAATTACTAACAATTAGAAACATGAAAACAAGCTAAATTAGAGTAAAATTACCATTTTACCCTCTACATGTGAGAAAATGACCATTTTACCCCTAACTTAAGGATTTCACATCCTAACTCTAAAAATTTCCAAAATTTACATTCCTCATGTAAATTTTGTCCTAAACTCAAATATTAACTCAGAAAGATTTAAAACAAATCACAACTATGAAAAACACACTATGGCCGAAACATCCATAGGCCATTTCTCTTGATTTTTGTTGCAATTCCTTCCAACTTCAAAGCTCACACTTAAACCAAAATTTTGCAACAAACGTCTTCCAATCCTAAGTTTAAAACCATACTTAAAATATCCATTTAGAAAAAGCTAATAATCAACACCAAACCTTTTGTACAAAGATCCAACACTTAATCACAAGCTTTGACCCTAAATCAAAACATCTCCAAGAATTCCAAAAAATCAAATCTTACTTCTAACATATTCATAACATCATTCTAAGATCAACCATGCTTTAAATAATCAAACTAAAGTCACCAAAATCACAAAATAACACTTGGAGTTTTTGGTTTTACACTTAGTCCAAAAACAGAAACTTTTTCCTCAACTAGCTTTGATAAATCTCTTGATCAATGGCTTAAGAATGTGAGATCTTCGAAATAAAGCATCACATGGTTTAAGAATGTGTCTTAAATAGGATCCAACCATAAAACTTAAAACCACATGGCTAAAACTCAATAAAACATGGATCTAACCCAAAAACATCAAATATTAGGCCTAACCGAAATCCTCCAGCATAGAAAAATCATATCTTTGAAAATAATATTAAATATCTTCAAAATAACATCCTAACATGAAAATAAGAGACTTAGGATCATCATATAAAAATATCAAAGCCTTTAGAGTAAGATCAAACCTCGAAATATTCAAACTTTCTCCAAATAAAAACTGTTTTGCCACTTCCAGTTTTCAAGTTTCTAGATCTAAGCAAATCTATCATCAAAAGTTTTAGTCATGCAACAAAACCTCAATGAACACTCTTAAACACATGCTAAAAACACTCCATAAAATTTTCAGACCAAGATATGTCCATTAGCTTGGTCAAAAACTCCGAAACATAACATACTCTCCAGATTCACTCCCAGAATGACGTTTACATGGTTAAAACTACTTTTTAATGACCAAATGACCATGGAATGATACGAATAATATATCTACGGAAACTATACTCAAAGGGGAAAAACTTTCATGAAGGAGTCATCATATGAAAGTACTTACAAAGGGTCAAAACTCTCCATGCCAAAAGACACAGAAATCTGCCCAGAGAGCTCTTTTGGGTTTCTCTTTAAGAACCGGGTGAAGAAGTGATGAAAGGGAAGTAAGTGTATCTTGCACGACACAAGAATTCTGTAGGGGGAAGATATGGACCTGAATGACCCTTGATTGGAGGTGGCTATGTAACATAAAGTGGAGAATAGTGGGGGGCAAAGGACTGCCTGCAGAAGCTATGAGGTATGGAGGTTGATGGGGTGGGTTTCTCCATCTCATCAAGGCACTGTTGGGTGCAGCCAGGGGTAGTGAATGGTCTGCCATGTGGGGAAGGAAACTTCTCCAAGAAGCCTTCCCAAGGTGGCCAAATTTTGTGGGCCTTGGTGGGCCTCAACCAAATGGGCTTCAATTTGGGGTTTAAAGGGGCTTTGGTTAGGGTTTGAGATGCTATCAAGCTCAAATCCACTTTTTCTTGGCCCAATCAAATTTCCAAGGTTTAAAAGGTTGGATAATGATGTCATAACAAGAATTTGAGAAATTAATAGCATATGGAAGTGATTTAATCAAGTGATTAAACAAATGTTAGAAATTGGATCAAAAAGGGTTTGAAGGCCAACTTTAGGGTTTGGAAAACCGTTTAGGGTTTCGGTTTTAACCAAGTTTTTGGAGTTTCAAATGGATTCCAACCATTTAGGGTTTCACTAGGGTTGAAACCCTCTTTGATCTGGCCTAATTTAGTTGATCAGATGAAAAGGGTTTTGCTTAAGTGGCATGATCTCACACCTTGATTTCCTTCACAAATCCATCTAATGGTTCCTCTTTGTGCCAAGTGTTTAATACTATTCACTATGCGTGGCTAAGATCTTGCCAAGTGTCCAAATAAAACTTCTCTAACCTAATTTGGACATTCCACACTGTGATTTTGAAAACACTGCACTTAGGACGCTTATCGAGGTTACTATTCACTGCAAAAAAAAAAAAGCGTAATAAACTTGGTACTAAAAAATTCTAAATATTCATATTAACCTACAGTAAAAACCATTTACCAAAACTCAACCCCGAAGTGCCCCTATAAATAAATTCACAGTTTCGATTAGCCGTTCTATCCAAAATTATGAAAATGGGTTATTGTGTAACAGCCCGCTAAAATTATCAGTTTTAGATTATTTTTCGACAGCAATCACATCTCTCTCGTCTTTACCCTCATCTGGAATCACGCGTATAGATTATCTTTTCCGTAAATCACGTAATTTGTTCTTCACCGACAGCTGTAAAATCATGAGTCTTCCAAGACCACGCCTAGCCTTTCTCAAGCCCAAACTACCACTTTATGTGGTGGACAGCCACCGTACGCCGCCACGTACGTTCCTCCGACGCATGTTCGTGACGAACAACGAGCGACGCACGGGTTATCCCGTCGATGGTATAACCTTCTATCTCTAGTTATTTTACGTTTAAAATAGTTAGTTGGTTGGTTTGTGGATTGTGTAGTTGTATTTGTGGAATTCGTTGCGTAGTTGTGAAGCGAAGTGTGGTTGTGAAGTGTTGCGTTTGATTGTGTATTTTGTGGACTGTGCTGTGAAGTATAGGCGTGAGATGGATGCCGTAGATGTGATACGGCGGGTTGTGTGAAGAGAATACGCGTGTAGCGTATTCTGTGTAATGCAGCGACGCGCCGCGCGACGTGCACTGTAGTGATGTGTGTCGTAGAAGGAAGGGAGTACGCATGTAGTGTACTCCGTGTTGTATGGCGATGCATCGTGTGATGTGCATCGTGTTGATGAGAGTTGTAGCGAAGGAAGTACGCGTAGCGTGTACTCCGTGTCGCGTAGCGATGCACCGTGAGACGTGTATCGCAGTGATGGGTTTTGTAGTGTGAATGGAAGAGAGTTCACGTGAGTGTACTCTGTACTAGGTCGTGATACACCGGATGGCGTGTCACGAAGGGTTGGATGGCGTAGCAGAGAAGTGTGGAGCGTATGGTGTAGTGTTGGGAAACTGTATGACAGTGTCCCGAAACAGTGATGATATGGATTATAGTCCGGGGTGACTGATGTCATCTTGTGGTTGACTATGGCTAAGAGTATATGGATTGAGAAAGGAATTGTTTGTTTGGTTATTATTGATAATTTTAATGAACTTGTTTTAGTGCAAAGGTTTTCTGAAGTCAAATTATCTCTTTCGAGTATAGTGAAACCTCACGTTGCCCGTAGTGTTGCAAGTGCTCACAATATGGCAATTGAGTTCAGAATTGAAAATCTTAAGGACTTGAGTGTTCCTCTTCCAGCTGTTGTGCAGTTCCTCGTGTTTCGCGCTCTATTCTCATAGAACGCGACGATCGAGGTAAGTTAGCCTCTAACTTACTATCAGTTTATTGTGTATGTGTGATGTGTAAGAGAACTACAATTTATGTATGTATGTTATCGTATATGCCATGTCATGCTATGTCATTACATGTTTATCTGCTACGAATGATTTAATCTCTCATGAATAATTATCTGTTACATAATCTTTTCTGTCATACAATGATGTATGTTATAAGTATGCCATGTTAAGTATGCCATGAAATGTTATGATTAAATCATATTGTGCCATTTACAAGTATACGCCATGTTAGAAAAGTATATGATATTAATTAATATCTCATGCATTAAGAAAGATAAGACATGTTATGTTACTTATAATACGTGGGGCCACAACAACTGTGGAGTACGTATTATATCTTATGTTATGTTATGATAATACGTGGGGCCACAACAACTGTGGAGTACGTATTATATTCTATGTTATTTATAATGCGTGGGGCCACAACAACTGTGGAGTACGTATTATATTTATGTTACTTATAATGCGTGGGGCCACAACAACTGTGGAGTACGTATTATATCTTATGTTATGTTATGATAATACGTGGGGCCACAACAACTGTGGAGTACGTATTATATTCTATGTTATTTATAATGCGTGGGGCCACAACAACTGTGGAGTACGTATTATATTTATGTTACTTATAATGCGTGGGGCCACAACAACTGTGGAGTACGTATTATATCTTATGTTATGTTATGATAATGCGTGGGGCCACAACAACTGTGGAGTACGTATTATATTTATGTTATTTATAATGCGTGGGGCCACAACAACTGTGGAGTACGTATTATATCTTATGTTATGTTATGATAATCGTGGGGCCACAACAACTGTGGAGTACGTATTATATTCTATGTTATTTATAATGCGTGGGGCCACAACAACTGTGGAGTACGTATTATATTTATGTTACTTATAATGCGTGGGGCCACAACAACTGTGGAGTACGTATTATATCTTATGTTATGTTATGATAATGCGTGGGGCCACAACAACTGTGGAGTACGTATTATATTTATGTTACTTATAATGCGTGGGGCCACAACAACTGTGGAGTACGTATTATATTTATGTTACTTATAATGCGTGGGGCCACAACAACTGTGGAGTACGTATTATATTTATGTTACTTATAATGCGTGGGGCCACAACAACTGTGGAGTACGTATTATATTTATGTTACTTATAATGCGTGGGGCCACAACAACTGTGGAGTACGTATTATATTTTATGTTACATGAAGTATGGGGCCACAACAACTGTGGAGCATACACTACATGAGACACAGCAATTGTGACATGTAGAATACGTGGGGCCACAACAACTGTGGAGTACGTATTATATTTTATGTTATGTGTATTCATGGGGCCACAACAACTGTGGAGCATGAAGTATGGGGCCACAACAACTGTGGAGCATACACTACATGAGACACACAATTGTGACATGTAGAATACGTGGGGCCACAACAACTGTGGAGTACGTATTATGTTTATGTTATTTGAATACGTGGGGCCACAACAACTGTGGAGTACGTATTAATGCACGTTATTAATCAAGACAATTGAATAATATTCCAAGTTTATGTTAAGTACAGTTTCAGATCAAATACATGATAAGCCAAGTTTTAGATCAAGTCCATGTTATGTTATACTCACGTACATGTTATGTTCAAGTTTATGTTATTTTCAAGTTCTTATTTATGTTATGCAGGTTTACGTTCATGCTATATTTCAAGTCCATGTTATGTTTCACGTTCATGTTATGTTGTTTGTTCATGTTATGTTTTAAGCTTAAGTTCATGCCAGTTAAGTCAAGTTCAGTTCACGCTTAAGTTCTGGTTAAGTCATGCTATATGTCAAGTTATACTATGTTTATGTATGACTATAATTATGCATTTATGCTTTTACTGCCATGCATGCATTTTTAACCTGTGTGTGAGTTTTATGTTAACTTACTGAGATTTGTAATCAAATCTCACTGTGGTAGTCCCAACTACCATTCCCCCCGAATGGTAGATCTTGTTACAGGACCCAAAGGAGAATTGGAATCTGACCAACTGAATACGGTCGACTAGGCCACGGTGCGATGTTGATGATGGTATAGTATTTAACTTAGGTTAATACTTGTACTTTTGGAGTTGTATCTCAAGTATTCTTTTGATCACAACCATTTTGACTAGTGTGGTGATCACGGCTTTTTAGTATGCCTTTATGTATGAAATATGTTTCAAGTATTTGGGATATTTTTAGTTTGGTGCATAGTATTGCTAAAGAAAAAAATTATCCGCTGCGAATATTGCATAATGCTAGATGCATGTTAGGAACATTGCATCTTATATGTCATGAACGGGGGCAGGTAACCTTGTGTTGCATGTCCCGACGCTTCAAATGTCCGTTCAATCCCAAGCGGAATTTGGGGGCGTCACACATGGGGCCACAACAACTGTGGAGTACGTATTATGTTTTATGTTTCTTGAATACGTGGGGCCACAACAACTGTGGAGTACGTATTAATGCCGTTATTAATCAAGACAATTGTAATAATATTCCAAGTTTATGTTAAGTACAGTTTCAGATCAAATACATGATAAGCCAAGTTTTAGATCAAGTCCATGTTATGTTATACTCACGTACATGTTATGTTCAAGTTTATGTTATTTTCAAGTTCTTATTTATGTTATGCAGGTTTACGTTCATGCTATATTTCAAGTCCATGTTATGTTTCACGTTCATGTTATGTTGTTTGTTCATGTTATGTTTTAAGCTTAAGTTCATGCCAGTTAAGTCAAGTTCAGTTCACGCTTAAGTTCTGTTAAGTCATGCTATATGTCAAGTTATACTATGTTTATGTATGACTATAATTATGCATTTATGCTTTTACTGCCATGCATGCATTTTTAACCTGTGTGTGAGTTTTATGTTAACTTACTGAGATTTGTAATCAAATCTCACTGTGGTAGTCCCAACTACCATTCCCCCCGAATGGTAGATCTTGTTACAGGACCCAAAGGAGAATTGGAATCTGACCAACTGAATACGGTCGACTAGGCCACGGTGCGATGTTGATGATGGTATAGTATTTAACTTAGGTTAATACTTGTACTTTTGGAGTTGTATCTCAAGTATTCTTTTGATCACAACCATTTTGGACTAGTGTGATGATCACGGCTTTTTAGTATGCCTTTATGTATGAATTATGTTTCAAGTATTTGGGATATATTTAGTTTGGTGCATAGTATTACTAAAGAAAAAGATTATCCGCTGCGAATATTGCATAATGCTAGATGCATGTTAGGAACATTGCATCTTATATGTCATGAACGGGGGCAGGTAACCTTGTGTTGCATGTTTCGACGCTTCAAATGTCCATTCAATCCCAAGCGGAATTTGGGGGCGTCACATATTGCGCCATAAAATCCTAAATTTTTAACTGAGTCTAGTGGTATATACTATAACGTATTCTGACACTTCTAACTACCTCAAACAATTAAAATCGCATTTGTTGCACCATAGTGAGTGATAACACTGATTATGTTGACGAACTAAAACCTTTGCGATTAGCTTATTCGTGAAAACTTATGGAGTTTCCACGAGGTTTCTCAAGTCTATAGAAATTCTACCATTGAATTTCTAGCGGGCTGTTACACGGATGAATTTTTAGGTCTAATGCATATTTCATCATATGCACACATATTTGTTGTTGCATGAATGTATTTTCATCTCTTGGGCTATTTGGTTTATTACATGTTAAGACTCATAATCTCATGGTATTCAACACCTTGCGGTATTGTTTCATGATACCATAGATTTTGATGCAGATGATGAAATAGATCCTGAGGATTGCGGCTTCATCGGAGGAGTGATTGGGGTCACTTGCTTGTGTATTGGGATTTGTTTCCCACTTTTGGATCATGTATTTGGTTTTACTATGTTTTCACTAGATGACTATATTACTTTTTGAAATGTTTGTATTTATGTGAATTTGTATTTAACAATTCTTGTACTTAGTTGATTGACTTTAACTTATCCATTGCGTCTTTTGTTTTACACGTGTTGCATGTGCACACACTTAGCACTTGTCGTTAGGGTGTGTGACTTGTGTTGTTATCATCCCGATATCATGATTCCCATGTTTCCGTACATGGGAGTCGGGGCGTCACACCTTTCGTATCTCCTTGGTGGCCTAGATTCTTCTTATGATCCCATTGTTACGTCCATTCAAACAAGGGATGATCCCATGGAGCTTGAAGATATCTTTTGTCATCTTCTCAACTTTGCGTTGAGACTATAGCAACACACTCAAGCTCTTGAAGCCACCATCTAGTTTGCAAATGTTGCAACATGCACTGATCCATATCAAGCTCCTTCTGGTAAGATACATAACCAGGATCGTGCTCCCTCTCACTCAGTTTCACATGGTCGTGGTAGGGGCCGAGGTGGTCATAATGGTACTTCTTTTGGTGGTAGTCGCCCAATGTGCCAGATCTTTGGCAAAGCTGGTCATATAGCTGTCAAGTGTTTCCATCGCTTTGATCAAGCCTATCAAAACATGCCTAACAGCATGTCTGCCTTCCTTATAGCACAACAAACTCCAACTAATAATAGTTGGTATCCTAACACTATCTCCACCAACCATCTCACCAATGATTTTCAAAATTTGAACCTCCATGCCAAGCCCTACAACGGTTTGGATCAAATTCAAGTAGGAGACGGGGCAGGTTTGGTTATATCTCACATTGGTTCATCTAAAATTCACTCTTCAAAATCTTCTTTTCATCTTCACAATGTTTTACATGTTCCACAAATTAAGAAGAATCTTTTTTCTGTGAGCCAATTTACCAAAGACAATAATGTATTTGTTGAATTTCACTCATCTCATTTCTTTTGTGAAGGAGGTGGTCACGAGAAAGGTTCTTCTACAAGGCACGCCTAAGGATGGACTCTATCCCTTCCCCTCCACCATGTGGGCTTCATTCTCTTCTCAATATTTTTTATGTCAATGTGTTCCTTTGGAAATATGGCACCGTCATTTGGGACATCCCACCTATCAAACAGTGAAGCATCTTGTTTCCAAAATTTCCCTCCCAATCTCATTAACTAAAATAACAAGCGTTTGTCCAGCTTGACAGCTTTTGCCCAGTCTCTCAATTCATCTCAGACCATTCTTTAGATTTAATTTTTTTTTTATGTATGGGGTCCATCCAATATTTTATCTACCAAGGGCAATAAATATAATGTTTCTTTTGTTGATCACTTCAGAAAATTTATTTAGCTCTATCCTCTTGCAAATAAATCTTAGGTTCTAACTATTTTTATCCAATTTCAAAAAATGGTTGAAAGTCAATTTAATCATCAAATCAAGTATGTTCAAATAGATTGGGGTGTGTGAATTTCAAACAATTAACCAGTATTTTCATAAAGTGGGAATTCAACATCGTGTCTCCTATCCTCACACCTCTCAACCAAATGGCTCTGTTGAAAGAAAACATTGCCATGTTTTTTAAATGCGCTTAGCATTATTATCTCAAAGTTCTACTCCTCATTGTTTTTGCGATGATGCTTTTTTAATGGCAACCTATCTCATTACCAGACTTCCAACTGCTCCTCTTGGCATCTCCCCTTTTGAAAAAATCTTTCACAAAGCACCCGCTTTCTCTATCATTAAGATTTTTGGGTGTGCTTGTTATCCCTATCTCCGATCATTTAACAAACACAAGCTGGATTTTAGGTAAAAAAAATGTATCTTCATTGGCATCAGTAACCTTCACAAAGGTTACAAATGTCTCTACCTAGACTCTGGCAAAGTTTTTGTTTCTCGACATGTTATATTCAATGTGTCTTTGTTCCCTTTGTTATCACCCATAACATCTCAAGCCCATGCAGAATTAACTCCAATAGTGTCATTGTCCACACACTCTATCCTGCCTTTTTCAACTCCTCCAAATGGATGTCTTGCTTCTGCCGTTTATGCTCGACCATCACTTACTCCTACGATGTCACATACATTCATTCCTAAAATGTCATAGTCATGTCCATCGTCTTCCCCTGCTACGTCACCTTTATCTTCCCCTCTACTTTCACCTGCTCCTTCATCGACACCTACATCCTTCCTTTTTCCTGCTCCATCCACAACTGCTTTGCTGCTTGAACCTCCTCCTTCTCGTTCTCATCCGATGGTCACCCGCTCACAAAATAATATTGTAAAGCCCAAGAAATATTTGGAAGGCACTATCATGTATCCTCTGCCCACTACCCTCATCGCCATCTCTACCACTCCTACTGATCCCTCCTGCTACTCTGAGGCTCATAAGTTTCCAGAATGGCGTGAGGCCATGGATGTAGAATTTTCTGCCCTCATGAAGCAAGGTATGTAGTCCCTAGTACCATATGAAGCTGTCATGAATCTAGTTGGCAACAAATGGGTGTACAAAACCAAAACCAACTCTGATGGTAGTCCCGAATGATGAAAGGCCCGCCTAGTTGCTAAAGGCTATCATCAACAGCAAGGATTAGACTATGACGATACTTTCAGTCCGAGCATTAAGCCTACAACTATTCAGCTTGTCCTCAGTCATGCTATGTCTCACAACTAGTCGGTTCACTAGATTGACATACAGAATGCATTTCTCCATGGTTTTCTATCTAAAATTGTATACATGTAGCAGCCCGTGTGATATGTTCATCATCAGTTTCCCACTCACATTTACAAGCTCAACAAGGCATTATATGGTTTAAAACAAGCCCCTCGGGCTTGGTTCTCCTGCCTTAGTGACAAACGGGTGGATCTCGGGTTTAGTAATTCTCAGTAAGACACCTCTTTATTGTTTATATCTCGGAGCCTCTTACACTGTATGTACTAGTGTATGTTAATGACATCTTAATTACAGGCTCAAACTCAGGTGTAATCTCTCATCTTCTTGCTCAACTAAACTGTGACTTTGCAGTAAAAGACTTGGGGCCACCACATTATTTTTTAGGAGTGGAGGCAATATCAGTTTTAAAGGGTCTTCTTCTTTCATAGAGGCAGTACATTCTTAATCTCTTTAAATGTACCAACATGATAGAGGCCAACCCTGTCACCTCTCCCATGTCTTCTTCTCAGCAGTTATCTCTTTTTTATGGCAAGCCTTGTCCTGATGAGACTCTATTCCGTAGCATTGTAGGAGCCATTTAGCATCTCTCTCTCACTCTCCCAAATATCGCTGTTGCAATGAACAAGGTGTACCAATTCATGCACAAGCCAACAGACATCCACTAGATTGATGTTAAATGGATTCTAAGGTATCTTAAGTTTTCTATTGATTTTGGTTTACTGATCAAGCCTAGCTCCTCCACACAACTCTCAGTTCATTCTGATGCGGACTAGGCCAGCTCTCCTGACAATCGAAAGTGCACCTCTGGCTACTCCATCTACTATGGCCACAACCTTATATCCTAGAGATCAAAAAAGCAACCCACCATGGCTCGATTAGGCACCGAGGCAAAATATCGTGTTGTTGCTCATGCTACTATCTTTGCTTCGTGAGCTTCACATCTTTATTCCTTCTTGTCCAGTCTTATGGTGTGATAACATAGGGGCAACCTATTTGGCAGCTAATCCAGTATTTCATGCTTGTACAAAGCATGTGGAAATTGATTATCATTTTGTCTGCAAGAAGGTTCATAATTAATCTCTGGATGTATGGTTTCTATCAAGTAAAGATCAAATTGTTGATGTTCTCACTAAGCCACTAGTTTCTATTCATTTCGCACATCTTCAGGACAAGCTCAATGTGAGATCTCCCTCGTTGAACTTGCGGGGGCGTGATAAGGCTAAGGACAACTCATATTCAAAAGAAACCAACTCCAACTCGAACTCCATCTCAAGTATTCGGATACCTACATCTGAAGCCCATATTTATAAGAGATAATATTATTATCTTTTGTAACAGATTGTATCTTGTAAACAGATTCTTCTATAAATGTAATCTCTCGTAAGCCATTTAAGGTAGAGAGTCAAACCCCTATAATTCTCCTTTTGTTATAGGAAAGATATATTTTTGAGTTTCTATTTTTATTTTAAATCGGAATATATATTTAAACAAAGTGTAACCATTTTTAGCCGAGGTAAATGTCCAAGATGATGGGATATGTTTGGTTTGTGAAATGGAAAGGAATAGCTTTTCTACATGAATGACTATTTTTTTGTTTGGTTGTCTTTTCAGGATAAAGAATAGCAATTTAATGCAAAGAGTCATTCTTTAATTTATTCCTTAAAAAAATTAAAAGAATAACTATTCTAGAGACGTGTAAATTAATCAGTTCATACGACTGTTCGCCCGATACTCACTCTACTAAATTCAAACAAAGTTCACCCTGTAAAAAAAGGCTTGATCGTGTGAGCCTAAATCTGCTTGATTAGTAATGACACATATTTGATTAAACTTGACTCGACTTGATTAAGACCTGTTAAGGCCCTCTTGTTTGTATCCCACTCGGCTTATTTGCTAGACTCAATTAGAGCTCATCCATACATTGTCGAATAAATTTTTTTATAATTCTATTTCTATATTTTTCTATCCTTATATATATATATATATATATGTGTGTGTGTGTGTGCGCGCGCTTCTATACATATTAAATTGAACAATATAAGTATAGTAACCTTTATAATTAAATATGTAGCGTGTAACCCAGTTACTTATGCTTATTCATTCACTCCAATATATTTAATATAGTCCATAGTTATACGCAAGTTAATTAAGTATTTAAGTGATTAAATTATAGTAGTTGTTTTATAATACATATAATAGTTAGTATGTAAGATTTACTAGCTTCATATACTACAATGTAGGAACCATAAAAGAAAGGTATTCATAAAATTTTTATAATATTATAATTCAATATAGGGTTTATATATTAGTTGTAAAATCTCATTAAATTTAATAGCTTTTTTGTAATTTTATATTTTAATTATTAAATTCATTCAAAAATAAATAATAATAAAAAACTTTAAAAGGGTACGTGCTAAACTCAAAGAATAACTCGACTTATCTCAGGCTCGATAAAAAGCATGGGAAAAGATCAATAAATAACTTGACTTGGCTTGAGCTTAGCTCAGCCAGCTTCCAACTTGAGTTTGAGTTATTTGAGCCAAACTTGACTCGTTAACCCAAAGAATCAACTTGATGTAGAACGATTACAGTCCTATTTGCAACTTTATTACAAGAAAGGTTGCGTTTGAATGTTGAACTAATAATCTTAAATGATCTAAGTTGATCTGTGAATAGTAGTATTGTAACAACCTATTAGAAATTCAATGGTAGAATATCTATAGGCTTTAGGAATTTGGTGAAAATCTCATAAGTTGTCACAAATCGACCAATTGCGTAGGTTTTATTCTGTCACATAATCAGTGTTATCACTCGCTATGGTGCTAGAAGCACGATTTTATTTATTTGAGGTATTTAGAAGTCTCAGAATGCGATATGGTCTACGCTATTGGACTCAGTAGATTATTTAGGATTTTATGGTGCAATAATCTCATTTTCATTTTTAAGATGATACGCTTGTTTGAAAACACATTTTGTTTTTTCGAGGCACTTCAGGGTTGAATTTCGATAAATGAATTGCACAGTTAGGTTTAGAATTTTATAGTGCAAAGTTCATTTTTCACTATCTCATAGTGAATAGTAACCTTAATAGTAGCAGCAAGTGCAGTGTTTAAAAAATCATAGTGTGAAGTGTCTAAATTAGGTTAGAGAAATTTTATTTGGACACTTAGCAAGAACTTAGCTACAATTGGTGAATAGTATTGGACACTTGGCATCAAGAGGAACCATGAGATGGATTGTGAATGAATCAAGGGGTGAGATCATGCTACCTAAACAAAACCATATTCCATCCAACCAACCAAATTATGCCAAACCAAATAGGATTTCAACCCAAGTGAAACCCTAGTCCACCTCACCCCCCTTCATTCCATATGGTAGTAGCAGCAACCATTCCCCCTCACTATTCTTCACTTTTTGTGACATAAGCACAGCCCATCAAATGGTCATTCAAGCCTATACCTCACCCTTCAGAAGTCTAGTAGGCGTGCAAGGCACCCTTTCATTTACTTCATCACTTCTCCTCCTCATTCTTATAGAGAAATACTTAAGAGCTCTCTCGGGCAATTCTCTAAGACGTATTATGTGACAATGTTCGATCCCTTGTAAGTATTTCCTCACAATGGTTCGTTTACGAAAGTTGTTTGTACTTAAGTCTAGTTACCATGGATATCTTGTTTGTTTCATTTCATGGTCATTTGGTGGGCCGAGAGTTATTTTAACTATGGAAAGGTCATTCTGAGCAATAATCTGGAGGGTGTGTTATTTTTTTGAGTTTTTGACCAAGTTAATGGACAAATCTTGGTACAATATTTTTATGAAGTGTTGTCAACATGTGTATATGAATGTTGGTTGAGGAATTTTTGCATGATTAAAGCTTTTGATGAAAGATTTTCTTATATCTAGAAACTTAGAAACTCGAAAAGGAAAAATAGTTTTTGTTTTAAGAAAGTTTGGATCTTTTGTGGTCTACTCTTACTCTAATGGCTTTGATATTTTTATTTGATGATCCCAAGCCTCTTATATACATGTTAAGATATTATTTTGAAGATTTTAACATTAGTTTCAAAGATATTATTTTATATGCAAAAGAATACGCTATTAGGCCAAAGGTTTGATGTTTTCGGCTAAATCCATATTTTGTTTTACTTTTAGCCATGTAGTTTTAAGTTTAATACTTGGATCTACTTTAGCACATATTTTTAAATCATGTGATGTTTTTGGTTTGAAGATATCGTCTTTTTATACCATAGATCAAGTGTTTGATCAAAGTTAGTTAAGAGAAAAATTTTATTTTTGGACTAAGTGTGGAGCCAAGTATTTCAAGTGATGTTTTGTAATTTTTGATGACTTTTGTGTGATGATTCAAAATATGTTAGTTCTTAGAAATGTGTTATGAATATGTTAGAAGAAATATTTGGATTTTTTGGAGTTCTTGGAGATGTTTTGAATTAGGTCAAACCTTGTGATTCAAAGGTTTGTATGTTTAGTTAAAAAGTTTGGATCATTTTACTAAAATTTTTGTGTTGTTGAGTAGCATATTTTTGTTGGATGTTTTGAGTATGTTTTAAAACTTAGGATAGGAAGATATGTTGCAAGATTTCGGTTTGATCATGAGTTTTGAAGTTGGAAGAATTAGAGAAATGACCTATGGATGTTTCAGCTATAGTGCGTTTTTCATGGTTATGATTTGTTTTAAATTTTTCTAAATTGATATTTGAGTTTATGACAAAATTTACATGAGGAATGTAAATTTTGGTGATTTTTGGAGTTAGGATGTGAAATCCTTAAGCTATGGGTAAAATGGTCATTTTTCCACATGTAGAGGATAAAACGGTCATTTTACTCTAAGTTAGCATTTTTATATTTCTAATTGTTAATGATAAAGTTTCTAACTTTTAGATTCCCTACTTACAGCTTCTCATGTTTCGTGATTGATTTCCCGTAGCGCAATGATCATTGTAAGTTAACTTTTAACTTACTATCAATTTACTGTGTGTATGTGTGATCAGTAAGAGAACTACAGTTTATGTATTTATGCTATCATATATTTCATGCCATGTCATTTCACTACATGTTTATCTGTTACACATTTTATATTCTATCATGAAATATTTATCTGTTACATAATCTATTCTGTCACATATTGCTATCTATTACAAGTATGTCATGTTACGTTATGCCATCCATTACATGTATGTCATCTCACGTAATTTCACAGTTACATGTTATGCCAAGTTACAAAATATTGTATGTTACATGTTATGTCATGTTATGAAATGTTGTCTGTTATTTATTATGCCATGTTATGAATATTGTATGTTACATGTTATGTCATGCTATGAATGTTTTCTGTCTCAAAGTACATCATGTCTTTCATCTTATGTTCATGTCATGTTATGCTATGTCAGGACTTCTGTCCTTTCGTTTCATGTCACGTTTCATCTCGAGTATAGTTTGTGTATCTCAAGAACAACCTTTCAAATCATGTCAAGTTTGTTTATGTTTATCATGACCCTAAGTGCTAGAATGGGTGTAACGTCCGTCCTTGTGGTGGGTCTTTCAGAAAATGATTTTTAGAAAATAGACGGGAATTACGGTTCCTTTTGAAATTTTCTTTCCTTTTATGCCAAGATACAAAAGACTCCATGTTTATAAATAAAACTTGTTTTATTAGTTTAGAAGGTTACATCAGAAAAATATTATATTTCATAATTAAAGTCTCTCGTACAAAATAGCATGCCTAGGCTTTCGTGCTTTTCCCCTTGGGTCGTGCTCATCCTGACACGTCATGCTCATCTTGTCCCTAGGAGCGCACACATTAAAACTAAAATGAGTCGATGACGCATAAGCATTGCTTCATACAGTTAAAATATAATAACATAGGTTTTCAGTCATGCATTCATCACTCCATACATATCATATACTTATCATGCATAGGCATTCGACTCGTTTTAAAATGTTGCAAGGTAGGGTTTTTCTTTAAAAATATTTTCTTCTCGTTAAACAGTTCCCCACGCATCGCTGCCTTCATTTCTTAAAAAGTCTTTTCATGCATACATCTTTTCATACATACATGCATTCCTTCTTAACATGTATACATTCTTTCTTATTGCTTTCATTAGCCGTTGTACACTGTTGCGTCCCGTGTGCTGGGGTTAGCGGTCTTTTGAACCTAATTCCGCCCGTGGCCACGAGTTGGGAATCCATTCCGTCAGGGTACAGCACTGGATGTACTACCAATACTACTTACCCAACATTGCAATCTGCCAAGACCAGTCCTTTGGTACCTTTTCCTTTCCGTTCATATAGTGGTTACATATTTTCATACATTAAGCATTCAGTCTATTCATTCCTTTCAATTCTTTCATTCCTTTTCAGTCCATTCAGTCATTTACAGTTCTTTCATTCAGTTCTTACGGTTCTTTAACATTTCTTACAATCCTTCAGTCCATTCATTCATAAAAGTCATTTTAAAAGCATGGAACATTTTAAAAACAATTTTCTCTCATGCCATCATTTGAAACGTCAATTCATGCATCATTTAAAGCATAAGTTCATTTCATTTCGTGAACATACATACAATATGTACCACGTATAACATCTATCCACATGCATACACTTACTTACTTTGGGTGCGTGAAAAGGGGCTGCAAAGGAGGGCCCTTACGTACCTATACTTGAAAACTCATGCTTAGCTTTCTTTTTCATAAAACATGTTTTATAAAGAAAAGCGTCAGTTCACAAAGCATCTTAAAGAAAAGCGTTTCGTTTTCATCTTCATTTATTTAGAAAACTCTAGAAGAGTATGAACGCAATACTTACCTAGACTTCATGCCATACTCATTTCATTATTCATATATATATATATAAAAAATAAAAGAGTGGAGATAAATAAAAATAATGAAAAATAAAAAATAAAAGAAAGTATAAGAGAAATAATCACATTTATTCAAAATAAAACAACTTACAAAATATTATAATGAAGGTGGGTAAATAGGTTTCTTAACAAACTCAAAGGCGTAGTTAATAGTAGAAGAAGATGATGTTCTTATGAAGCTAGGTTCTTTTTTTATAGATCAAGGAGCACCTTTACAATTATTTCAATAGTAGTTAACAGCAGTGAACAGTAATTAACCATACTAAAAAACAAGAGTCCAATCAAAAGGAATCTCTGTTTTTGAGGGCATCAACAACTGGAAACAAGGGGTCATTATCAGAAACGGAACGAAACAAGGGGTTATATATATATATATATATATATGTATGTATATCTTCCTAAACTTACCTAGAATGTTTCTTCACTTTCCCATACATAGTTGAACTAAAAACGAAATCAGAATCCAAGTATATTTTAGAACTTTAGGACTTTATTAGATACTAGAGTAGTTATTTGGATGACAACGCGAAGCGAGCACGACTATATAAGTTTGGTCGCACCTAAAGGATAGAGCAAAGACGATGACCTTTCTTGTTGGTACGGACCTTTGAGTGTCTGGCTGAGCCATTTCTCTCTTCATCTCCTGGCCTTCCTCTTCTTCTGAAATTAAATCAAATTCAAGTAGAGATATTAGCAATTTGATACATAAAACTCAACCAAAAGGGCACAAAACTAGGTCACTCTAAAAAAAGAAGATCACTCTATTGAACTGTACGTTCCATGGTTTCCAAGTTATTTGACACTAAATTAGCATGGTTTCAAATCAATAGAAGTTTGATTTACATTAACCTTATAAGGCAGAGAATTCAAGAAGCCACAAAACTCAAATGACATAAAACAATATCTTAATTTGTGTGTGTACATCAGGGCAAGTGCAACCAATGCGCAAGCTTATGTGTATCTTTGAGTGCGCACGCACGTATGTATGAGAGAGAATATTCAAATGTGAATCCATAGCTCTGCTTTAAGTGTTATTCTTTATCATAAATTTTGTCATCCACAATCATATTTGGCGTCGATTCAAGTGGTAGACATATGAAACTACTATGAATATGTCCATGCTTATATAAACAAAAAAAACTTAGCACTCCCATATAGATATTTACCTGGCTAAATGCAATGTCACAAATAGATCATATAAAAATAAACTCACAAACTAACATGATTTCATATATTAGATCTACTTTACAAAAAATTAGCTTTACAATCTAACATATTACATCAAGTCATGTCAGTCTGTAGTTTATTTTTTTGGTATCTCTTTGTGGCTAAAGTATTTCTCTAAAAATTATATAACTTAAGAGGTGATATAATTAAATAATGCGTAGAGTAACAATGGTCTTGTGCTCTAGTGGAACCTCTCCTCCATCATATGTAAAAGAAGCCAATAGAGTACATATA